>JAJJMB010011676.1:721528-985647 GCA_023531105.1 Papaver atlanticum | reverse complement strand
AGATCAACCCTTCTCCTTCACTTTGTGACCGAATTGAATCTGGAACGACCATTTCTTGGTTTAGGCCAGAGTCTTGCAGATTGATCTCTCGAATCTAAAAGTACTCCCATGCAGTGCATTTGTTTAGGGTTTGAATTCGTTTCTCATCAACACACCCAAATTTACCAAAAACAGCAGAATCAGTTTTTACTCTCAAACAACTGGCGACCACAGTGGGAGATTAATCTCTCGGTTGCAAAATCAGTTTCTCAATATTCATTCCAGTTTTCTCAATTTCAAAAGGGTGGATTTTAGATCCAATTCAATCATTAAATTCAATTTAGGTTCAACAACCAATTTCAATTCCGGTGTTCCATTCGTTAAGAAGCTTCACAAAAATGCTTTTTCAAGCAATGCTACTGGAAATGCCTTGGATAGCTGAGCACCAGTAAATCTCCCAGATGAAAGGACCAGAAAGCCGCGTGGAGACACAATAAGACGTGACTACTACTTAGAAGAATGCAATGGCTTCTCTAGAGATCCGGATGGAGCAACCTCCTTTTCTGCAATACCACAAGTATTGTATGGAGCAAGACAGAAATGCCTCAAAGGGTCCACACCCAGAAAGACAAAGTGAAGATTCGCGTAGCCGTTGTTCTAGTATGGAGATAGTCGACAACAAATCTCAACACCAGTGGAGTCCTAGGAAGACACCTGCATAGATCATAAAAGAAAAGATCCAGAACATGGAATAATTCCGAGAATTCGTACATCTACAATAACAAAGGAGGCTTGACACATCTTCAAATCATCATAAAGGGTTCGCCTATTATGTCAACCCGGATAAGAGCGAGCCCAGGACATCTTCAGATCTACTGGAGCCGACACCTCAAGAGAGCAGCCTCAAGAAGATAACGATGCCCGCGTCATCATGTCGAGAAAGAATCCATACCGAGATAACCTCATGTAGAGGATATCTGAGAAACTGCTGCACCAAAAGGACTCGCGTCTCCCACATTTCCTTGGCCTAGGGAAACGGGTAATGCTGGAGAAGAAATATTTCTTTGTGTCTGGTAAAATCACTCTATCAGATTCAGGAAGAATGTTTCAGTAAAACAACGAACATCCAAATGATTATGTCAAGAGGTTCAGAATTCAGGCACTGGATTGTCACAATCCAAATATGACTTAACAAAAATTGGTGGAATTATGCATTAATAGGATGGTACCCATCTATCGTGCTATGCTGGAGAATCTGCGGTTTCAGGCATCCTCTGAACTTTGTGAAGCTGTTAAACGCTCAGCTACAATAGCACCTGCCATGCTAGAAAGAACCAGGCCTACCAGGAATGAAGAGCCTCATGATATTCGTGGAAGCATACATCTCACCAATAGGCAATACAACCTTTAGCCTTCTGTAAGCAGTTTCACTGAAGCAGCAAGAGGAAAACCACCGAGCTACAACATCCTGTGAGTCCAAAACCGCCAACTCCAACTCCAGTACCACATGCACGACTGTCACAACGATAAAACAACGTCCAAGATATACCATATCTGGCTTGACGGCAACAACATCGGTGAGAGACGCTTTCAGAATTTCGTCTCCCATAGAAGAAGTAGTTGCATTACCGAAGGAGGTTGCACCTTGGACTTAAGAGGTACATACGGACTTTCCATGTCAAGAGCTTCATCATATTTACACAACCTGTTAGTTAAGTCATTCGCATGAGGGAACTTCCCTTCTCCTCAAAGATACGATCCAAAGATGATAAAGGCAAATGAGTGTGGCTGGGGACTGCTCAGCACTACCTATCTCAAAGATACTGAATTTAGAGAGACGCAGGCACGCTATCATTATGATTCCAAGATGTCCAAAGATGAGGACATACTCAAGAGAGCAGACGTATTTTAAAAGACCAGTAATATGCCTGGACGTCTATGAAACGACACGTAGACGCAAAGACGGCCTCATGATCAGTAACTCGTACGATCCTCATCAACATAGGGTTCAACTCCAACTCTCATCCAAATTATTTCCTCGGAAACCCAGCGTGAAAACATCTATCAAGTCGAAAGCTCAGTGGATACTCGTGGGCAGGGGACTGTCTCCCTCTTTTCCATTCCATGAGGCAACATCAAGGAAGCTATCGGCTCCATTATTAGCTTCTCCCTCTAATAACGAGACAAGCTCTACCACTATATGAAGACTGCCAAGTTCGTTCCCGTAGCTATCACGCCTCTCCCTGCCAGTCTCTTCTGATCACAGCTGCTGCCAAGAACCGTTGTTGCTCGTTTGTTGATACCAGCCCGAGCTTCACCATAGCAACAACCACTACGGACAAAGGTAATCCGAACTTCTGCATATTTTATTTTCCCATGGAGAAGTAATAGAGTCCCGGAGGCGAGATGGCGATATCTTTATTATGGTAAACCCACCGACCATACAAGATAGAACCATGTAAATCATGCTTGGGGACTGAGGCTCAACACGGAATCCCTTCACTGTCAAGGACCTTTTCAACCAAGAAGAGACGGTCAACCAAGAAGTTATAACCGTGACAAGGTTACCACTTTTCAAAGATGCAGCGTAAGAGTATCATCACCTCCCTGTTTGGGAGGCGCCTGACCGGTAAGCAGTATTTGGTTCAACCATCCATAAGCACTGTTATCAATGAATAATCTAAGAGGAAAGTCGCGCCTCAGCAAGACAGATCAACCGAATCATGCCTTCCACAGAACTCAGTGATGCCTACCCAAGGCCTGCACGAAGCTGCGTATCAACAACCACATCGCCGACAAAATCAGATTCGGTGTTTCTAGATTTCCAATTTCCTATGGGAGGGGTACATGAGATGCCAAAAGTTTGGATACAATACAGATCTATCAAGAACAACTCCCGCCCATTGATCAACAAATGACGAATCCAAAAGATTGCCGCCTTCATCAATTCGTTAACCACCTTACCGGCAAATACAGTGGAAGTACGTCTTTCAAGATAAAATAAGCTCGGGATAATTACACCTGGGGACTTCAAGCACAGGATGCCTTAACGTCCCTCAACCGATTTATTTCTAATATCAGCATCATCACTGTTGAAGCTTTACGAGCCGCAGAAATTTCTCAACATGAAGACGTACATGTGCATCAAAGACTCCAAAAGTACAAGTCGGAGATATTTTCACATATCCATCCACGCCATCGAATCTCAAGTGTAACTGGGGACTGCTCATCGCATCCCATTCCATAAAACCATCCAAGATTCAGAAGACGGTTCAAAAGATGTCGCTTAGAACAAAGTCCTTGAAGGTATCCCAAAAAGCAACCTGCTTCAACATTGAGACGGTTTTCTCAACCACCACCTCTTTTGACTGACATGATCCCTAAAGGAGTTTCTGTCCATTTCATTATACAATTTTCGAATTTTGGAAATCATTTCACGGACTGGGAAGCACTGAATCTGAAGGTGGCGCAGTACCCAGTGACACTCCCAGTTTGCAATTACTTCTTCAGAAATCATGATGCACATGTCGTCAATTGAAGATAAGGCCTCTCTCATCCGTTTAGCTAACAATATGCAGCTTATTGGGTCTTTAGATTTGCGGCACAGCGTCCATCCTTCTATATACCTAGCTGGCACGCCACGAATTTTCAAGAAGCGTGTAGTCTGCAAGGGGAATATCAAACAAACGAATGGGAGAGCTCAGATTGCAAAATCATGTACACAGGCTCTACTCTAACCTTACCGAAGAGCGCTACGTCTAAAGTTTCAAGGTATTGCGAGATCTTTCTAAGAATTTGAATTTATTAGTCAGGAGATTTCATTCATTCATCCAACTGGAAACATAAAATCATAAAAGCAACATGAATGAGGGATTATTATTCGATCAAACCCTGGCTCCAGCCGCATGAAACAAAGACTACTAAACATCAAAGAAGTGTCATCAACGCCAGGGCCAATGTCGCCTTCACTAGAGTCCTCTCCAGGAACTGCTTCAACATCCTCTCCGGAAGCCGCTTCAACATCCTCTTGAGCCGTTTCAACACCCTTTTCGGAAGCTACATCAACGTTCTCTTTGGGAGCTGCTTCAACATCTTTTTCTGAAATTGCTTAGCAGCCTTTTAAGGATATTCCTCATGATAGGGCTCGTCCACATCAGAGTCGAGGATTATGATGTCGTCATGAATAGGGTATTCATGTTTATCCAGGAGTTCATGTTATGCTCCACCCTCCTTCACTTTAGACGGACCACAAACCTTTAAGCCCTAGCACTTGTTAGCTGAGATGATTCATCGCGCCTCCACTTTTCCTCCATGCTAACCGAAGCAAGGAAAGCTTGGACACGCTCTCGAACGATATTCAGATGTACAAGGGACTTGGAATGCAGTTTGAGATCCCAACCAACCGTATGCCTAATCTACCTGGGGCCAACCGACATCATGCTAGGGGAACGCTCACCTGGACGCCTCTTGAACGTGACATAAACCAAGGACAGGCCGACCCATCTCTCCTGGTAACATCTAACTTTGTCTCATAAGTTTTATCTTTATTTGTCACCATCTAGTGCTTACCCCTCAACAATGTCAGTGTTACGTACTAAGCAGGGGACTTAATGTTGATGGTGGTTTTTAGTTCAAGGGTTAAAATCGTAAACCCTGTATTTAATGCGCTTTCATCCTGCAAAGGAACAGAAGCCATTTAAAAGCAATGAGTGCTTAAGCCTCTTCGCTCACATATGTATTGAGCAATTCAATATATCTGTATATATGAAATTTACTCAGAATGGTGCGTGCAACAGCAATCCCAAAATATTCTGTGAATTTTATCTTCCACCGGCATTATTCACTAATGCATTGCCTGCCTAGTATTTTCCTATGCGATGTTCCCAGCCAAACTCTAAATATTAGAAAGACATGACGATTAATGTTCGCTCGCAGCGGAGTGGCATGAATCTCCCGAAGTGTCAGTATTGAGACCTGCATGAAAACACTCGCGTAGGCCACACCTAGCGGAACTAGGTGATCATCATGATGACCACTGGCGGGTCCACTAACATCTTGACCGAACGGATTCCATCTAGTACACCCACAAGCACTTCGAACGTTAACCCTAATATGGGTGTTCGCGCTATTTGAAAAATAAGCTCAATCGAGCTAAGACCGGCATAAACGGTCTCAAATACATCATGACCGTCCAACTTAGCCATCCTAGTTGGACGGCTGAGATCTTCCTTGGAATGATCAAAGAGGCGCCAGCATACCCATTGGCGTCCCAACTTCTCCCTTGGTAGATCGACATGCCCGCGGCAAGTCCAGAGGGCGTCAGATCGTTTGCCCAAACTAGGGCGAACGCGCTATTCCAAAGCCCTAATTTCGGTTGCGACAGCATACAACTATCGCAAATCATCACATCCATCCAACTTATCGATCCAAGTTGGACGGCCTAGATCTTATCCCGCGCGATTAAAGAGATGCCAATGCGTTCACCGCCGGCCCAATTTCATTCCCGGTCTATCGACTTGCTCATGGGAAGTCAATGACGCATCAAACTGTTCGATCGAACTAGGGTGGACGTGACCATTTTAAAACCCTAATTTATATTTGTGGCAGTATGCTACTGTCGCAAATCGATCATGTCCACCCATCTTCGCCAGCCGAATCGAGTGGCTTAGATCTAATTTTAGATGGCCCAAGAGATGTCAGCGTGCTCATAAGCGGCCCGTCTTTGCACATGGTCGATCGGCCTGTTCAAATCAGCGCCCGGCGCTTTGATTCGATGAGCCAAAACTAGGGTTGGCCGCACGACTTCCAAACCCTAAATCAACGACAGCAAGCAGCTGCCGCAAAACCATCTCATCCGTCCAACTTCGCTAGCTTGGTCGGACGACTTAGATCGGATACTAGATGATCGATAGGGTGCCGCTATGATCACTGGCCACCCCTCTCCCGTAAGGAGCGTTCGACTGAGCTACAGCTCGCCCATGCGATCCCAAACGATCGCCCAAAGATGGCCCTTCGTGCTGCTTCAATAGCAGTCATTAACTGCCGCAAATTGTATCGGCCACTAAACTTGGCTAGCCGATTTGAGCGATCCATATCTAATTTAGATCAACCGGTAGGATTTTAAAATGGCTACCATCCGCCACTCGCCTACATCGAGCGATCGACCAAGCAGTAGCTCACCCCTAGAGCTACCAAACGATCGCCCAAAGTTGTCTGGTTACGCTCTTCTTTTTAAGACGATCGACTCGCGACTAATTTAGACAAGCTCTAAAACAACGATGCTCCATGCACATCGATTATTTTGAGCTGCTTGCTTAAAAGCGATGCTTTACGTGCATCGAATACATACGATATTTTATGAATATCGACTTCACAAATAACTTAGTTATTTAACATAATAGCGTCGCGTGCTATTCTGTGCGGCAAGTCCCACGACTTGACCCATTTACTCGAGACATCAAACGTGTCACAAACTGGGGTATTGGTCTGGCGGTTTACAGCGTGCGGCGTGCAACGCACCCACTACAAGAAAGTGTCAGGAAATGACGGACGGTTAACAACGATGAGAGTAGTGGGTGAAGGTGTGACCAATCTTCCCTCATAATGGAAACGTGATGATCACCACCTCTTACACAACCCCACTACTCCACTACTTAATCTCCTCCACTTCCTACGAGGTCAGGGTGTGCTCAATGACTTGTATAAATAGGGTTTTAATCTATTTCGACAATAACAACACAAGTGTTATCAACACAAGTATCCAGAAACCATATTCTGATACAAGTCATAAAACATCCATACCTTCATAATTCAACATTCTGATCTCAAACACCTTCTTCGCTTCCCTTCCTAAGATCTACCCTTCTCCTTCACTTTGTGACCGAATTGAATCTGGAACGACCATTTTTTTGTTTAGGCCAGAGTCTTACAGATTGATCTCTCGAATCTAAAAGTACTCCCGTGCAGTGTATTTATTTAGGGTTTGAATTCGTTTCTCATCAACACACCCAAATTTACCAAAAAAAGCAGAATCAGTTTTTACCCTCAAACACTATGCCAAATGTCTTGGGCTTACCTCAAAGGATAACTCCTTAGCTGATTTTTCCGAATCCCGAGGTAGAAAGTTTGTTATATTAAATTTTAATAACATTCCCTCAAATAAGACAGTTGACACTATGTCAGATTCTGAAGTGAAACTCACCAGAACTTAAAAAAAATCCAGTGAGACTATTGATTTTCAAAATCATGCTTAACTCATTGATGAATTTGAAAAGTCTCTTGGTCGAGAACGGGAACTCTATAGTATCATTGAGTCCTTCTCTAACAATATCGAAAAGCTAATTCAAGAAACTACCCTACAACGTGAAAAGATTAGTGTTCTTGAGGATATTGTTAAAGAAGATTCAATTAGAGAAAAACGTTTGATTAAGACGCATTCATATGATTTGAACAGTTTTCGTGTTGAAAAAAAGAAACCAGTTGCATCCCTTCTTCTAGCCCAAAAACAATGCAAATCCTTGAAAGAGGAAAACTCTATTTTAATGAGAAATTTTTCTGTAACATTCTCTAAATCTCAGACAGATTTACAGTCCATGAAGAAAAGTTCCCCAAAGGAAGTTCCTGCCAAGAAGTGTTTACATAACTTGCAGTCTTCTAATAGGGCTATGAATTTGAAGCAGGTTCCGTCTAATGTTTCTCCTCCACGAACCTATTCTTTCTGTGGGAAAAAGAATCACTATGTCAAACATTGTTTTGCTAGAAAAAAAACAGATTACTGATCTTCAAAATCTACTTCTTTTCATTGTTGACAGAGTAAAGCGTCTGACAACATCTACAATGGATTTCATTCCTGCAGAAAGCCAGAACTCTCATAAAAGGGATTTCAATGGTCACTCATCTCGAAATTTCTACAGAGATCGTAGTTTTCATCTTGGTGAAAATTCTTACACCACAAAACTACGTGTTCCCAGTGTCTATGAGAATAAGTCTGGCAGATCTAAGTCCAGAAGGTGGAGACCTCTCTCCTCTAATCCTCTGGAACCGATTCCTAGAGGTCCTAGACTTAATCCTCAGAAAGTTCCCTCTAATAAATTTTCTAAAAAGTTTAAGTCAAATTCTACTGGAATTAGAAATAACCAAAGGAAGATATTAAATACTGGATTCAAACTCTCAGATGGTATTCACAGCTCATCTCTCAATACTCATGGTGAGATCATATCTCACTTTGCTACCTAGTTCTAGGTAATTTCATCCTTGTATCTAACTTGAGAGTTGCAAGGATGATATTTGTGAGATGCTCAAGTCTACTGTTTGTTACCATCTTGTGGTTCAATGTTTTTTTTTCTCTTATGTGAAGGTTGAGTCATTCTTGACTCCTTGTATCTAGTGTATCTCTTTCGAATGCTCTGTTTAAATCTGTTTGATTTTGAGCCTTGTTGGTAAGAGATATTTGAGAAACATGAAGTATTTCTCTTTTTGGATCTTTCCTGATCCATCAGTCTTCCTCACCCAGTCCACGAGCGTCCGTGTCTCACTTGGGAGTTTTAGGGTTTCCTCAACAAGGGTGTCATTCTCTTGTTTGAAAACATATATATATATATATATATATATATATATATATATATATATATATAGTGTTTTACCCTCCCTAATATAAAAAAAAAAGGAATGGAAAACTCCTCAAGACCTCAATAAGTGGTGACTCTTGAGATGGAAGAAGACTTTAAAGGATGTGATTTTGTTCAAGAACTTGTCTTGAAAAAAGATGATTGAAAGAAAAGAGTATAACTCCTGGATTGGTGAATCTGTCAAGGATTTAATTCTTTTTCAGAATGACTCTAGGTCCTAATTTGCAAATCTTCAAATGCAAATAAATCATCTTCTTGATGGTCAGACCAAAATCCTTGATAATCAACAGATCTTGATCAGGAATCAGAAGAAACTCATCTTGGACTGTGTCAAAGCTAGGCAACTTTCCCGCATCGTTGATCGGAAAGTTAATGTTCTAACTCATGAACATGGAGTGTCTACAGTCAAGAAAATCAAGGATATCAGTGATACCTTTTATGATGGACCCTTTCAAAGGTATGAAGTTATCAAAGAAACTTGATTTTCTCTATTTTATCTTGGAAATTTCTTATGAGAATTTATTCTTGTGTTTTAAGAAGGATAACTAGGGTTTGGAATAGACATTATTGTGAGTACACATAGCTATTTCCAACGGTTTTCATCTTGCAATGTTTTTAGATTTATTTATTTATATTCTAAAGTTTATTTGGAAGATGATTTTGCAGTATTAATCTTTATGGTTTCATATATTGCAACTTGTTATGGGATATGTGTGTTTGCGTCCGTGAACTATGATTGTCCCATACATGGTCAAAAGTTAAGCCTTTCATATGTCATTATGCAAATATTGATAAAAGATTGAATGAACTTTTGACAAACAAAGGTTAAGCCTATTTTGTCATTATGCAAATATTGATGGAAGATAGGATGAACTTTTGTTTACAAAGATTAAGTCTATTATATGTCTTTATGCAAATATTGATGAAAAATAGAATGAATCTTTGTCTATTCCGCAGTATTGGTCTTCCCTGATCCACATCCTTGTGTAAATACTGTGCGGCTCCGTAAGTTTTCTTATGTTGAGCATTTCCGATTAAATTAATCATGGTTTCTCTTATGGTTAATTTAATTGAGTATTTTGGATACAAATTCATATTTTATGTGATTTGTCAATGTCCAAAGAAATCCTTCTTTTCTTGTGAAAGTAAGGTCGCTCTTGTTGTTCTTTCGGGAATGACATTATATGGGGGAGAGTTCTTATTTGAACTTGTGCTTAATTGCCATATCTTTGTGGGGAGTGCGGCTGTGGAATATTATAGGGGTTATCTTGTATTCTTATAAACTCCTTGATGAATGCATTTAGTTTTGTCTATACGATTGCATCTAACAAAGTTGATATGTGGTTCTCTTTTGGTCATGAAGTATCTCTAGGGAAATTTCATTAGGATCCCACTAGTTTTCATACCTTTGCCAATTTATATTGACAAAAAGGGGGAGAATTAATGTGTAGTTCACACTACAAATACATATGGTTTACGGATCATTATGTAAGGGGGAGTGATTTTCATGTGAGATGAAGTATTGACTAAGGGGGAGTGATACATATCACCATAGTATTGTTGTCAAAGTTGTGATACAATTGAACTTTGATGCTGTGTAATAATACTATGACATTGTATAACAATGATTGAGAGCAACTGTTTTCTCATTGTTATAGCTACGGATCTTCAACAACGATGATGCTGAGTTGAACACATTTAGAATCATTGGAGTACTTGGAAGTGACGAAGATTTCGAGTAATGTTGAATAACCAAGGAGATCAAGCATTTGGATGAGAAGCTACAAAGTTTATTTATTTTGTAATCCATATGTATTGATAGTTTTGTCACTAAAATTGACAAAGGGGGAGATTGTTAGAGCACTGCTCGGTCGAACTCGCAAGCCTATCTCAAGCTTGTTTGTCAAGTTTAGTTTCCAAAACTATAAGTATTGATTTCTAGTCTACTTATAGCTAAGTCTCAGATTAGGATAGTAAGTGTAGTTGAGCTTTAAACTTCACGACGTTCATCGAATGAAGACGAAGAACTACTCAAGGGAACTTGTGGAACTTCATCAACAAAAGGTATGTGGAGACTTGAACTCATCTATCACTCAAAAGTCTATCTACTCTATCTCCTATTTGAGACAAAAAGTCGTATTGCTATATAGACTTTAATTATACACATTTGGTATTTCGATCCGAATTTATCTCGCTTATCTATTTCTCGAAATATGTGTTGGTAAGCTTTCGCTTTAACCAAGTTCATCTTTTATTCTTGACAAAAGTCAAAAGATGATCATGTGAAAATCGCCTTGTAACATCTTACATGATTTGTGTGAGACAGTCATTTGATGTAGACTCGGAATGTATTGATCATTCGATCACTTGAAAATTGCTTTGAAGCTAATAGTTTGTGTGAGACAGCTATTGTCGTCTTCCAAGAATGTTTCAATGATTGAAATGAGGGTTTAGAACATGTAACCATGATTGGATATAAACATAATGTGTATTCACATTTGTGTAAAGTCCAAAACCGGGAACCATGGTATGCGTACCCGTACGTGTACTGGTTGGTTGTTGGAAGTCCGGGAACTAAGTATGCGTAACCGTACGCGTACTGGCGAAAGTTCAAGTCCCGTGAATTTCTGCTGGAGTTTTGAAGTGTAAAATGGTATGCATACTCGTACGCGTACTGGTGTAACCAAACTCAGTCCGGCTACTTAGGTATGCGTACCCGTTTGCATACTTAAGTAGGTTATGTTCTAAAATCAGTTTGTTCATGAACTAATACATCTATATAATAAGGAATGCAATCTTTTGCAAACCGTGAAATGATTCGAGTGAATCAAAATCGATTTTGCTTCAATTATGTCTTGTATGCTTTTATGAGAATATAAACAAATGAACAACTCTCTAACTAGTTTCATTTGAGTCATTTGAACTAGTTATGATAAAGATAAGTAAGGTTGATATGAAAGTGCTCATATGGCTAACCATTGGTTAACTATTGTTGAACCAACTAAGTGTACATGTTTAGGTACGATTACCTTTATCTAAATGATGGTACATTTCATTTGTGTATAACAAGCTAAGTTCGATCTAACGGTTGAAAGATATTAGCTTGAATCTAATCAGGTTTTCATCTAACAGTGAATATTGAATGCTTTTTTACCAAGGTAACTTAGATTGCAAAACCCGATTTGAAGATTATATAAAGGAAAACTCTAGCAACTGGTAAACCTAATCCCCACACCTCCTGTGTGATACTAGTTGCGACTAGAGTCGATTCTCCTTTCACCTTAGGTTTTTCACGAAACCCTGTAGGTTAACGACTTAAAGACTTCATTGGGATTGTGAAGACAGACCCAACTATTTTCTCTGTAGTTGCGTGTTCTGATCTTGCTGTTTTCTATCGTGATTGAGTATTATCTTCTTTAAGATTTGCTCGAGATTTATTCTCCGATAGGCAAGATTGAAAAGTAGTCATAAACATCTTCGTCTCATCGTTTGTGATTCCACAATATCTTGTTTCGTTAATCGATTAAGATTATTGTGAGGTGATTGATAATACTAGGTTGTTCTTCGGGAATATAAGTTCGGTTTATCAATTGGTTCCTGTTCACCTTGATTTATCAAAAGACGGAACAAAACTCATAGGTATATCTGTGGGAGACAGATTTATCTATATAATAGACTTTTCTGTGTGAGACATATTTGTTTATCAAGTCTTCGACTTTGGGTCGTAGCAACTCTTAGTTGTGGGTGAGATCAGCTAAGGGAATCAAGTGCGCAGAATCCGGCGTGGTTCAAGAGGCGTAAGGAACGCAATTGTACCTTGATCAGTGTGAGATTGATTAGGGTTCAACTACATTCCAGTACGAAGTTAGCTTGGTAGTAGGCTAGTGTCTGTAGCGGATTAATACAGTGCGGTGTTCAAATATGGACTAGGTCCCGGGGCTTTTCTGCATTTGCGGTTTCCTCCTTAACAAAATTTCTGGTGTCTGTGTTATCTGACTAACGGAGTATTTTAACGCCGTCGTATGTACTTGAGAATGCAGTATTAAGAGTAAGAGCATAATCACTGAAATGCTCCCATAATCATGCTTGTAGAAATGTGATATGAACATACAGTTTTATCTTCAAATACCCGTTGGAGACATACATATCTTATACTAAGGAATCAAGGTGAGAGTACAAAGAACCAAGGAATAAGCTACCTATATGCAGGATAAAGCTTTGTGTCATCTTGATGGTGATAGGAGCTAGCTTCGGTCTTATTATCTTCGTACCAGAATCATCATCGAAGATATCTCTAGACAGCCACAGACAAAAAAATGCAGCAACACTGAGCGTGTCATGCATTACTTGACCTGTTTTTGGTTCCATAGGCCACCACTGAGATTCCCACCAAGTATAGAAGCACTTCGCAGGGTCATCCTTTATATTATACTTTGCTATCTTTTCGATCAAGGACACGCGCCATACCTCTTCTTCATCAGACCAATCGAAGTCGAAGTTTCCCACAATTGGAAGATTCAACAAAGTTGTTACGCTCTCCAAAGTGATAGTCATCTCACCCCACCTACATATAGTTGTATGAGTAGGAATGCACCATCGAGAAATGAAAGTAATCAAACCTGGCACATCCTTCATGAATTTGAGTTTTGCAGACGCCTTAACAGCTTCAGCGACTTGTGCCCTATCCAGATTAGCCCTGACATGGTCATTGCTGAACATATATCTCATCCATTCGTCCCAATAGCGCAATGGAGTTTGGAAAATCCTGAAGTCCACTAGAGAGGATGGATATTCATTCTTCTGGATACAGAACCTTATTATACGTTCAGGGGAAATCGGTTGCATGGCTGCTACATCCTCTGAGACAGTAGAGTTATCACATGACTGGTATGAGTCCTGGAAGTCGTGTAAGATACCTCGAAGAAATAATCATATATATTTGGCATATCTTTGGATTCAGATGCATTGCTACCTACTTGCTTAGCAGTGGAGATATTTCCAGGTGACATCTTATCAAACAATACTTCTTATACTTCTCTTTACTTCCGAGCAACTGTGCAAACAAAGCAGAAAGGATGGTTATCAAAGTTATGCGGCAACATAGAAGAGGCATGGGGATAGAGAAAATAAGCATTGCTCACTCGTCTAAAAAAAGTATAGAGAGCAATTTTCGTGGGTATTATACCCACGACCACCCCTAGCTAGGGTTTACACCGTATTTTTTTTTTGCCGCGGGTATTCAACCCATGGCTGGAACCCAAACTAGGGTTTCCATCTATAAAAAAAATGAAGAGGGAGAAGAGGTGAAGCACTTACCTTGAATTCTAACGAGTAATGTCTGCCTTGCTGCTACTGCTGACGATGAAGAGGCACTCTCAACTGGTGATACAAGGGATATATGGATATCAACTTATCAATGTTTACTGTCAATATCACTTACGTAAAGAAAAAAAAAAACTCATTGTACTGCCGATAATCGGTTGGCAAACTCGACGACGAAGCAAGCTGTGATGATAGAAAAGCAAAAGAAAGATGAGAAGGTGGCTGCTCGTATTAATTGATGACAAATAGGGAAGAGGAAGCTCCCTTTTATATTGATTGTTGGCCAAATCCGATAAGGGAAATTACTCCCCTATCCGTACTCCCGTGAGGGGCTTGGTTCCTCTTGCTCGGGCGGAAAGCCCATCCGACCATGCCCCCTATGTTGCTTCTGGCTTGTCGTGATGCAGATCGTTCGTATTTATGCATCCTTAACATTTCCTAGTCTGAAGTTCAAACCAACTGAGACTTTCCTGGTAACATCTATCTGCCTCGTCATAAATATTTATTTTTATCTATCACCATTTAGTGCTTACCCCTCAACAATGTCACTGTTACGTGCTAAGCAGGGGACTTAATATAATTGTGTTTTTTTATTTAGGGCAAAAACTGTGAAACTCTATATCTCTAACCCAGTATCATAAATACCGAATTTTGATGTGTCTTCATCCTACAAAGAATTTAATCGACATATTACAACCTAATAAGCGCTTATGCCTCTCTTCCTATATGTGTATAGTTATATTTATGAGCTTCACCCGACTGAATTCAGAAAATATACGTATACATACACAATTTGTATTTATTGAACGACTCAGCATCTACATATATGAAAATTGTTAGAATAATATTGGTGCATGTTGCAATATTCCCAGGTATTATATGATTTTTCCGCATTGAAACTCAATCTCCTAGGTGAACTATTCACTAGTGTAGAGCCTGGTGAGTATTTATTTAATGTTGTGTTCCCATCTGAACTCTTAATACTGACCTGACATCCATGTTCGTTCTCAGCTGAATAACATGGATTTCCCGAAGTGTCTAATTAAGATATGCATAAAAGCACCTGGTCAAGAGCAACAAGACCAGGTAGCCATCATGCTACTTCCAAGAGTAGCAAAATTTAATGATTTTGTGCTAATGCGCAAAATTCACTTAATTTACCCAATTTTGTGTCTATACACAAAATTCGACTATTTGACCTAATTTTGTGTTAACTCACAAAATTCAATTATTTTGCCCTAAAATTTGAGCAAGCGCGATATCTCAATTCCTATTGGTCGAGACTAATCCTAGGCAAGCTAGGAATTAATGAATATAGTGGCCGGTGGGTACTAAACCCTAACCAAGGTCGAAAAATTGGATTAAGGGAAAACCGTGAGTGACTAGGTCAGTCACGGGAGGAAGTTGACCGTGCCTTTTTGCCGGCCGATCTGACATGCTTCATGCATCTTATAGCTGACCAATCAAGTCTCATATTGGCTACCTATCCCTCCCCCCTCCTTTAATCGACCAATCAAATCGCTCGTAGCCTACTTGCTCCGCTCCCACTAGTCGGTCAAAGTAGGCTAGTCAAGCTGCTTAGTTTTATTAAGATTAGATCTTGACTTCCCAAGTCAGTCGAAAAACGATCACAACCACCCAACTTGGCTTGTCAATTTATCAAGCCTAGATCCTCCCATGCTCGGCCAATCAGGGGCCATAATGACAAACTGTCGCTCATCTATTACCCTAGCCAATCTGATTGCTCGTAGCCTAAATGCTCTGCTTCCAATAGCCGACCAAAGTAGGCCAGTCGAGCTGCTTATTTTTATTTAAAATTAAATATTGGCCGCTGATAAGTGCATAATTCATATGATTTTAGTGTCCATTTCATACTTGTTTTAGTTATAATTCTTGCATGTTTTCTTGTTATTACTCTTGTTTTCTCCTAGTTGTCTCTATTAGGTGAATCATCCAAAAAGAAGCTACAAAAAGCTAAAAATAGCTAAGAAGAGAAGTATCCAAAGTGCCCAAGTCGAAGAGAAGTGGAAGAAGTGCGACGAAACAGAGCAAAAATGCTCAAAATCAAGAGACGGGCCAAAGACCAAGTTTAACTCATTCAAATTCAGGATTTTTTTATCACCATCTTGAAGAGAATTCAATTACAAAAAGAATGCAAAAAGAATGCGGTCATTCCGAATTTGGACGAAGGAGTTACAGGTAAAACAAGTTTATCGAATACCGAAGACATGAGGTACGCGTATTAGGTACGTGTACCATCGTAACTATGAATTTCGTGAATTGGAGGGGTATGCATACCTGGTAAACATACTACAAAGTTCCTGGACACTTTTTAAAGGAGGGTACACATACCTGGTACGTGTACCATGAAGGCCAAAAGTTCACGTACTCTTTTTAGGTCTTTCTTTATTACTTTTTAAGTCGGTTTCCGGAACCGAATAGGATACTTAAAGGTCAAGCATTGTAAACCTATATAAATAGGTATTAGGCCTTTAAAAGAATAAATCAATCAATTCATCACAATCTAGGGTTTTATTTATACATCTTAAACCTAGGGTTTACCCCTTTAGGGGGAAACCACCATTATTCACATTCTTTGTAATATGAGTAGCTAAATCCTTCCTTGATTAAGGATGAATTCAATGTTTTAAGCGTGAAGCTTTATTATCAATACAAATCTATTGAGAGTTCTTATCATCATCGTTTGTCTTTACCATATCTAGGGTTTATGAGTGATTCTTAGATTGATCTATTGATTGTTCTAATGCTAGTAAAAGTTGTGAGATAAATAATAATCTTGTAACTCTCTACACAAGTAGAATTTATGAGACCTTTCAGTGGAGTGATTGCGAGTGAAGACAACATCAGCAAGTGGACCTTGATCTAAGAGTTTAACTACTAGGATCAACCTAAATTCACAAAGCTTAAAGCGTTCAATTGGGTTACACCTTGAGTGATCTACTACTTGGTGGTTTGGTTGGATAAAATCTGGTAGTTGAGAACTTCTGTATCCAGTGATAGAAGGAGTTTTGGGGATAACACTGATCTAGCTGTTATTCTACGATTGGTGATGAATAGTTCTAGCGAAAGATAGATAAGTATTTTGATCCTGTTAACGCTTGGTAACAACGAAGGATTCCTTGATCATCTTTTTCTTTCTTATTGTCTTTTTATTTATCTTACAACTAATCCCCCCTTTGTTATCTACTTTATTTTGCTGATCAAATAACCTATCAATTACACAACTCTCTGTGGGAACAATCCTTACTACCGCTATATTACTAGCTAATTAGTGGGAAATATCTTGATTAATTTGTTGCGCTTACGACACGCATCAGCCGCCCAAGTCATTCTTGAAACGATCATGACCATCCAACTTGGCCGGACGATTTAACTAGCCTGGCTCTTGCTATGCTCGACCGATCAAGCTCCATGGTGACTACATGCCGCCCTTCTATTTTTTTCAGCCAATCAGGTCGCTCATAGCCTACCTGCTCCGCTCCCAATGACTAGCCAAAGTAGGCTAGTCGAGCTACCTTAAAAACCTTATTAGGTTAAATAAAATTGTATGTGGCAATCGCGGATTGATCTCAACCGCTCGACTTAGATGGCTGATTTGACCGGTCTAGATTCGATTCTGGTCGACCAATGAGGAACCGTGACTGCTACCTGTCATCCTTTTCCTCGACAGACCAATCACATCGTCCATAGCTCACATATGCAACTACCAATGGTCGACCAAAGAGGGCCGGTTAGGCTTCTTTAAAAGTTATATTAAATAATCTACAACAGATCCAACCGTCCATTATGAACGATACATCATATGTATCGGTTTTATAACTTAATAACATAAGTTATTTAAGAGCACCACATACTAGTCTTTGAGTGCTTCTTCTCCTGGCAAGCCATATAAGACTTGACCTACCACTACCTACCTGCAACATGGTGTTGATGGTGGATTTTCGGCAAGGGGTAAAATTGTAAAATCATGATACTGCCCGGCTTCAGGAATGTATGTGACAATTCATATTTTATGATCCATGAGCCATTTCACGATCTCTGACTGAGCGAACGTTCCTCTTAGAGCTATGATGAATATGTTTCTCGAAAGGACTCTCAGCCGAGCTTTCAATGCTTCACACATTTCATTATCACCTCTACATAGAATCAAAATGATTGGGTGGCTCCTAGACATATTGCATGCTAGTATAGAGCCTAACACCTTCAGGACGTCACGTTACTCGTTGTTCCCTGACTACGTAGAAAGACGGTGTATAGAATCTCTTAATGATTGGGCGGATCCTAGACATATTGTATGCTAGTATAGAGCCTAACGCCTTCAGGACGTCACGTTATTCGTTGTTCCCTGACTATACACCCCCTCAGAACGAGTATGATGCTTCAATTATCTCATATCTCAATTCTGCAAATAGGTTAATTCTATCGTGTCATTCATCAACTGAATTCCTAGAATATAATCTATTCTATCTCATTACTCTGTTTCATGACTGGTCCTCAGCTGGATTCCATGGATTAGTAATAGATACTCAACTCATTTTATTACTCCGTTTCATGAATTATTCTCAGCTGAATTTCATGAATTAATAATAAATATTCACTGATCGGGCATCTGGGCCATTACCGAGTAAGCCCCGAGAAAATGGTGCGAGTGTACTGAGCAATAATGCACAAACGAGCACCCAAACGCACGAACGAGCGTTCAAAAATATGGACGAACGAGGAAGCTATGCAAAATAGGAAGGAAAATAATATTAAATAAAATAAACAAGAGGCGTGGGACAGGGCCCACCAGCCGGCTGGTCATGCCCCGTGGCCGGTCCCTCTCTTCCGTTACTTTATTTTATTTTAACTTATTTTATTATTTTCCTTGTTTGAGCAAAACTCCTAGTTTCTCCATATTTTCCTTCAAACGATGAAAAATAGTAGAAAATAGGGAAAGATGTCACGGGACCGGGCCACCTAACCGGCAGGCCATTGATCGTTGTCGTATGCGTCAAAAATAATTCACTTTCTCACTCAACTAAATTTAAATGAAGTATGTGGTAAGAAAGAGTTCGTTCCCACAGAGAGGCTTTTGTTGTTAAACAATTTCAGTTTCTGATGTAACCAAGGGGGGTTTTATGAATTTTTATCTAAGCAATAAAATAAAGCAAAGCAAATGAAATAATTGAAATAAACAATAAGGAGAAGATATTGGTCACGGGATAATATCATTCACAAACATGTATTTTCATCAATGACTAGAATTGAAATTTTAATCTCTCATTTACTAAAAGTCCTAGGATACCTTGATCGCAAGTATATCCCGCTAATTCCCTGATTTCATCACAACCACACTAAAAGATGTATATGTGAATTCTTCCTAGAAAGCAACCTAAAGTGTAAAAGCACAATTAAGTTTAACTCCATAAAAGCACTAAGTTCTATGGAATAAGACTAATCAAGGCAATCAAACGTGTAAAAGCACTAATTCGATTTAACCAAGGTTATGATTCATATGTGATTATAAAGATGTATCACTACAAGTAATAACCACACTATGCTACTTAGAATCAGGGATAAACAACTTTTACGTATTGAAAATCCTAATCTAGCTTTAGATATGAATGTAAATCGGATTGATTCCGGACTCAACCAAACAAGTATTCAAATCATATAACAATATTAATAATGAATCATAAACAATAAATTATTGAGACAAAACTAATTCATTGATGCAAATATCATATTTGAAAAATCAACTTTATCCCATAACCAATAATATGTGTTTAGCTATTCATAGCTTTTGAGTTCATCATATTCAATAATAAAAAAATGAAGAAGATGAAAAATAAATGAAAGCAAACCCTAGTCGCCGCTCTCTCCAAAAACTCCAAGTAGTAGTTGAATAATACGTCATACCCCCCAAAAGAAGTAGAAGACTCTTTCTTTTTGTAGCTTTCCTCAAACTTCTAAAATTAGGTCTAGTCTTCAAAGTCCATCACCAAAAAGTCCACCAAGCCCATAAAACTATGGGTAGAAATAACCCAATAAAATCCTTGCCAAAAAGTAGGCGCCGGAAAACTGGGTTCACTGCCGGAAGTTGGCCGAAAAAGTGTCGGAGAAGTAGCTCGGGTGACCGGCAAAGTCCACCCGGTCACCGGTCAAACGGGTCAACTCGGGTAGTCAAGTCGGGTCAAGCAGACCGAGTCAGAGTGATTAGTCAGATTCAGCTCACTGACTCAGGTGAATGACTTGGCCTAGGCCATAGTTGCAAAGGCCAGAGCCATTGCACATGCCAGAATCTGTGTTGCACCATAATGGTGCAGTAGCCAACTTCAATCCAGCCATCATTCTTCACAGCTGCAGCTCATAACTTCTGTAACTTCTCTGCCTCCATCCCATTCTCAGCACCAAGAACAACCTAGCTCTCTGCAAGATTCATAATCATTCATTCTCCACCTGCTTCAGCTTGTACTCAGAGCTTCACCATCCTCAGAAACTGCCTCAACTGTATAACCACAAATGGCACTTGCTCTTTCATTCCTGCGGCAGCTTCTTGTAAATCCCATGGCCATCTGACTACAACAACCAATTCAACCACCTGTACCTCAGAAGCAAACCACCAGTGTACGTCCACTGCAGTTGCGTAGCTGCACAACAACACCAGCTTCACAACTCAACACACACACTTGCAACAATTGCCATTTCTTCTTGCAGTTTCAATCATAATCAGCACATGGCTTGAATGCATCAACAACAGACATTCGCCAGACTTCTCAGCTACCATAATCTCGCCTGCAATCTCCTATCCATCTTCTAGCCATTTCAGCTGCAAGACAACAACCTCAACAGCAGAATCATCCATCTCCTCGGGCCAACACATAACCTACAACCATCTGTGACAGCCACCAGCAGCCCTTGACCCTGTAACCCCATGAAACTCAACAACACTAACCAATTAAGCCACCACCAACACATTCTCTGTAGCTCAGTAACATTACTAGCAACAGATCCACTTCTGTTCTCCAGCAGCAAAACATTGCCATTGTGACCATGGCAGTAACACCAAAATCATTTCCAACAGCTACCCCCTTCTTCAACTCAGCAAACTCATAAGTTTGTTCTCATATCGATTGCACCAACACCTCCTGCACCTCCTCCCTTATCAACGGCAGAACGACTTTACCCTTCTTCATCTCAGTGTCTAAATTCGATTCACAGATAACCCATATGAACACCGTCGCAATAATTGAATCACAAAAAAGGGGAGAAAATGACACGAACCCTAATTCAATTTCTACAAAACCTTAGTCCATCATCTCCCATTCTCGACTCAACTCATCTTCTCTCAACCAGCATCAACCGATTCACCTTGAGAACTGCATCTTCACCACTTAAGCTTCAATGCCACAAACATTCAACTGGTGGCAGTTCAGTTCAGTTCATCTTCTGCAATCATAACCTGCACCTGTAGTTTGTACCTTCCCTAGACATTCATCTAAACAGTTCATTCAGTTGCAACACCACCAGAGCCATGGCACAATTACCTCTTGCCTGCAAATCAACTCAACACACATTCTCCCTGTCACCAGTTCATCTGAGTCTTACACAATACCACCAGCTTCATTACAAACCCATCTGCACCTCTCCTTGTTCTCATGTTCACAAAAATATGTTGTGACCTTGAACTCAACTCCATTTCAGAACCTTAAATCAGATGACCAACACAAATTCGTCTTCTCGCTGTTGCTGTTCAAAACCCCTCTTCTGAATTCCATAACCATCTTCTTCTTATTTAAAAACCCAAATTTCAATTTCACCATTATCATCTTCTTCCAGTGAATCTGGTAACAGCTTCACCTGATTCATCCCCTTTGTTCATTCTGTTCTAAATCACCACCAGAACCCATCAACACAGCACCACCATCTCACTTTCTAACAGATATTGGGGGTCAAAATTAAAACCGAGTAAAACCCATCTTCAATTTCATGAACCTCTTCCTGTTCAAACCCTAATTGATCTCAAACCACCATCAATTTCTTCCACATCTTCTCTGTTGACAGAATCATACAACAATCTTCTTCACCAAACTCTCGATCTCAAACCCTCATTCTTTCGTCGATTCCTCTCTTCCTTTCTCTGATCAGACATGGTGTCGCCGTCACAGACAGGCAGAGAAAGAGAGATGCAAATGATGAGAGAAATGATAAGTTCTCTGAATTTTAGGTATTGGTAATGGGTGAAACTGTTAAAAGCCCCAACTGCTTGGATGCAGGCCACCTGGAATGGCAGCCCTTCTGCACTCTTCTAGTGGTTTCCTCATATCCATGGCTCAGCTCCCAATATCATCCGCCTATGAATGACGTCTTTGTCCTTCTTGCTCCTAATGGGCGTTTTCTCCTTCTTTTGCTCATAATGACTCCATTGCACCTGATAAACTCAAAAACAATAATAAGACACATAATTTACAAGAAACTCGCAAAGAAAGCATAAACAATAGATAAATATCAAGGTGTTTACAACACCTATCAGCCATGCCCTAGCCGTGATAGGTCCCACACCTTACAATTCCTTATTTTCTCTTTTTTTTATTTCCTCCATCTCCTTAATCTCCTTCGTTTGAGCAAAAACCATAGTTTTTCAATTTTTTCTCAAATATTGCTCAAACCATGGAAAAGCCAAAAAGTCAAATGGTCACATGACTGACTAGGCTTCTAACATCAAAAATTAAAATATTATTATTTTAATATTCTCAAAATATTGATCGCACAAGCAAAGTTCTACTTGCTCATTCGAGCAAAATTGAGAGTTTCAGTCAAGATCAAACTCTTCTGAAAATCCAAAATATTGCTCAAACGTGCACCAGAAAATACCAAAACTCTAAGACACAGACACTCTGGTGACACGGGCATGCCACCTTGACCGACCAAGGTCGGCCCTTAGGCTTGCAAGGAGCCGATCCCACACTCTTTCATAATTTTGACCTAATTAGCTCTCAACAGTTCATATTGGGTCCAAACTCTTTCCAACCAACTCGGAATTTTCCCAATCGACCACCAGCTGGTCCCACGACCACCAAGGGCGGGTCCCATGACCCCTTGGCCGGTCCTCATCTCTCCATAATTAGGTTTTATTACCTAACGCTCAAATGAGCATTATTTTAATAAATGATTAAACCAGCATTTGATTATCCTTTCACCAACTGGTCAACAAAGGAATTTGGTGCATGCTCACTCGAGCACCTGGTCTCTACATGGTCGGCCATCATCCCATGTAGCCGGTCCCTCCTTCACTCAATGACTAATTTTCAGTAAATCATCAACTGATCGACAATCGATCAAAATTAGGGTTTTGAACTGAATGCTCTGCAAATCATTATTCTGAGCAAGTTCAAACACTAATAATTTTATATTGATCCGGCAATCAACATCTTGATTAATTATATAATATTCGGTCTAGATACCAATAATTTAATAAATATTTTATTTGGTCATACCACCAATAATTCATCAAATGAGCAATATTTGCTCAGACGAGGAATATTGATTCAACTATCAATATTCAGTAATTCATCAAATGAGCAATATTTGCTCATACGAGCAATATTTTCTTAGACAAGGAATATTGATTCAACTATCAATATTCAGTAATTCATCAAAGGAGCAATATTTGCTCAGACGAGGAATATTGATTCAACTATCAATATTCAGTAATTCATCAAATTAGCAATATTTGCTCAGACAAGGAATATTGATTCAACTATCAATATTCAGTAATTCATCAAATGAGCAATATTTTCTCAGACGAGGAATATTGATTCAACTATCAATATTCAGTGATTCAACAATTCATCAGACGAGCAATATTTTCTCAGATTATCAATATTCATCACGTTGATCCAGTTATCAACATTCATTTGAGAACTATACGTCCCAGCAGACATGTTCAATCCATGAATCCTAGAGCATTCGACAATCATGCTCGACTGAACAATACTTAGACTCATCGTCTAATTAAGTCAACGACTGACTAATCAAATACACGTCTGCCTTGCAGACTCCACGTTCGTGAGACATCATTCACGTCACATGGGGGGATATTAATTAGGGTTTGGTCTGGCGGCCTACAACATGTGTGTTCATCCACGATGAGAAATGTGAGTAAGTCATGCAAGCAGTTGAGGGAGTTAGTAAAGTAGTGGGTGGACAATCAACCAAGTCTCCGTACGACCTGGAACTGGTTAAACCACGATTTCCCACTTTCCCACTCTTTCACTCGAGCAACCGTCACACTTACTGGAGATCAATGTGTCTATATTCTAGCAATATAAATAAGTTTATGAATCCATGATTGAAAAACAAGATTGGTCCGACAGACAACATCCATTGTCTAACCAAGAATCATGGTGTGAGAAATAATATCTCTCAATTAAGAAGAATTCAAACTTATTCGAACCTAGCAGTTCATTTGCAGAAACCTACAACATATTCACAATCCTTGATCACCATTGATCTCACACACTTCTCAGTTTCCCTCCTACATATCAACCCTCTTCCCTCTTTGTGACCGAATTGACTCTGGAACGTCCATTTCTTGGTTTAGGCCAGAGTCCTACAGATTTATCTCTCGAACTCAAAGCACTCCCGTGCAGTGCATCTGTTTGAGGTTAGGCAGTTTGCTCGATTGAGGAGTCTCCGTCCGCACGGTCGTCTCTCCACTTCCTAGAAAACCAGCAAATTGTTTTTCCCCATCAACAGATTGGCGACCACATTGGGAGATTAATCTCTCGGTTGTAATCCCAATTCGTCAAAATGGTTGATCTTTGGTCAAGTTCAGTTACAAATCCTAACCCAAACAATGCTAGCACTAGCAATAGTGGTGGTACTCCAGAAACTACTCCCGTTTCCAACAACGGTGCTGGTGATAACACACCTCCTCAAACCATCGTAAGCAATCCTCTCTTCGGCCGGTTTCCCGCCGTCTACCATGACTGATCTCATGAAGGTGCAAGAGACTCTCGCCAAAAATCTGATTGACATGGCTACCACTCAGAAGGAGTTATGCACTTATCTCAAAACTCTCACAGACAAGATGTCAGAGAAAACTCAGGATAAAGGAAAAGCCAAAGAAATATCCCTGGCTGCTAATCCTGAAATCTCCCCAGTTCACGTGGTAGATGATGATGAAGTCCGCAAAGCTGCAGACGACTCACCAGCAAAGGAATCCACATGTTTCATCACTCGTGAAGACCTGGAACGCTTTTTGGAGGCTCGAGGAAAATACAAGACATCATCTGTCCACCGTCACCAACCTCCATATCCTGCTACTACATAGAGGATCCTTCTCCCAAAAGGCTATACTTCTCCAATGTTTACACCTTACAACGGAACAGGGAATGCCCGAGAACATGTTTCTCGATTCCTGAAAGCATTAGGAGAACATGAATACAACCATGTCGTCCGCTTGAAGGAATTCTCAAAGTCTCTGACCGGCCGAGCATATACATGGTACAATAACATCGCACCGGGGAGCATCACTAGTTGGGGAGAAATGGTTAATGCTTTCTACCAAAAATACTTCTTCGTCTCAGATCAGATTACTTTATCTGATTTAGGAAGAATGTCTCAGACGAACAATGAACATCCGAACGACTATGTGAAAAGGTTCAAAGTCCAAGCTTTGGATTGTCATGACCCGAATGTCACTGAACAACAACTAGTGGACTTGTGCATCAACGGATTGATCCCGTCTACAGAGCCTTGATTGAAAATCTCCGGTTCCAGACTTTCTCATAACTTCATGAAGCAGCCAAGCGATCAACAACTACTGCTCCGGCCTTACTGGAAAGAACAAGAGCTACAAAAGTCGAGGAACCGTGAGAAACTCGAGGAAGTGTCAGGCGCCTGATCAACAAGCAGTAGAATCTCCAACCTTCCGTGAATGTTGCTGAAGGAAGCACCGAAGCGCAGATGTATAAGAACGTTCCTCCAGCATCTCATCCTACAAAAGCATTAAGGAAGGACAACCAGACTCGAAATACACAAGCACCGACTCAGCGTCAGCAGAACGACCGGGTAGAACCAGACTTTCCTTTTCCCATTGAAGAGGTGATCGAGCTATTGGAAGTCTGGATCCAAGATGGTGCGATCAAACTACCTCCTGTTAGGAGAGAGCCAACAGAAGAGGAAATGGAGAATCCGCGCTACTGCCACTTTCATAGGTTTGTCAATCATCCAACAAGTGACTGCAGAATTTTGAAACGCATATTCAAAGATAAGGCTAATTCATGAGAACTGGGGACTGAAGGAGTACACAAGAATCCTCTCCCAATCAGAACCTTTAAACTCTCTGAACAACCAGTCAAAGAAGCAGTTCAATCGTTGATCGAGCACATCTGTGAATTTATTTATTTTTCAAAGGCTCAAAGGAAGGACATGTTTGCGACTTTGAATCATATAGTGTCCGGGAAATGTCTGTCTATTCCAGAAACGCTCCCTGAGCCTCCGGTCACTGACAAAGAAATGTATGACTGAGGACTTCTTACCGCAGTCAATCTCAAAGGAAATGAATTCAAGAGAGCGTTGGTGGATGTTGGAACGGACATCAATAAATTTCCTTTAAAAACTCTCAGAGCTGCAGGCATCACTCGACAAGAGGCCACTTATGCTCCTGTCTCAGTTAGAGATCATGAGGGAATAACCAGGGATGCGTATGGCTACATCATTCTTAAAATGAAAATTGGTTCAACCTGGACGGAAACCAAGTTTTACATAGTCAAAGAAGATCCAGGATATGATATGATCCTCGGACGGACGTGGATCCATGCTGAAAAGGTAACTAAAACACCTTCAATTGCATATTTCTCTGTTGAAGAAAGCTCTGATTCATAAGAAATAGAGGATACTCCATCATTCAAGCATCTAGAGAAAGTTAAAACCTTGATGAAGCTAACACAAAAACCTGGAAAAAAATGTGCATGCATTCGTCAAAAGGTTCCGCACTCAGGCAAGTCTTATTCCCCCTCATGCGTCCATACTATCAACTTTCAAACATGCTTCCCTGGTCCGGGGACTCAATCTTGCTCACAACCTAGATATTACCAAATGTTATGAGTGGGTAGTCTCGCCTAAACAATATTTTACTAAATGGTTGAATGTGGAACCTCTTCAAACTGAGCATCTCACCGGAAAATTTTGTTGCTGAGATGATGAACAAGTGCAACAAAGAGTATCTTGGATATCCTCCTATAATTTTGCACGAGTATCCATATATACCACAAGATCAGAAAGTTTCAATGGCCGCACGAGCATGGAATTCCACTGTAAGAGGAATACCGAACCAGCAGAAGATTTTCAGAGCAAGAGCAATCAAGCCTAACAATTTTCATGAAGGAGATCTAGTTATCAAAGCAACTAAGTGCAATAGTCATTCTGCAAATAACTCTAACTGGGAAGGACCTTTCATGATCGTTAAGTCCGTGGTTGGTGGATACTACAAATTGATCAACATGGATGGCAAGACAAGCGTGGCAATAATACACGAGAATTGGCTCAAAGCCTTTGACGTCTGAGACATTCTTCTTTTGAGGTATTGGACGTTCGCACAAACACCAGGGATGCTTAAGTTTGCATTTCTAGGATTTTCTTACCTGTATTTTCAATTCCTCCAAAATGTATGTAATACTTGCATTCAGTATTTGAATTCAGCAATTAATAAAGGTTCATTTATTTAAAAAAAATCTCTATCAAATCCAAAGGAAAATCCTCATTCATCTACTTATCCAAAATCAATCAAAATCAAAACCAAAATAAAACCTCACACCTCTCAGAAGTTCAGAGTTCAAGAGATTATGGAAAGGAAACTAAAGGAAATCAACAAAGAAAGATTTTTGCTCCTCTGCAATCTTCAGGTCTCGCAAGGATGCTTTCTCTATCTCCAATTCTTCAATCAACTAGGCGATCTTAGCCTCCTTCTTGATCACAGCGTCATTTGTCAAGGGTACATTCTTCTCGACTGCTTCTTTAATGGATTCAATCCTCTCACGAAGCCATCCCACATTGAAACCCAGTTCCTCAGAATTCTTCAAGTTGTACTCCCAATCAAAGAGTACATTTGGAGTGACGGTACTTCTAGCTCTGGTTTGTATATCGTCTATAACCCGTAGGATAGCTCCTACTTGCATTGTTAAGAAGTAACTTCATTTGGGATCTTTGGTGACGACAATATGACCATATCTCTTCCAAAACTTCTCATATATGCCGGCATATCCAGTAAGAATGCTAAATCCACCAACTAGTTCATGGTACGGGAGTAACTCACCGAATGGAGGAACGAAAGCAATCCCTGCGGTAGAATATTTATGCACCACCATGTAAGTCTCAGTTATTGGCTATTTCTGGAATAATTTTTTCTATCGATGGAGCAGGAGCGGTTTCTTCTATCATAGTTTCTTCTATTCCCGGTCCGTTTTCCTCCATCTCTGAAGTAATGACAACTTGAGCATCGTTCTCCTCAACAACTTAAGTAGCAATATTATCATGACCCTGAGGTGCGTAAATGGTAACATCATCATCTTGATTCGCCATATGGTTTGAATCATCATTGGCTCCATTATTCTCAACTTCAACATTTGGCACCTAATATGAGGAATACACAGGATTAGGACGCTCCAAGCATGGAAATCAAAAGCAATCATTAAATTTAGAATGTAAGTGATCAAACATCATTAAAGTTCTTCATTATACATTCAAGACATGAGCAAATAGTGTAAAAGTCATAAAAACACGTTTTGCAACAAGCTAATCTGAGGAGATTTTACACTGCCATGTATAAGACGACGAACTGGGAGCAATTGGTGAGGAATCTAAGATTGAGTCATATGTCATTCTCTTTGTATGGATTTCCTATACAACATATCCAAAATTCACAACAATTGGATAAATTAGCAAAAAGATGTGGTCAAAACTTTGGACTACATGACAGCTGAAAATTTTCTGAAAACTTCTTGGAAGTTTAGTGTTTCATCGATTTCGGAACCTAAACATGCTCAAAACTCAAAAATATTCTATGATAAAGCTTGTAAATTTTCCGAGGATGAAAAAACATAGGTAGATCTCGAAAATCCGACATCGGGCGAAGATTCTACAGCGTTTTTGCTAAAAGACTGAATTCTGAATTTTCTTACGACGTATTTCGCTAAAAAATTCCATTCATTCATATGGGTTCTCATTCATTCATCGAAAAATCAGCAATTTCATACTTCTATGAAGAAAATACAGGAGGAACACTTACTTTAGGGGTCTCTAAGCCGTTCGAAGAATCAATGTTGTCGGAATCACCATTATGGGTATTATTACCTTCATTCGGTTCCGACTCTGGATGATTCTCTTTATCACCATCTTTTGAAGACGAATGAACGTCATCAGCGCCTTCTTTGCCCACAATAATTTCTTCCTGGATATGTCAACAACAATTATTATTATTTCATTCAAGGGATATCATAATTGATTATGAAAAGAAATACTTACATCGACTTCCTCTTCATTGGCATTGGGTTCACGAATTGCATTCCCAGGAGCGAGTTGATGACCATCAATGCTCGACGGAGCAAAATTCTGAAGCAAGATTAACAAACATTTGTTTTGTGATCCTAATTACGTGGACAAGAAAAAGTCATGATGGAAGAAGCATTGACAACTTACCAAAGAAACAGCTGGGGACTGTACACTATTTGGTAACATCCTGTAATCTTTACTCCTAGGTTCTCCGCCCCGGAGGCTTTCTTTCATTTCCGTGAAGTCTTCATCGATCCGAGACCTCACTACATGATCATCCTGTGCTAAAATTAGTGAAATAATTAAGATGCGATTATCATGTCTCTATAAAAATTATGAGAAGAATACTTACTTGTGAACATCCTGGAAGTGCTTTTCGTTTATCACCACTGGAGGGATACTTCAATCTTGGTCGAGCAGAAATCATCCCAACAGAAGGAGGCTCTTGTACCATTAAACAGCCATTACAAAATCATGAAAACGCTCAAGTTGTTGATGCCAGAAGGTTATATAACTTGGAGTTGCATATGCAACTCGGTCAGAACAAGGGTACAGATATTCACGCCCATTCAAATACGTACAATCTAAAGAAGCTTTAAGTTGTTCGATTGATGGCTTTCTCTTCCGAACATCCGGGACATACTGATCAAGACCTATTTGTTGAGCTGCTCTATCGATGTTATATTCCTCCACCAGAAACTTTCCCTGTATTACTGATACTAAGTAACCATGAGTACAACTCAGTATGAAGGATCTCTCACCATCACTCAGGTCGGTACCGGATTCCAAAGTGAAATTTTCTTTAGCATCATTAAAAGTGATCAACTGTGAGACAAAGGAAGGAATCGTCACCCAAGGACGAAAATTAAACTCGGACTCATTGTCTAAGACACTGGTGAGGCGTGTCTTGAGTCGGGGCTTCTTCGTGGACCAGCGCATAATCCTTGCATTATCCTTCTCATAGAAAGCATGACGGGTATCAACATTTGGTCCTTGCAAGATGCTACGAGGGATTGGTGCATAACTCTTGAAGCGTTCCCACAGTAAAGCTTGGAGAAACATTGTATTAACATATGTTTCAACTTTCATAAAGCCATTGGAAACACTGGAATCTGTGACCAAGGGATCTAAATTGGAGAATAGTGAACCCAAGAACAGGCTACCGACGGGAAGTTTCTCACCTTGAGCTATCTTAATGGCAAAAATAATCACGAATGGCTTCAGCAAGTTTCCGTTATCTTCAAATACATCTTTGGACAACCACAAGCACAAGAAAGCAACAATGTTTAATATACCGTCCACAGGTCTTTCAGGAGTTCTATCTCTCGGCCACTAGTGCCTCAACCATTGAGCATAACAAAATTTGCTGGATAATTTGTTAATATCATGCATCGTAGCCTTCAAGACATCATATATTGCATTCTCATCTGCCGAAAGTGCTGCAGGAATATTACCCGTGACTGGAAGATGCAATAAAGAAACCACATCCTATAAAGTGATGGTAAATTCTCCCCACCTGCATATGAAAGTATGAGTAGGAATGCACCAGCGAGCGAGCAAAGATAATATACCTCTCACATCATGGTAAATCAACAAATCTCCAGCTGCTTGAATAGCTCGTGTCACCTGTGCATGATCCAACATGGTTCTCACATGATCATACCCCAACATATGTCTTGCCCATTTGGAGAAGTCTGTTAAAGGTTTTCGCGAAAGCTTGAAGTCTATGTGTGAAGCCGCATAGTGTCCTCCTTGTAAACAGAATCGAATGGTCGCTCGAGGAGACACCAATTTTCTCTGAGTAATGTCCATGGGATTTATAAGAAGGCGAAATGAAGAACCTGGGAGATGTTTTTCAGGTTTATACTGGACCACAAAGAACTCATCATCAGTGTTTGGAATATTATTTGTTCCAGGTGCTTCTTCTTCTTCGTCAATGGAAATTCCATCTACAGAGGTACCATTTCTTGAAGTTGCATCTCTGGAAGTGTCTTCTTTGGAAGTGCCATCATGAGAATCAGTCATCTTTGCAAAATTGATGTGACATCCATACAATATTTCTACTTCAGTATATCATCCGTAAATGCAAATTTCATCAAAGCAGTGGAATTAAAGCACAACAAATAATAAAGATGCTCACATCAGCGTCTAAAAAAAAATGGTAACTCTCCAACTCTTACCTGTTTACAATTTCACTAGCTGTAGTGACTATAACGCAAAACTTCGAAAACTTGTTCGTTCCTTCAAACCTGCAAAGACGAGCAAATTTTCAAAATCATAACTTGATTCTCAAAAACTGTGAACAATTCACGAAATTTCCATTATATGAGCAATTCATATAATTTTCACCGTGTGAGCAATTTACATAATCACACCGTGTGAACATTCACTGATTTTCTACTGTGTGAGCATACACTATTAAATCACATAATTCATGTTATTTCAAATAGTTGTTTGTGTTTAACAATTGTTCAAAATCAAAATTTGATTTTACAAAATTTTAATGTGAGTTAATAACTCACGTAAAAAAAAAAATATTATTTTGCTCGAACGAGCGTTCGTCTATCAAACGAGGGTATTTTCTATTTTTGCAAAAAATCCGCATATCCAAAGTAAATTTGTTTTCATGAAAGCTCATACAAAAAAAATTCTTCACTGAAAATTAGATCATGTCTACTAAAAAAATATATATCTCTTTCATATTAGGGATTATTGTTCGTTTCTTAAACCGACGGACGGACGGACGTCCGTTTCCTAAAACAAATTTTCATAAAAATTTACGCATGCATGTACACATATGAAATTTTTCTTTGAGAATAATCTATGAACTTCAAAAAAAAAATATTACGCACCTGGTCAGATGGTGATCGGTGACGCCGGCGGTGATTTTCCGGCAAAAAACTTTTTCTCCCTGTTGCTCAGACGTGAGAAAAAATCAAGAGAGGGAGGTGGTAGGTCCTTGTTATAATTTTTTTTAGGGCTTCTTCCCTTTTATATCAACTTTATTTCCAAAAACCTAATCAAACAAGGATTTCCTCTTTTGGGCCCGGACCCGTAAACGTTAAACCAACCAAAACTGGATATCTGACCGTCCAAATCAGCAGTGCCTCGTCTCTTCGTGCTCACGAGATGACACTCTATCATACTGACAGGGTCCTCTGGGAATTTGCTCGTACATGACATCATTGGAGCAAATCGGGGATTCTGAAAATGTCTTTGTACGACCAAGTTCAACTACTTATCTCGTCTACTGGAAAATCACCATCCAGTGCTTACTGCAGAACATGACTGTCACTCACTAAGCAGAGGACTTAATGTTGATGGTGGATTTTCGGCAAGGTCTAAAATTGTAAAATCATGATACTGCATGTTTCTGGCCCGGCTTCAGGAACATATGTGACAATTCATATTTTATGATCCATGAGCCATTTCAAGATTTATGACTGAGCGAACGTTCCTCTCAGAGCTATGATGAATATGTTTCTCGAAAGGCCTCTTAGCTAAGATTTCGATGCTTCACACATTTCATCATCACCTCTACATAGAATCAAAATGATTGGGCGGCTCCTAGACATATTGCATGCTAGTATATAGCCTAACGCCTTCAGGACGTCACGTTGCTCGTTGTTCCTTGACTACGTAGAGAGACCGTGTATAGAATCTCTTAATGATTAGGCGGCTCCTAGACATACTGTATGCTAGTATAGAGCCTAACGCCTTCAGGACTCCACACTATTCGTTGTTCCCTGACTATACACCCCCTCAGAACGAGTATGATGCTTCAATTATCTCATATCTCAATTCTGCAAATAGGTTAATTCTAGCGTGTCATTCATCAACTGAATTCCTAGAGAATAATCTATTCTATCTCATTACTCTGTTTCATGGCTGATCCTCAGCTAGATTACATGGATTAGTAATAGATACTCAACTCATTTTATTACTCCGTTTCATGAATTATTCTCAGCTGAATTTCATGAATTAGTAATAAATATTCACTGATCGGGCATCTGGGCCACTACCGAGTAAGCCCCGAGAAAATGGTGCGAGTGTACTGAGCAATAATGCACAAACGAGCACCCAAACGCACGAATGAGCGTTCAAAAATATGGACGAACGAGGAACCTATGCAAAATAGGAAGGAAAATAATATTAAATAAAATAGACAAGAGACGTGGGACCGGGCCCACCGGCCGGCCGGTCATGCCTTGTGGCCGGTCCCCCCTCTTTCGTTACTTTTTTTATTTTTACTTATTTTATTATTTTCCTTGTTTGAGCAAACTCCTTCGTTAGAGCAAACTCCTTCGTTTGAAAACTCATAGTTTCTCCATATTTTCCTTCAAACGATGAAAAATAGTAGAAAATAGGGAAAGGTGTCACAGGACCGGGCCACCTAGCCGAACGGCCATGCCCTAGCCGTGACCGGTCCCACACCTTAAAATTCCTTATTTTCTCATATTATTATTTCCTTCATCTCCTAAAACTCCTTCGTTTGAGCAAAAACCCTAGTTTTTCAATATTTTCTCAAATATTGCTCAACCCATGGAAAAGCCAAAAAGTCAAATGGTCACATGACCGACTAGGCCTCTCACGTCAAAAATTAAAATATTATTATTTTAACATTCTAAAAACATTGATCGCACTAGCAAAGTTCTACTTGCTCATTCGAGCAAAATTGAGAGTTTAAGTCAAGATCAAACTCTTCTGAAAATCCAAAATATTGCTCAAACGTGCACCAGAAAATACCAAAACCCTCATACACGGACACTATGGTGACACGGGCATGCCACCTTGACCGACCAAGGTCGGCCCTCAGGCTTGCAAGGATCCGGTCCCACATTTTTTCATAATTTTGACCTAATTAGCTCTCAACAGTTCATATTGGGTCCAAACTCTTTCCAACCAACTTGGAATTTTCCCAATCGACCCCCAGCTGGTCCCACGACCACCAAGGGAGGGTCCCATGACCCCTTGGCCGGTCCTCATCTCTCCATAATTAGGTTTTATTACCTAACGCTCAAATGAGCATTATTTTAATAAATGATTAAAACAACATTCGACAATCATGCTCGACTGGACAATACTTAGACTCATCGTCTAATCAAGTCAACGACTGACTAATCAAATACACGTCTGCCTTGCAGACTCCACGTTCGTGAGACATCAATCACGTAACATGGGGGATATTAATTAAGGTTTGGTCTGGCGGCCTATGACACGTGTGTTCATCCATGATGAGAAATGTGAGTAAGTCGTGCAAGCAGTTGAGGGAGTTAGTAGAGTAGTGGGTAGACAATCAACCAAGTCTCCGTACGACCTGGAACTGGTTAAACCACGATTTCCCACTTTCCCACTCTTTCACTCGAGAAACCGTCACACTCACTGGAGATCAATGTGTCTACATTCTAGCAATATAAATAAGTTTCTTAACCCACGATTGAAAAACAAGATTGGTCCGATAGACAACATCCATCGTATAACCAAGAATCATGGTGTGAGCAACACTCTTTCTCAATTGAGTAGAATTCACACTTATTCGAACCCAGCAGTTCATTTGCAGAAACCTAAAACACATTCACAATCCTTGATCACCATTGATCTCACACACTTCTCAGCTTCCCTCCTACAGATCAACCCTCTTCCCTTTTTGTGACCGAATTGACTCTGGAATGGCCATTTCTTGGTTTAGGCCGGAGTCCTACAGATTGATCTCTCGAATTCAAAGCACTCTCGTGTAGTGCATCTGTTTGAGGTTAAGCAGTTTTCTCGGTTGAGGAGTCTCCGTCCGCACGGTCGTCTCTCTACTTCCTATAAAACCAGCAAATCGTTTTTCCCCATCAACACATGGCTCACATGTGATTGGTCGAAACCTGCATGTCTCACATGCACGATCAACATCACATAGTTACTTGATTAAATAACCACATCTTATTCTCCACCTCTCATAACTACTCTTCAGTCAAAGGGAGGTGTTGGAAATTATCACGTTCCACTACACAACTTGCCGACCATGTCAGGTCAACCTAGTCATGTAGGTCAGGATAGTTGAGCTAGTCGAGTTCTTTTACATTTTATACTTGAGACATCTACAATGTCACAAATGTAGGATGTTCATCAGGGTATTGGTTTGGCGGCCTACATCATGTGGTGTGCAACACACCCATTATGAGAAAGTGACAGAAAGAGCGGGCAGTTGATGAGTAGAGGAGTAGTGGGTGTCTAACCATCCAGTCCTGCCTTAACAATAGGGACACAGTTTTTGTCACTTTCACACGATCTCCACTACTCCACAACCTCCATTTCCTGTGAGATCAGGGTGTTCGACTGTGACTTATTATAAAATAGATTTTCAATCTATTGAAGGGACAATCAACACAAGTATCCAGTAAACACATAGAACATATATTTTACACTTTGCAAGCAGGTTTTATCTTATGATACATAGTCATAAATAACCACACCTTACAGAGTTCATTATCTTGATCTCAACACCTTTTATGCTTCCCTTCCTAAGATCAACCAGTCTCCTTCCTTTATGACCGAAGCAAGACTGGAACAACCATTTCTTGGTTTAGGCCAGAATTATACATATTGATATCTCGAATCTACAGTACTCATGTGCAGTACATTTGTTTAGGGTTAGACTCGTTTCTCATCAACCTACCCCAATTTACCATTTTCAGCAGAATCAGTTTTTACCCTACTACACCTATTCAAAGCATAAAATATGTAACGATAATATTAAAGTCTCTCGGGTGATCTTTAAATTTTCTGCACATTTCATCATTTATACTGTGTAATTCAGCATCCACTTATGTATAAAATCAAGAATGATTGGAAAACTCCTAGATGGATTGACCACTAGTGTAGAGCAATAATGTCTTTAGGATGTCACTGGTGTTGGTCGTATGATCCCCCTCCATGTGTTCCCTGACCATACAAAATAAATATTCAGAACTGGTATTGTACTATTGTTATCATGTATCCTGCTCTCGAATGAATATAATGCTCCTAGATCAATTGCCTACTAGTATAGAGCGACTTATAAATAAATTCTAACGCTACATTCAGCTACTGAATTCCTAGAAGATATTTATTTTCCCTAAATATTCTTTTTCTTTAATTTATACCTTCTCTTAGTTGAATCCTATGAATTAATAATGAATATTCGCCTTTCGGTCGTACAGGTCGCCACAACGTAAGCTCCGAAAAAATGGCGTATATTTAGTAATAATGCTCCAAAAAGCACCCAAAAACATGGATGAATGAGGATATGGAAAACTATCAAAGGAGGAAAGAAGGAGAGAAAATAAATAAAATAATAATTTTTTTTAAAAAATAGTGGGATCGGGCCCACCGGCTGGCCGGCCGTCCATGCCGCCGATGTGTGGTCGGTCCCCTCTTTTTTTACTTTTATTTTTATTATTATTTCCTTAATCAATGACTTCCTCATTAGATCAACTTCCTTGATTTTCCATATCTTATCAAATATTGTTCCATTCACCATATGGTTTACAAAGAAAGTGGTCCCACGACCATTAGGTCTTTACACATATAATATATTTTAATATTTTCAAATATTGGTCTTTAGAGCAAAATATTGATCTTTAATGCTCGAATGACCACCACGAATTACCAAAATTCTTAGGAGTGGTCAGCCTTCGACATGGTGGCACATGCACCACTATGGCCGGTCCTCTTTTGCCACCATGGTCGGTCCTTCACATGGTTGACATTTAATCATCCAATTAATCCTTTGCAATCCATTTTGGTATATTCTTTTTTCACCATTTGGACAATCATCCATACACCGCCTAGCCGGTCCAACCACCACCAATGGTCAGTCCTCATACCCATTTCTGTCGGTCTCTACCTATTGGTCGGTCCTCCATCAATTACTCCTTGATCCATCACTTTCTAAATTAGGGTTTCTTACACGATGCTTTGCGGAGCATAATTCAAATTAGGTATGAGCATCAATAATTTTCATATTGATACTACCAATATTTTAACAAAATATTTTATGTTCGTTCTTGCTACCAACATTTTAATTGCTCGACAAAACAATATTTTATTTATTTAACTATCAATTGCTCCGAAAAGCAATATTTCATTGGTCGATCATCAAATATTTCATTGGTCGATCATCCACTAATTCGTTAGTAGATCATCCAATACTTCATTGGTTTGTCTACCAATATTTTAATAATATAATCTCTGCTTTGTCAATCGGATTAATCATGACATGATGGATCGAGGATGAGTATTCTATAGTAACTGAGCATTATTCATATTCATCTGATTTCCTGTCAAATTCTTAACACATCAAAATACATGTTGGTTCATGATCGATCCAGCAATATCATCAGACCTATACTCATCAATCCAAATCATTTGAGTATCATTACTGCCTCAGCTGAGGCGATGATATGTCACTATCGTTAATAATCAATCAGACTCAACACATATGGTCCGCAAAACATCACTATTGTCCCAGCAGGCACCTTATGCTCCATCCATCATAATAATGAGTCATAGAGCATGTCACATTCATCATTGAAAATCATGCTCTACTCATCAATCTAAGACTCATAGTCTTGCCAAGTCAACGATTGGCCAAATAAATACTCGTCTGCAAAGCAGGCTTCACATGAAACATCAATCATGTCACATTAGGGGATATTCACTAGGATTTTGTTCTGGCGACCTACGTCATGTGCGATGTAGCAATACATCCATGATGAGAAATGTGAGTAAGAAGTGCTGGCAGTTAAGGAGTAAATGAAGTAGTAGATGGACAGACAACCAACTCTCCGTCACAAAATGAAACTGGTTCAACTGAAAAGATGAGGGTACCCAAATATACCTCAATCTAAAACTTTTCTACCTATAAGTCCTTTCTCCGTAAGTGATTGTCTATGGACTGAGTCGAGATAATACAACTAATCGGTTCACACTTCATGTGATCGTCTATGGATACGAGATCGAGACAATACGACAACAAGATAACTTGCGTGATTGATTATGGATACAAGATCGAGACAATACAACAACGAAGTATGTTTACTTGATAATAGGTTCGGACTTAACCAAACACAATAGGATTGCTATCAAGTAAATAGGAATTAACGTTTGTGTATTTTACTTCTAATTATAATAAAAGAATTATAATTGCGGAAATAGAAAAGTAAAAGACACAGCAAGATTTTGTTAATGAGGAAACCGTAAATGCAGAAAAACCCCGGGACCTAGTCCAGAATTGAATACTCTCAGAATTAATCCGCTATACAAAATCTAAACCAACTTCGTATAGTTGAGACCAAGCAACTAAACCTATAGTTCACCTAGTTCCCTCAGTATCTGATGTAATTTTATGTTGTTGTAAAAAGTGATAAGTAGAGTTCGTTCAACTCGGACTTGTGAAGAATAATTTTTAGACTTAATTAAGAAAACTAGAAAAATCAAAATAATGTTTTGGTCAAGATTATAAAAAGCACTGAGACTCGGGATTCCACCAAATTCCATTCATGTGATTCAAATAATAATTCCAATCAATTATAGCTCAAATATTAAAAATATGGACTCTTATTCTTTTCCAAAAGTAGACTTTTGAAAAGCAATGAATGTAAATTAAAAGCATGATGTATCAAAAATACATTGACCAAGCATACATCATCAAACAATATCACACCCATTCAATAAAAATCATAAATCAATTAAAAATCAATGCAAATAGTCATAAAAGAATTATTAGAATTACCACATGCGTGAAATAGGGTTTCCTCCGTCATCCCAGTGTTGGTGTTTAGCTCCTCATGGTAAAAATATGCTCAAAAGTTGATTTCATTGATCAAATAAGGTGTTTTTATTAAAAAGGACGAGTTGTAGTTACAGAAAGCTTTTTGTAAGGAAAGTAATGGTCACTGAAGGTTTAAAGCGATTACAGTCAGAAACGATAACAACTTTCTGTAGTTGAATATAAGACTGCTTCTGCGACGGTTCGGTGTGGGTCGAAGTTCTTCGTGTTCTTCAGCAACAGCAGCAGCAGCGGCAGCAACAGGTTTTCTTCAACTTTGATTTCTCGGCTCTGTGGTGTTCTAAACTTCCCCTAACTTTCGACACCCCTTCTATATGACCCAAACAATCTATTTATATCAAAAAGACCGATTAAATCTCTCCAAAATCTTCCAAAATCTCTTCCTTTCTCTTCACGGCAAAGTTGCGGCAATTTCTTGTTTTAGAATTTATACGCGTTTCTGAGCTTTCCTTTTGATTCTAAACTATTCCTTAGATAGATACCAATCTTTGGTAAGGTTTATAGCACTTTAATCTCTCTAAAATTTCCTAAAATCGGTCACACACCTGACTTTCCTTTTTTTTGCAGTTGTGATAAAAATCCGTCGACTGAGCCCAGTTTAATCCAGTTCAACACCCATATTAGATTCCTAGACCCATAAGGAGTCTATCCTATGAAAATTTGAGGTTTAATCGTCTTCAAACTCCTCCAAATCACGATCACCAAAACTGCCAGAAACATGCTTTATGTTTTCCCGCCAAATTTCTTTTTGAATTTGAGAAGATGACCTCCCCTTATCCAGTCCCGGTCTGTATTTAGTAGCTGCTTGGAAATGGGTTACCCCTTATCCAAAATAGCAAATGTCCTTCCAGATATTTCTATCCAAGTGTTAATATTTATTCTGTCTAATTGGTCTGGTCTTTTTTTTTTTTTTTTTTTTTAGTAACTCATTCACTCTATTTCAACCCAGCAGACATCAACATAAAAATTTGCAAAAACAAAAACAGAAGTAATAAGATGATTCCGAGATACGGTGAAACTATCATGTTATTTCTAACAACTGAGCTCCGTGCTTTTATGAATAGACTCTATATAGATGTTTCCATCCACTCAGATTGGTTCCTCAACTCCTAAAACCAAAATGCTTCCATCCACTTAGATCGGTTAGTGCCATCCTTAATAGGCATAAATTTCTAGGCTCTGGAGTTTATAATGCAACTAAAAAGTTTCTCCCATCCTTAAAAGCATGAATAAGGAGAAACTGTTACCATTTGAAGCAAAAGAGTTAAGGAAAGATATTACCGTGTTGCATGAGAATGGGTTACCTCCCAAGAAGTGCTAAGTTTAAAGTCTTCAGCCAGACTAGGAAAGAATTAGTCACTCGAATCATAAAGTAACAGTTGGAATAACTGTGGGTCTTCAAAACTAAATTGAGTTGACCAAAGGAAACTGCAATAAACCAAGAAAGTGAACAAGAATAGCATGCCCTTATCTAGTTTCCTGATTAGAATATCTATATCTAATTGTGGTTCAGGTTCAGGCTCTATGAAAGGGTCTAAATAAAATATTTTCATTGGATGCATTTCCTCATAAGTGAGATCCAAATTATTAGGTTCTAGAGTCTTTAGAAACTCAAATAAGAACTTAGAAGCACATAATAATAACCTAAATAATTGAGGATCCTCTAAGTCAATCAGGCTTGACTTACATAATTGACCACAGTGAGAGTAGTGGTCATTCTTAAGCAAATATGTCGATTTTATTAACCTAAAGTACTTAGGCTTAGTCTCAAAACTTAATAATTGACACATTTGAAAATCATATATTCCCACTTTTGGAAGAAAAATATTTGGTGGGAAAACAAAGTCGATCGGGGTATCATAGCTTGGGTAAACCACATCAACCATAGGATGGGTTTCTAACAACTGAACTTCCTTATGGACATCACTAGATTCAGGAAAAGGTTATGAAGATAATCTGTTAAAACGGTTGAGGCACATATGTCAAGTCCCAAGTGAGGGACCTTTCTAAGAGTTAAAGCACATGGAGAATGATAATCACCCCCAAACTTAGAGTTTTCAGTGTCTCTAGTTAGACTAGTCACAATCTCCCTAATTTCTAGGTCATCAGATTCCTGAAAATAGGAAATTGATTCTTCTAAGTCAAGTGCATCCTCACTCATCTCTACGAGTTCATTTTCTTTGTCTAAGACTATTGTTTCAAAATCAATAGACAATAAAACAGTATTTTCAGAATAAACTCGTTCCTCTAAACCATTATTGGCTTCGTAATCAAAAGGAAATACTACATCATCTAAAACGGGGATATCTCTAGACAAATCCTCGTCCTTTTGAATAGGTGAATAATTATTAAAATTATTTGGATTTGAACTAGAAATAACATTATCATTATAAAGCTCAATTGGAGTAACAAATTCCTGATCACTATGCCTACATATTTCAGATTCTTCAGCAACACTATCCTCATCATAATCGTTATTATAATAGCATGAAAATGGTTGAACCTCATCTAAACATGTAGTGTTACCAATTCTAACCTCGTCATCTTGATTATGCAAATAACTATCATTATTTTCAAGGGTATTATTGGAAACACTGTATTGGAAATTAAGATTATTTCGAGCAAGTCTTTCGTTTGTCTCAGCCATCAGCTTGAGGGATTCCTTTATAGAAAGTTTTCTCAATGGTGCAGTTTGTCTATTCATTTCCGACATAAACCTATTTGTTTGCTCAGTTAACTGCTTAAGAGACTCTTCTAAAGATACGGAAGGATCATAAATAGGAACAGATGGATCATAATAAGGACTAGTTTTCAACAGTTTGATTGTATTGTCCAAAGACGAGGTACTAGCACTATAATAATCCTTATATTCTTGCTCGTATGACCGGTGTGTGTGTGGATAGTAATTGGGCTCACCATGGTATGAACCATAACCTTGAAAAGGTTGGCGTTCCCAACTACTATTCCCACCATGGTCATAAAAATGATGATGTCCATATTCAAATTCATGTCGATACTCATTGTATTAGCTTTTATCATACCAGTTCGACATTCTTAATTGCAAGGGAATTCTACACAATCACAAACAAGGCTGACTCGACCAAATCAAACCTATAAAATCTAGCAAACAACAAGCATGATGGCTCCCTTAGATTGTTTCTAGACCAGCTTCTATCCTTCCAAGAGGCAACTAGGTATAGTTTTAGCAAACCTCTCTAGAACAATCCGAATAAAGTAAGTCGAAGAGAAGTAGGGGAAGCTTAGAGGAGCTTTGATACCCCCACCTCTTTGGCAACGCTTCCCTGGGTTACAAGGCGGCTCTAATCGACTTACAGTAATCTTCCTGAACTTTGAGTTAGGCTAACAAGATACCTAATACGATCCTTTTGAACGACTTTCCTATTAAGCTCGTTACCCTATCGGTCTCGTTCTAGTCAATATTTTAATGCTTAGGTTCGCGTTAGGTATCGTTTTCCTAAGACGGGCAAGAAGAGAACGGTGATGAAATCCGAATCCTTATCTTGTATGGCCTGGCCTTGCCCTTTACTAGGAAATTAAAATCCGTATTCAAAGCCTCAACATATATGCACCTTAAGGAAGACAGTAAACCCGCTGACAGGGGATTCACGGGTGTTTAGAAGCTTACCTCCCGTACCAGACGGGCGAAGAACCGCTGAAGTCGACTCAGGCCACTGACTCCTGTGTCAATGTGCGAACCCGAGGGGCCGAGACGATATCGTAATCGTCGTCCTTCCCTGCAAACAGTTTATATTTAAAAATATACCCTTCCGTAGGGTTTAAAAATAATGTCCAAAGTCCAAATGTCCAAAAAAAAAAAAAGTCCAAAAAAAAACAAAATTTACAAAAAAATAAAAATAAAACCCTATTTACAATTTCTAAAAATAAAAAGTAATAAAATCTAAAAAAAAATAAAAAAATAACTATATACAAAAATCTTCTTCTTCACTCCTTTGGACTCCTCTTTTCTTTCCTTCTTTGGCGATGCTTTCCTCTTATAACATTTTCTTCTTTCCTTTTAGCTCCGCTCCAAATCTGAAAAAGAATCGAAAAATACCAAACGCGTAAAGAAGAACAAAAATAATAAAAAAAAAAAACCTAAAAACAAATCTAAAAAACAAGTCCGCGTCGGCGGCGCCAAAAATTGATGTAATTTTATGTTGTTGTAAAAAGTGATAAGTAGAGTTCGTTCAACTCGGACTTGTGAAGAATAATTTTTAGACTTAATTAAGAAAACTAGAAAAATCAAAATAATGTTTTGGTCAAGATTATAAAAAGCACTGAGACTCAGGATTCCACCAAATTCCATTCATGTGATTCAAATAATAATTCCAATCAATTATAGCTCAAATATTAAAAATATGGACTCTTATTCTTTGCCAAAAGTAGATTTTTGAAAAGCAATGACTGTAAATTAAAAGCATGATGTATCAAAAATACATTGACCAAGCATACATCATCAAACAATATCACACCCATTCAATAAAAATCATAAATCAATTAAAAATCAATGCAAATAGTCATAAAAGAATTATTAGAATTACCACATGCGTGAAATAGAGCTTCCTCCGTCATCCCAGTGTTGGGGTTTAGCTCCTCATGGTAAAAATATGCTCAAAAGTTGATTTCATTGATCAAATAAGGTGTTTTTATTAAAAAGGACGAGTTGTAGTTACAGAAAGCTTTTTGTAAGGAAAGTAATGGTCACTGAAGGTTTAAAGCGATTACAGTCAGAAACGATAACAACTTTCTGTAGTTGAATATAAAACTGCTTCTGCGACGGTTCGGTGTGGGTCGAAGTTCTTCGTGTTCTTCAGCAGCAGCAGGTTTTCTTCAATTTTGATTTCTCGGCTCTGTGGTGTTCTAAACTTCCCCTAACTTTCGACACCCCTTCTTTATGACCCAAACAATCTATTTATATCAAAAAGACCGATTAAATCTCTACAAAATCTTCCAAAATCTCTTCCTTTCTCTTCACGGCAAAGTTGCGGCAATTTCTTGTTTTAGAATTTATACGCGTTTCTGAGCTTTCCTTTTGATTCTAAACTCTTCCTTAGATAGATACCAATCTTTGGGAAGGTTTATAGCACTTTAATCTCTCTAAAATTTCCTAAAATCGGTCACACACGTGACTTTCCTTTTTTTGCTGTTGTGATAAAAATCCGTCGACTGAGCCCAGTTTAATCCAGTTCAACACCCATATTAGATTCCTAGACCCATAAGGAGTCTATCCTATGAAAATTTGAGGTTTAATCGTCTTCAAACTCCTCCAAATCACGATCACCAAAACTGCCAGAAACATGCTTTATGTTTTCCCGCCAAATTTCTTTTTGAATTTGAGAAGATGACCTCCCCTTATCCAGTCCCGGTCTGTGTTTTGTAGCTTCCTGGAAATGGGTTACCCCTTATCCAAAGTGAGAGTCTGAATAGCAAATGTCCTCCCAGGTGCCTTTAACAACTTTTCAAGCCAATTTCGCCGCAAAAGCTTATTTCTCCAAAAACACCTACAAAGAGATAAAATACCAAAATAAGTACAAAAATGGGTACTAACAAAATACACAATAGAGATGAAAATAGACACATAAATGCGTCTATCAGTATCCATGCGCCTCCAACTTGTAATAAGTCACGCACTTGGAACAATTCCTTTGGTTTGTATTCCAAATAGTAAAGGAACAAAAAATCTGTTCGGTAAAAACTCTTTTCAAACAATGTGATATGAGTTTGACAAAAGGATCTTCCGTTTATCCCAATAAACTCCTTTGTCAGGTTTTTAGATCTGTCTCTCAACAACTATCAAAGTAATTGTCTAGACTTATGCAATCAATACCCTTAATCACAAAGAATTGTATTGATGCCGATCTACTCAACTAATCAATCAAGGTTATCACAAAGATAAACTGATTATAGTTGGATCCCCAGCCGATCAAGTTTTGTGCACACCAAAGATTATGAACTCAAATAAGAAATCCTCTTTGTCTTCAAATCTTCTTAGATCTTCAATAAACACCTGCACACAAACAACTTGAATCTCTTGTGATCAATCACACACAGAACGGAGTCTGTTAACAATGGATTATCACAAGACGTCTTTAGATCTACAAACAGTCTAAAGATCCCCGTCGACACTTCGATCTAGTTTGAGTGAATCTTATATCAGAAGAGAAGATTCTCAAGCATAAACAAACTAGGTGCAATCAAAGTTCAACAACCGTTAGTAAATTAAATCAATCGAAAACTAATAATAAACTGCAATTATCTTGTTTCACACCAACGGTACTCGTAGAGCTTCCTAATCCCAAATAAGTCTTTAAAACGAGCAATCGTAAGAGATTTCGCCTAATTAAGGTACTTTCCTCTCCGAATAGGCGGCTCCACCAGTAACAACATAACTAGGTAGTTTTGCTGGCTCTGAGGATTAGTTTGCTCGAAATGCAAACTTCAATATTATAACCAAGGAAGTTTGGACACCAAGGAATTTCCAAAACCGAATATTCTCAAAGATATGCAATAAAGTCCAAATACGGTTTTCATAATTACTGGAAATGCACTGTCCAAATATAATGACCGAAATCTCAGTAGAAAATCTCCAATTAGTAAATGCACATTACTAATTTTTATTTTCTAAAGATATGCATTTAATTGCTGGAAATTAAAAGCATATTAAAACTAAAAACCTTAATTAAAAGATTCTCAATTTATTTCGATCCGGGATTCTCCTTTAGCTATTAAGGAATATCTTTGAACAATAAAAGATAAGAGTTACTGCACATGTTCAAAGTATGTCGACATCTTTACTTTGTAAATCCTTTTTCATATTTACAATCTTGGAACCGATTTGCCACACTTTCAAACAAGTTTAGAATTGGTTCATCTGACTTCCAAGAACTATGTGATTGATTATCCTATCAAATCACCAATCATGGGTTTAACGGTTCTACCAAAACAAGTTTCGGTTCTACCTCCATGTGGGTACTAAGATTAGTCACGCTAGTTACCAAAAGTTGGTTGACTAGGTACTAGGATCGGTTACCACATATTTATGGTATCTAACTTGTATTCGGTTGCACAAGTCATAGGATCGGTTCCCCAATTACTAAAAACTTGTTGCACCTCTTACAAGGATCGATTCCCTCTTGTGATCGGTTGCACCTCTTACTAGGATCGGTTCCCTAATGTCTAGAGTTTGTCATACCAATTACAACATATCGATCATACCATCTCAAGTGATTACTTAAGATCGGTTTCACTAATAAAAGTCATACCAATACAAAAGTCAGGCATTGTGAATAGTTTTTCCAAGATACATAAACAAGTTATGATCGGTTATACTAAACACACATATTGGTAATCCAGAGATTTGCAATGAATAACAATACCAATAAGCCTAGCGATTTCACTTTCGATTCACAAAACAAGTTTATGAATGTACTTCCTTTAAACAAATGTAAAACATTGTTTCCTAGGACGAAATCTTCACCCATACCCATACATAATCACAATATCATTCATACGATTATGTCGATGTCTTATATACGAAGTTCAAAAGATAGACGTTATACTTCGTATTGTAATTCCTTAATACTATGTCTAACTAGAGTATAATCATTCACAGCTTCGCAGTTATGTTTTCAATATGCACGACTTGAAAGATACGTTAGGAATGAAACAGTTCAAGTCAAATTTTACTAACCTCAAGTAGAAGGATGATGTCATCTTTGTAGTTCTTTACTTCTTCACATTCTTCAAGTCTTCACGTAATACTTGTAAGTCTCATATCCTAGTAACTTTCTAGCTAACCTATACGAAGTTGACTCTAGTAAATAATCAAGCGACTCTTTAAATGAGTTTGATTCACTAAAATATGACAACCAAACTTGACATACCAATGCTTGGTGGGTTCAACCGAGCTATGCTCTAACATCAACCACAATTTCCGATTATCTTACTCTTCTACTGCCACGCTTACTGGAGATTAATATGTTAACTACCTCTGCTACAAATAGGTCCTCGACCTATGATATGAACAACTAATAACTTAACGTGATCTAACATATGACAGTCTATCATTACCACACAAAAGCTTTATCTCGGTCTAACACGGAGAATTTCATCTTCAAAGCAGTTTAACACATCCACAATCAGTCAATTACCATTGATCTCACACATTCTTGACTTCCCTCCCAACAGATCGTCCCTTATCCTTCCTTTATGACCGAATTGAATCTGAAAAGGCAAACTCTTGATTTATGCCATAGCCTTACAGATTGATCTCTCGAACTCAAAGAACTCTCGTGAAGTGCATTTGTTATAGGTTATAGACGATTTGCTTGATCGAGCATCTGCCTACTCCACCACTTTACGCTTTAATCAGTAAACGTTTTTACTCATCAACATATATTTATATCACACGAAAGTTTTTCATTTATATAATATCATAGAACTTGGATTTTGTTTTGGGTTTACCTTATGTAATCATCAAGATTATTAAAATCGATAATTTAAATTTTGATGCTTCAAGTTTAGGTTGTAATCCTATTAGCTAAGCAGGTGATAAAGTTGGGGCGTCGCAATATGGTATGAACTTTCATACATTATAGTGCGCGTCTTTCATTTTCTTCTTACTGCTCAAACCTAGTAATAGTTTCTTTTGCAATAATCTCATATGGTCTTATATAATGCATCTCGGTTCTCCCAGATGACAAATACTTTAGGCAGAGAGTTCTTTTGAAAAAGCGATTCAGATTGTTGCCAACTCAGAAGCCAGCACCCAACTATATTAAGAAACCTACCCTGCTTTTCATACATCCAGTAGTGTTCTGTTAGATGTATTGTGCTATAATTAATTGTATTAGGAATTTAACATATATGATATGGAACTTAGTAGTAACTATATAAGCTACACCATTTTGGATGAGTAATATTTCCATCCAGTTGCATCTTTGAATTGTTCTTCATTTATTCTCCAACTCAATATTGCTCAAGTAAACTTAGACCTTACCTTACTGATGGCGAACACTTTTGGAGGGTTTGGATGCATAATTTCAAAGATGGAATTCATGGGTCCAGGGGATTTGGTGGAATTAAAACTTCCTAGGCACGTTTGATTGCACAAATCCCTTGAATTCATTTTTCCCTCGGGATTTATAATTCCACCAAATCCCCCATTTTGAATACCCCCCCCCCCCCCTAAGATTTGCTGTGAAACATATGAGGGATTTGGACCCACTTTATTTTAACCTTAAAAGCCATATTTTCTCCCGCTAAACAGCCTCTAAACAGTATATGGGATTTAAAATAAGGAAATGCTAAGAATTCTAGGAATTTTCTCTTAGCTACCAAACACACGAGGAATTTGCATGATTCCAGGTATTTATAATCTCATGGAATTATATATCCCTCGAAAATATGATTTTTACAACCAAACACACCATTTGTTTCCTTATAGATATGAGTACCCTTGTAGAATCGCAACATCATAGTAGCGATATTTAGTTTTTTTCTTTAAGAAATTGCATTTTGAGATAACAATAGTGTTTTTTTAGATGAAATATTGTTGAGCATGATCGTACCTGTAGTTTTCAATGGAAGAGTATAATGATGTGTATGCGCAAGCGATGGAATAAAAATTGTTCCTAGTAGAATGTATATGGCTCTTGTGCTAACTCTTATGCTTAGGTATGCTTTATTTTATTTTTAGTGTCTCTTGTTATTTAAAACAAACACATTATTTGGTCACGACAACTTGAAACTTTTATTGGTAGCAATTTTGGATTTCATATGGTTTTGTTTCAATTTTTTGAATTTTTGTCGACGAACCTAATTTTGGTTTCATCCGAAAAGTTTCATTTTCCTTTTGTTTTTGTAGACGAAACCAAGTTTTGTTGGTGAAACTACAGTTTTGTGAATCAATTTTTGTTTTATTTAAATTGTTTCATTTCTTGAAGTTTTCATCGATGAAACCAAATATCGATCTGATGCTTTTTGTATAATGAATAAGGCTACATCGACGATTGAAATGGAAATGTATAGATGATGGGTACATTGCTAAGGGAGGTGATTAAATACAACCCTCACTAAATTTAGATACAACCCTTTAAAAATATCATGAACCTTATTGATGTAGGTAAACAAAACTTACTTTCTTTTTTTATAATAAAACAGAGATGCAGCTCGAAGAGCTACAGCCTCAATGGTACAGTAGTTGGCCATCCGGGCTACGTCTAGCACCAAGATGGTCCTTCAGATTTTGATAATATTTATTACAGTTATCCATAACAAAAGGGTGATGAATAATTTGAAGAGCTGTTAAAAACAATTGGAGATTGGGACCTTTCCAATTTTAATTCTGCAGCAAAGTGGAATGACTAGATAACTGAGCTAATCTAACAACATTGGCGATTTGCTGTGGAGCTAGCTTGATTAGGTTGCCTAACACAAAATCAATAACTTCAAAATTTCCTCCATAACTGATAGTTGTAATTCCTTGAAATCTGTCCTGCACCTGTGTTTGATATCCTTTCTGAATTGCTTGTAGGATTTCCTCCTCTTCTGCCTCAAAGTCAATGTTGGCTTCCTGCATCTCCTTGCCCCATTCCAGAGCTAGTTGAGCTCTCCTGCTTGCTCTGTCTGTTCTGCTGAGTCCAATAGTAGGGTCTTTGTAGTTTCTAGCTCCCACACATTGACTTAAGAAAGACATTGAAACAAAAGCAAAATTAGTAAAGGATGGTAAATCACTATTAGACATGTTATTATTCACTTCCATGATATGCATGTTAATAGTGATTCCAAATTTCTCTTTGTGATGTCTGACCAAAGTATCAGTTCTCAAATTCTGATCATTATCTGAAATCTGATAATGGAGATTGTTTAGAATGTGTCCTGGTTTATGTAGCACTTTGTTAAAGGAGCAAAGATGTTGAGTAATGCTCAGTGCAGTACTCTCAGCTGAATGCTTAATGTTTCTGAAAACCATATCACACCTAGCTTTCCAAATGAACCAACATATAGTAGCATTCCAACTTGTGTGAGGGTTATTATTTTGGAACCAACTGTTGAACCATTCATGAAACGATCCATAATCTGTGAATAATTGATGAGAATCTCCAAAGAGTTTCCTCCAAACATTATAAGCAGCTGGCAAGTCATAAGAACATGAGTAATATCCTCATGAGCATTCTTGCAGATAGAGCATATGAGATCAACATAATTCAGTATACAAGCAGTTTTGGGATTGGTTGGTAGAATGCCATGAGCACATTTCCATATGAAAAGGTGGATGGCTGGAGTAGTGTCTAGCTTCCATATATCCTTCCAAGGAGCTATCAAGATATCATTGGCATACTTATTAGTGATTTGCTTGTCATATAGGGATTTGACAGTGAATTTCCTGTTATGGGTCAAGCTCCATCTTATGGTGTCTTCAGTGTTAGGATTGTGGTGAGTGAGGATTATCAGGTTTTTAATATCTTGAGGAAACTAGAGAGCCAGGAGTTGTAAGTCCCGTTCTCCATAGGTATTGAAAAGTTGATTAACAGTGGTGAAGTTTGAAGGACAACTATGAGGTTCTTGAACTATTTCAGGGTAGTTTTCTATCCATCTATCTTCCCAAATATGAATTTTATTGCCTTTCCCTATCTGCCAGATATAATACTTTTGAATAGAAGCTATGCCTTCCAAAATTCCTTTCCATATCCAAGAATCAGTAGTCTTTGGGATGATGTTCATTCTTATGACTTCTTGGTTAGGATAGTGATTTGCCTTCATGGTGGTGCTCCAGAGAGAGTTGGGCTCTTCAATTAATCTTCAAGCAATTTTTGTAATCATAGCAGTATTGAAGTACTCCATATTCTTGAATCCCAGGCCTCCAAGTTCCTTTGGTTTGTTGACAGCATCCCATGCTATGTAGAATAGTCCTTTTGGCTTGTCTTGTTCTTTATTCCAGAAGAAGTCTCTTTGTATAGCATTTATCTCTTTACATGTGCCCTTTGGGATCTTGAAGCAATTCATTTGATATATACTGGAGGTGGAAGTGACTGTTTGGATCATTATAACTTTTCCAGCTGTAGACAAAGTAGTTTTCCATCCTGCAAGTCTGTGTTTCAGTTTGTCAATAGAAGGCTTGAAAGCTTGAATTTTGCTTCTCTTGGTGAAGAGAGGGAATCCCAGGTAGACATCCTTCATATTGATTCTTTGGACTTGAAGGGAGTTACTTATGTTTGTAGCAATATCTGGAGCAGTATTCTTGCTGAACAAGATGCCAGATTTAGAGAAGTTTATCAACTGCCCATAGGATTGACTAAAATCTTGATGAGATTGTTGCATTCTTCCTGGTTATCTTTACATAAAATCATGCAGTCATCAGCAAATAGTAGGTGGCTAATGGAAGGAGCATCTGTACAAATCTTTGTACCATGAATAAGACCTTTGGATTCTGCAGAAATAATGCATCTGGATAAAGCTTCCATACAAAATAAGAAGAGATAAGGGGATAAAGGGTCTCCTTGTCTGAGCCCTCTTGAAGGAGAGAAGAAAGCTCCAGGAGAACCATTCACTAACACTGCAAGGTTGGTGGTAGAGATACATTGATGTATTAAATTGCACCACTGGGTGCTGAATCCCATTTGGGTCATGATTCTGATGAGGAAATCCCAATTGAACCTATGAAAGGCTTTTGCCATATCAATCTTGATGCCCATGGTACCATTTGTTCTTTTTTCCCATTTCTTGGTGTTCATATGGTGGATGAGCTCATGATCTATAACAATATTATCAGAGATTTGTCTGCCATGTATGAAGGCAGATTGGAATGGAGATATCAGCTTAGGGAGAAGGGGTTTGAGTCTTTGGGCAAGGAGCTTGGAAATGATTTTGTAAGTGGTATTGCATAGGGATATAGGTCTGAATTGAGAAGGAGTAGTGGGGTTTTCAGTTTTAGGAATGAGGGAAATGAAAGTAGAGTTCATTTCTTTAAGAAGAAATCCAGAGTTGAATTTTTTTTGGACCATATTGATGATATCCTCTCCCACTATATGTCAATTATCTTGAAAGAAATTTGGTGGGAATCCATTGGGTCCTAGAGCTTTGTCCACTGCCATGCTAAAGAGAATAACTTTGATTTCCACAGCATCAGGTATCTTAAGAAGGTTGATGTTTTCAATATTGGTGATAGTAGTAGGAATGAGGTTAATGATAGATTGATTGATTAATGTGAATTGGTTCAGCTGTGGCCATGTTGGAAAAATGATTAGTGAAGCAAAGGGCAATCTCTTTACTATTGTGGAGCCAGGTACCATCATCTTTTTGGATTGAGACAATTTATTTCTTCTGTATCTTTTTTTTGCAGAGATATGAAAAAAACTGGTATTTTTGTCCCCAAGCTTGATGAGCTGATCTCTACTTTTGGTCTTCCAAAACCATTCTTGCACATTCTGCCAATGTTCAACCATCTTTTTAACCTCTCTGATTTCATGTCCTCTATTTATAGTGAACTGATTTTTTGTAATCCAATCCAAGTGTTGTAGACTTTCCTCAAGATTGGTCTTGATGTTACCATAAACTTCCTTATTCCATTTCTTGAGTTTGATCTTAATGTCCCTTAAATTCCTAGCAATCTTGATAGCAAGTGAGCCTTTATGATTTGTCCTCCAGCATTCAGCTATGATGTCTTTGCAATCTTTGTGGTCTAGCCAAGGACCAAAGAACTTGAATGAAATATGGCCCTGCTTCCAATTGGGATTGGTATTGAGAAAGATGGGGTTATGATCAGAACCAATAGCTGGTAAGTTGGATATGGTAGAGTTTGGGTGTATTTCAAGCCATTCTTCATTAGCTAAACCTCTGTTTAACCTCTGTTCAGTAAGCTGAGGACCCACTCTTCTATTAGTCCAAGTGAATGGACATTCAATATATCCCAAATCAGTGAGATTAGCTTCTTCCAATTTTTCCAGAAAGATGTTAGCTTCATAAGAATTTATAGCATGTTGACTAAACTTTTCATGATCATGCAACACAAAATTTAGATCACCCATTATTAGCCAAGGCAGGGAATTGTTCTTATCAGTATTTTCAATCATTTTCCAGGAGTGTAGTTTATCTAGAGTAGTATAGGGGCTGCCATAATAACCTATAAAAAGCCAAGGGATTCCTATGCTAGGTGTGACAATGGCACTAATATGGTTATTGGAGAAGTCTTGTATAGTGACATCTAAATTGGTTTTCCATACTAGAGCAAGGCCTCCAGCAGTTTTAGCTTTTTCTCTAGGTTCTACAAACCAGAAGTTAGTGACTCCTATGTTGTTAAGGATAGCTTTCCGGTTCTTAGATTGATGTTTAGTTTCAGATAAGAAGAAAATATCAGGATTATATTTGTTTAACATATTGTTCAGGTGTCTACTGGTATTTTGTTTTCCTATGCCTTGACAGTTCCAAGTTATGATAGAGAAGAATTTCCAAAAATATGAGACATTTGAATAAGAGAAAATTATGATGAAGTAGCCTAAGCATTGATTTCTGTGAAGCATGGTTATTCTGATGATAAAATACTTATGCATGAGAATGATATCTAGAATGAGCATTATATAGATAGCATTATGCTTATTAAGGGGAGAGTGTTGGTTAGAGTTTTGTACCTTGGGTGTTTGGAATGGATTTGTTCCCTCAAGTTTGCCAGTAGTCAAGTCAGTCAGTTGATCTTCCTCCATATGCATGACCTGAGAGTTACTTTTCTTGGTAGGTTGAGTTTGGTCCCAATGATGGAGAAGATTTTCAGTTGAGGGTATATAGAGTTTTCTTTTTGGGTCCATCAACTGAGGATGACATTCAGTATCAACAGCCTTTAGTTTGAAATCCTTCTTTCTCCTTTCCCATAGAATCTTTTTCTGATTGTTGAATTCTTCATTGATTTGGTTTTGAATTTCAGATAAAGAAGGGGTGGATTCAAATGGCTTGTAGGTAAAGTTGTTTGCATCGATAGGGTTGTTGCTTGTGAAGATTTTTGGGAAAATACTTTCAGGGTTGATCTCATTTTCCAGCCCATTTTCAGTATTTTGTTGGTGCTTCCTAGCAGCAGCTTTGATGTTGGGTCCTCTTTTCTTCAGCAATTTGTTCTTGATCCTGCTGTTTTCAATGATTTTCTTGTGCTTTTTTTTGGCAAGCTATGACTTCATTGTTTGTTGTTGGGATTTCTTCACTAATGGGCTGATGCAGACCAGCTTTAAATATGATATAGTCCCCAGGACCATCTAGTTCTTCTGAACTATTCTTGAGAAGGATTTGTCTCTGAGCAAGCATCATTTTGATTGCAAACTCCTCAGCAGCATCTTAGTCTGAGTAGTTTCTTCTCTTGATAATTGTTTGAGGGCTATTGGTAGTTGAGTTGTTTTGGGTGTTGGATTTTGAAGGGTAAGAATTGTTGAGGTTAGAAGGATGGGTATTGAGAGAGGTCGTTGGAGAGTTTTCTTCTTCTTTTTTCTCACATAGAGGGCTAGGATGATCAAGAATTCTATAGACTTTGCAGAATGCAATTCCATGCAGGGCATATGCTAATTCAAGCCAGTGAGAGGTGGTTGGAGTTTCATAAGCATCAATACCAAATTTCAGAGCTCTAGTGATAACAATAGTTAAGAGAACCTCCAAGTTTTTTTCATCTTCATCTCTTCCATAGATTTTTTTAGCTTCTTGAAAGATTCCAGCTGGTTTGAGGATATTTTGCATATCAGGAATAATGTTCCTGGGAACTCTTTTAACCAAAGCCCAAATCCTAACATTGTAGAAGTTTGCTTCATCAATGAAATCAGGTCTAGCAGGAGGAACTTCAGTTAAAACTATGAGTTTGTCAAAAATTCCTCTGGTACCTCCTCTTCTAAAAACCTTGTAATCTTCTATGCTGCCAAGTTTGATAGAGTAGTAGTTCCTTCTATTTTTCCAAAGATTTACTTCTGCATTTCTCTTGAGCTCCTAGTTTGAGTTTATGAACCTTGTGATGGTCCTGGTTTTATGAGAGATTTTGCTACAATATCTGCCAACAAAGACCCACTTCCAATCTTCTTTCTTTTTAGGTAGAGTGTTCTCAGAGTTAATGAAAACTTTGGGAAATAGGTCTTCAGGGATGTTTAAGGAAGAATTCATTTGCTCAACTAGATTTTTAACTGGGTCTGTTGGTTTAGTTCCTGAGGTTGAGGCCATGAAATTTTTTGTTTGTAGAGTTTTTTTGATGGAGGTGGTGATGGTGAGGGTGTATGAAATAAGAATGTTATGATTAGTATTGGTACATAGCACTTTAATTTGAATTTTGAAGTGTAAAAAATTTGGATATTGTAGGTACTTTTTGTTGTTACTCTGCAGGTGATAAGGACATTGCTCAATAGTCCAAATGCCAACTGAAAGGAAGTACAAATGCCATGTGCTATATATGTGATTCCTGCACATGTGTTGCTTAGCTTTACTGACCAATTTGATGGTATTGACTACTGGCAAACCTTGTGAGGTTGATCTGTCAATAAACCAAGTACCAGAGAAAAAATATACATGCACATGATAATTGTTGGTTAGCCCGTGATTTCTATTTAAGGTAATATGGTCTATTTTGTTGATACTTTTGAAGAAAGTGGCATGCATAGATGTTTTATAAAGATTTTGTGTACAGTTTATACTATGAAATCTATTTTCTTTATGCAGTAGCAGATTAAAGTCCTTGTTTTATGAGATAGTAGTTAAATTATGAGAGAAATAGAGATAAATACTGAGCCTTTGGTTATGGTGCTGTTTGTCGACTTTATGGGTGAGCTTTTGCATGACCAGAGAAGAGTTAATTTGCCAATCAGTACTATCGTTTGGACCAGTCAGATATGAGATCATCTGAGTCGTGAGCGTGTGATTGGAATGTGCTTTGAGGCCAGCAGTTATAAGCACCGAACTCTTGTTTGCGCCAAGTGTAATGTTTTCCCACCTCCACTCGCCATCTGTCAATTGAGGTAAAGAGAGATTAATTAGTGATACAACAAAGCAGTTAAGCATCTGAGGTTGTAGGTAATTATGGTTTAGTTGTAGGAAATTTGAAATAGCAGAGTAGGGGAAGAGTGTTTTGGTGATGAAAGGGTTTTCTCGTTGGGAATCGTCGCCAATAAATGATGAGAAGACCCAACACCGGTTGATGAAATCCTTTATAACCTCTTCTTACAGAGTTAGAAACTGTTCTAACTTCTTATTCTTTAACTTGCTAATTCCTGTTTCATTCCTGGTAAAATCAATTCATTCAACATGTCTGATGCTATAAGAAATATGGATCGAAAAGGTAAATGGAAGATGATCGAGGTTGATATAGAGCCAAGGATTCACTGGTATCCCCGTGAATATGCCATCGATCGATTGCCCTATGGAATAACTTTTCCCCAAGGTTGCGAATCACCTGGATTTGAAGCAAATTTCTCTTGGTATTTTGATGATCTGCAACATAACGTGAATATGAAGATCGAGGAGTGTCTGCAAAAAGATGGTCCGCCAGGGGTTGTGCATTAGTTGCTGGTAGATTCTCCAATTGATCATCTTCGACAATACTTCAATCAACCAAAGCCTGCTCCCATCAATCAGGACACTAGTAAACCGTTTGTATCTGAAGAAGCTACTATTGGATGTGGTGAAAAAAGGTATGTAACTGGAATTCCCATGTCTTCTAATCATCCTCAAATGGGTTCGAAAGAGAATTGGATTTTGTATGCTTTTTACCCTAAGTATGGACCATTCGAGGTGCATGAGGGAGTTGCTGTTGTTGCTGACCGATTCCTGGTATCTGGATTGAGTAGAGTAGGGTTTCGATCTGTAACTCTGTCTGCTGGGGAGAGATTTGTGGTTCGTCAACTGGCTAGTCAACCCTGGCGATATGACGAGCCAATATGCTTCCCAGTGATGGATTCTCTCTGTCCCGCTACTGGTAAGATTGGTCGTGCAATTTTTGCAGGAAAGGGACCCAGCAACCGATCCATTTACCGATCCTTACTATCCAGAGTTTGTGCATGAGATGAATGTACCTGAGACTCCAGTTAGTGCACCTATCAGTTCCCTCAATGGTTCTGCGGCCGGTGAAGTAGATTCTGAGGATGAGCATCATTCCCCAGTTCCACAACAGCGTAATGTTGATCTAGTGATTCATATGAATCGTAGTCGAACTCGGAGTGTCAGTCAGGGTACTCGGAGAAAGACTCGTCTCAATCTGCAGTAAGAGAATCAATCATCCTTCTTGTTTAGCTTCAATTTTACTTCTGCTATGGTTTTTACTGATGGGTGTGGCTTGAAGTTGAATGATGCAAATGGGTCTACTTTTTCTGGTCTTTTGAATATTTGGTTTGGTTGTTTGGTTAGTACTTGAACAATTTGGATTATTTTCTGGTTTATATTTTGTGTAAGGATAATTGTGGTTCTTGATTTTGATTATTTTGGTATTGGATTGTCTTGGATGTTTTTGAAATTATGGATAATGCTTATTTTGCTTGAATTCATGGTGTACTCTTTCATGATACTGTAGGATAGCTTTCCATGAGATTTGAATATACCAGAGATTGTTGGTAGAAATTGTGTGATTAGTAGTAGAAATTGTGGGATTGGTATAGATTAATTTGATGAAGGGTTGTGACCCAAGCAAAAATTGGGTTTAGATATTATAGGTGATAATCCAGTGAATGTATGAGATGTAAGCTTTAGACTTGTCACCAGAGAAGACGAAAACAAGAATAGAGTCATAGAATAACCATTGAAGTGTAGATAGATCTGTGACAAGGTTGCTAGTATTCTTATTCATAGAGATATAGTTTTGAGAATTATTTACTAGCCTAGAAATTGTTGTGATCTTAGAATTGCATGTGATATTTGTGATGCCATTAATGCCTGAGATGCCTGTTGTGCCTGTGAGTTCTGTGGTATATGTGGTATCTGTGATATTTGAGATGCCATTAGACTTTGAGTAATTGGTGGGATTCATGGTGAGATTGAGGCAGTTGCAAGTGCAGTTGTGATTGTTCATCATGAAGGATAAGATAGATTAGAAAAAAGGAACAGAAAGGATGAAGACTCTCAGGAAGATTATAACTTCGTCATGAACTTCCGATAAGCGCCGGCAGAAACTAGCCGTTGTAAGACTAAAAAAAAGAAGCTAACGGCTAGAATTGACCGGAGAGAGGGAGAGGAATGAGAGAAATCAGGCAGGGATGAGAGAGAAGGAGTCGTACACATTATCTTTCATTATAAATTTCATATCCATACAGGCATACATCATATCATACTGGGTCGCATTTCCGGTAAACAAAACTTACATTTATCTTTATCATATATTTTAACAGCGTACCTTCGGTACCTCCGTACCTAAATATTAAGGGTTGGTACCTGAATTTCCTAATAAAAAATTTAAGATAACAATAATGTTTTAATGGGGACATAGCAAGTAAACTATAGAATGTGAAATACAAATTAAGTCAAGTATCATTTTGGAAAATAGTTTCACTAACCTACAGTACTGGACATAGCAGGTAAAGCAATGTCTCGATTGATTTGTAGTTGGGAAACGGAAATCCACTGGTGTTGTTCCAAGCTGGATATCCAGAAAAATATCGATTGCTTTCAAGCTATTTCTTTCCAGTTCGGCAGTAATTTGATCATAATCGATCCTTCCATTACTAGTGGAAGCTTTGCATCCTTCAACACCACCAAAAGGAAAATTAATCAGCAAAAATAAAAAACCAAAAACTCCGTAAAACACATGGATTGAACAAAAAGTGTAACGAATTACCGTACCAAATTCTCTGGATTTTTGTAGCCATATATCGACAGAACCTAGATAGATTAAAAAAAAAGGTTTCAAGAAATACTAACCCTATATCAACAGAACCCTGATGGAAAATTGACGAAAAAAAAGAACCTATTTTGAATATAGAGGTTAGGGTTTCATATCTTCTTCTACTTTAGTTGATGAAATTAGGTCTTCTTCTCTTCGTTTTTGTTCTTTCTTCTAACAGTCACAATGTTGATAACTTTGTACATCCATTATCCATGGAGATGAAATGAAGAACAATCATGATGTTGATAACTTTGCACATCCTTTCTTTCTCGGTGCTGAAATTCCCACTGCCGAAACAGGAAAAGTTGCCGATAAAAATCTATATAACGAATGTACTCATTGTTCTCTCAACAATATGGACAACGTAAGACTGGGCATGGCATTGATATTTGTTTGTCTATCCTTTTCGGTAAAGAGTCACTTAGAGAGCAATATCAATTTGGCTCGTCCCTGAATCAACGATTCTTAATAATATTAAAAGTATTCAATTAATTAAAGTGAAATTATATAGAGGTAAGTATATTGGATTCAAAATTTCATTCATGACTAAAAGAAAAACAATATAAATAAAAATAGGCAAATTAATAAAGGGCTATTTAACGGTTGGTACCCGACAAATGTCCAACACCTAGGAATGGTACCCAATATTTTAAATATTAAGGGTTGGTACCTGAATTTGACCGAGACTGTCAAAACCATGGTTTTTAGAATCGTGCGATTCACGATTCGAATCGTACGATTCGCTTCATTTTCCACCAAAACGCTTCGAATCGCATGTGTGAATCGGTTTTCCTAAGAATCGTTAGTCAAACAAGGTTGACTACGATTCTTGACCTAATTCTAAGGTCTAAATTGAGTTTTTAAAAAATGAAAACATAAAGTTTTGAACCCACGACGTCCTGCGTCACACGAGTGGGGTCGAACCACCAATGTTCCACATTGATTTTTGTTGATATTAATGAACTTTACTAGTATATATACAAACCAAAGACCAAAACTAGGAAAACACGCCCCCTATACCATTGTTCCAACTTGGTTGTTGGTGTTAAAACTAAATATTTTTTATAATTATATGTCAAAAATCAAACCTTAATAATATTTTGTATGGTTCAACGATATTAATTGATATACATTTACGATTTAATAATCAACCATGAATCTTCGATTCACGATTTAATATACGATTCGATTCTCAAATTTCAAAAAACGATTTACGATTCGATTCACGATTTAAAAACCTTGGTCAAAACAAAAACTAAAGAGATTATATGTTTACAAACCGTAGTGATTGAGGCAATTTCCTGCACCAGCCGAGCACACGCATTCAGTACATAGAATTTTCTAACCAGTACTGAGTGACAGTATGGAGGTGCAATGTCCTAATAGAAGTTTTCTATGAGAGATTTAAGAAATATTGTTTGACATTAATTGGAAATAGGAAAACCGAAATTAGTACTTATCGCATATCTTGAGAATCTTTCGGTTTTGGAATTTCCTTGTTGTCCAAACAACCTTGGTCTATAAAAACTCGAGTTTGCATTTCTTGCAAACTATCCTAAGAGCCAGGCAAACTTCATTTGTGTTGTTTCTAATGGAGCCGTCTATCCGGAGAGTAAAGTACCCTAATTAGGCAAAATCTCTTACGACCTCTCGTTTAAAGACTTATGTGGGATCAAGAAGCTCTACGAATACCTTTCGTGGGAAACTAGATAATTGCATTGTTATTTTAGTTTTCGATTATTGATTTGATTGACTAACGGTTGTTGAAACTTTGATTGCACCTAGTTTGATTATTCTTGGAAGCCTTCTCTATATCAAAGTATCGACGAGATCTTTAGAACTGTTGTTAGATCTAAAGACATCTTATGATAATCCATTGTTAATAGACTCCGTTCTGTGCGTGATTGATCAAAAGAGGATTCAAGTTTTTGTGTGCAGATACTTTAAAGATAATCGAAGATTTGAAGACGAAGAAGATATATATAATTAGTTTTCGTATCTTGTGAATTTTGTGCACACATCTTGATCGGTTGGGATCCGACTTAGATCCGGTTTATATCCTGATAGATTTGATCATAAATTCATTTAGACCGGCAACTATAATTTGGTGGTATTCTTCAATATATGAATCTGATAATTGTGAATCCGAATCTAAGTTATTGATTTGAATTGATCTTGCCCGACAAAGGAGTTTATTAGATTAAACATAAGAGCCTTTGTCAACAACTCAACAAATCTTTGTACTAAAGATTATTGAAGTGGTTACCAAACATATTTGTTCCTTTGCTGTTTGGAATACGATCAAAAAGAGTTGAGTACATAAGACTTTACTTTGTAAAGCAACTTGAGATAATGATTTCTGTCTTGAGATTCACATGCGTGACCAAAAGGTCGAAGACACGGGGATACTGAGGGAACTAAGTAACTATGGGTAGTTTACTTGGTCTCGACTATACGAAGTGCTTTTGTTCTTTGTATAGCGAATTAATTTTGAGATTATTTAAAACTGGACTATGATAAGTGCATATTTCACATGATTTGAATGTCAATTCCATACTTGTTTTAGTTATAATTCTTGCAAATTATTGTATATTATGATTGTTTTCTAGTTTTTGTCTTATATTAGGTGAATCATCCGAAAAGAAGTGGAAATAGTTGCAAAAGTGAAGCTACAAGTGGAGAAGGGTCAAAGACCAAGTGAAACTCGTCCAAATTGAGGATTTCTAGTTATCATTTTGTAGACGACAAGAAGACGAAATCAATGGCGAAAGAACGGAGTCATTCTGAGTTCGTATGAAGAAGTTACGAGCAAAACAAAAACTTGGAAGGCTAAAAGGGCAAAATGGTCATTTTACAGGACAAGTGCTATTGGCACCCCCACTGTACGTTAAGGGGCAGTCATTCTGTTAAGAGGTGTATTGTTTCAAAGGAACTGCTAACTGCAGTCGAGTCATTTACTGGGGGGAAGCCATAATTCAAATACTACTAAAGGCACCAGCAGTTTCTCTAGGGCACCGCCACCATCATCTTTCTAAACACGGCCAGGACAGAGAAGAGTAATATTGCTGCCATTAATGGAGTTGAGCTTGAGTTGGTTTGGAACTGCACGGAGCTTGAAGATGTTAGAAGCTAAAGAAAATGGTGCTGCTGCTCGGGTTGTGGACAAGACTCGATATGGGGTTGAGCTTGGCAGTAATGGGTTGTTCGAGGTGAAGGTTCCAGTGAAGGAGTTTAGTTGGAGTTAGTATGCCGTCGAGAGAGACTGGCAGTTGAGATCGTGAACGATGGTGGGGATCAATGGAGCTGTTGGTTAATGTCATTATCGTGTGAAGCCGGAGATGGGTTGATGGAAGATTGTATGGCGGTGCTGATCGTTGTTCAAGGTTGTCGGTGACCGAGAGATAGGAAGCTCAGAAGAGTTGAACTTTTTATGAAGACATGGTGGAATCTGTAGCTCGAGCTGGTTAATGCCATTGATGGCAGTGACGATGAGTTGATCTGTAGTTGATGACAACATATTCGACAGTGGTTATGAAGATTGGATGTGGCTGATGGGTTGAGTTCTACAACAAGGTTAAGAGATGGAGTTGGTTTGGTGGATGACACGAGCTCGAGTGGTCTGGTCTCAGGCAGAGTTTTTCAGCCGAGAAAACAGCAATGAATGTGCTGTTGTTGATGGGTACGACTCTGCTGGATTTGGCTGAAATTGGGCTGAGTCTCTTGACCCAGAAACCAGCCGAGAAGATACGGAGGTGATCACACATATTTGTTTTTTGATGTAAACAAGAATTATATTAATCAAGAAATATAGTACAACATGTTTAAAATCTCATTTTTATCAAAAACATTGGAAATAACACTAGATTTTAGAACCCTGTGCTGAATGTGAGAGAACCTGTGCCGAAGATGCTTTAATCAAGCTTCTTTTGCTATGTGGTCCGCTGCAGAGTTATATTTCCTGTTTATATACTTTACTTGGACTTGCGGAAGTTTCTTCAGTATTGAGATCACTTCTTGTACGGTGTTATCCGCAATCCAAGGAGAGTCTTTGCAAGACTTGTTGATCGTCTCCGCCAAAGTTTTGCAGTCTGTTACTATTGAGACAGTGGATAATATATTTTTACTTAACCATGAAGATGCCTTTAGTAAAGCTTTTGATTCTGCATGAAAGGCTGAGGAGGCCCACTCCGAACCAGCTTCAATATACATAAATGTTTCCCTGTCTACAGAATAAAGTAAAAAAAACATATCCCATGGTCGAATCCTCTTTTTTGAAAGCCGCATCAATAAATATTATCCAATCCGAAGATAGGTTAGACCATTTCTCTTTAGGGTTATTTCTTCTTTCTATCTTCATAAAATTTTGGACCCTTGCCTGATTATTCTGGTTTAGAAATTTCTTGATTTGCTCCATAAGGTGAATCGGGTTCGGGTTTATTTTCTCAAAAACTACCGAACATCTGTTCTTCCAAATGAACCATGATATAGTAGCTATTTTATCCGATAGTCGATTGAAATCTTGATTCGTGATCCACTCTTTTATCCAATTTTCTATGGAATCCGAAGTAATTCTAGCGTTCACCGCTTCTAGAGAAAGACCAAACCAAATTGCTCTTGCAAAGAGGCAACAACGAAAGAGATGTTGTTCTGATTCTTGCTTTTGGGAATTACACATTGGACACTCTGTGTTTATGTCTGAATTATGCGCCCCAAGTCTTGAGTTAGTTGGAAGTGCTTTTTGAGCTAATTTCCAGACGAATAATTTTATTCTTGGGATTACTTGGATTTTCCATATTTTTTGCCAGGGAAAGGAGGTTAATGAATTACTCTCTTGATCTTGGTTTATGAGAAAGTTATAAACATTTTTTGCCGAAAAGGTTCCTTAAGGATGATGTTGCCACCTGATTTTGTCTTGTTCTTGTCTTTTTGGAGTAATAGCTAGAATTTTCGCTTTTATTTCTGGATCAAAATAAGTATCAAGTTTTTCTTGATCCCATGTATCCTCGGGAGTGATCAACTCATTTACCCTCTGCGAACCGACTCTTGAATAATAATGGGCTGCTGAATGATATCTGTGCTAGGAATCCATTTGTCTTCCCAAATTTTTGTGGAAGCTCCATTTTTTACTTGCCAGATAAAATTGCCTTTAATGAGATCTAAACCTTTTTTTATACTAGTCCAAATCCAAGATAATTTGGAAGATCTAGAGAATTCTAGAGGATGAGAGTTTGGGAAATATTTAGCTTTGAGAAGTTGAGCCCAAAGTTGATCTTGCTCTAATATTAGACGGCTAGCTAATTTAGTAAGGAGAGCTATGTTAAACTGGTGCGGATTCTTGATTCCAAGACCTCCTTGTGATATAGGCTTGCAGATGCTGGCCCAAGCCCTAATATATCCTCCTTTGCTTTTGGGCTTGTCTTTTTTCCACCAGAAATCTCTTTGGATTTTGTCCATCTGATCTAGCATTTCTTTAGGAAGAGCTAGCACTTGCATTTGGTAAGTTGGATAACCTTGAAGAATGGATTTTATTAGGAAAGTTCTGCCGGCTTGAGATAGCAATTTAGATTTTCATCCTTGAAGAGTGGCATAGTATTTTTGTAACAGAGGTTCAAAATTTTCTTTTCTATTTTTATCGAAGAAGAGAGGAGTTCCCAAATATCTATCATTTTTTGTCATTAAAGGAACTTTTAGAATTCTCGCAATGATTTTCCCATGTTTAGGATGAATTCTAGGACTGAAGTAGATACCAGATTTCTGTAGGTTGACCATCTGTCCCGTTATCTCCCCAAATCTTGATAAGATGTCTAATAATTTTTTTGCCTCACCTAGATTAGCGTTTGTGAATAAAAAGCAGTCATTTGCGAAGAAAAGATGAGAGATGTTCGGGGCATCTTTATTAATTTTAAGGCCCGAAATTTTCTTCTCAGCAACTGCTTTTTCTAGGAGTCTAGAAAGAATCTCCATGCATATTAAAAATAAGTATGAAGAAAGTGGGTCACCCTGTCTTAGACCTCTGGAAGTGGTGAATTTCGGACCCGAAGAACCATTTAGGAGGATAGAAAAGGAGGTGGTTGAAATGCATTGCATTATTAGCTTTACCCACGTCTCACCAAAATCTAGTGCTGATAGAGATGATTTGATGAAGTTCTACTCCACTCTGTCGAAAGCTTTAGAGAGATCTAACTTTAAGGAGAAATATCCTTTTGTGGCTTTTGAGGAGTGGCTTTTGATGAAGTTCTACTCCACTCGGTTCGCTAGAATCTTAGAAATGATCTTGTATATTGTATTACTCAGGCTGATGGGTCTGAAATCTGATGGGGTTTGTGGAGTGGATATTTTAGGTACCAGAGTTATAAAGGAATAGTTCAATTCCGGATTTAGGTTTCCTGTTTTAAAAAAATCTTGAATTGCCTGAATTATATCCGGACCCATTATATCCCAATTAGCTCTGAAGAAGCCTGGTTGAAACCCGTCTGGACCTGGCGCTCCCCACTGGTTCATGTTGGAAATTGTCTTCCAGATTTCTTCTTTTGATGTGATAATTATTAGGGAAGAATTTTCCTCATCAGAGACGCAAGGTTCAATAAAGCTTGACAAATCTTCTACCAAGTTGTTGTTATGTGAGGAGCCTATTTGAGTGAAGCGGGTGATCAAGAGGGTATTGATTTGGCCTCTATCTGAAATCCACAGGCCCGATGGTTCTCTAAGAGAGTTTATAGCGTTGATATTTTTCCTATTTGTAGCTGTAGCATGGAAATACTCTGTGTTCTGGTCGTATTCTTTAAAAAACTTATCTCTTGATAATTGGTGATAGTAATCATTTTTGATTTTGTACCATTTTCCTAGCTCAGCTTGGAGATTTCTTATTTTTTCTAAAATTTTGGAGTATTTTCCAGCTCTATGTAGGCTTTCAATCCTATTATTTAAGGATTTTATATTTTTGTGAATGTTTCCAAACACATCAGAGTTCCATTGAGATAAATCCGAGGATAATAGTTGAAGCTTCGAATAGATGTTTGTGTCCTGTGTGATATTGGAGTGGAAATTCCAAGAGTTCGCAACCATTGATGCTAGTGATGGATGAGATAGCCAGGTTCTAATGCATCTAAATGGTTTTTGGATTTTTTGTTTTTCCGGATTTGAATCAAAAAGGAGAGGTGTATGATCTGAACCAACTCTAGGAAGGTGACTCACCTTAGTGTCGGGAAATTTCTGTGACCATTGAAATGATGTCAAAGCTCTGTCTATTCTTTCACATATGTTGGCAACTCCCTCTCTATTATTGGACCATGTGAAAGGCGCTCCTTCATAACCCGCATCTTGAAGTCCCATGGAATCTATTGTTCGAACTATGAAAGATTTGCTACTTGAGCTAGTTTTATTTCCACCTTGTTTCTCATCTGGATCCAGGATAACATTTAGATCTCCTATTAGGAGCCAAGGTTTGTTGACCTGTTGAGCAATGTTAGCAATATATGACCACTGTTCAAATTTAGCTTCCGGGTCAACTGCACCATAAACACAAGTGATTAGCACCTCAACTATTCCAATTTTTGTTTCGAAATGGCAGACATTGAGGTTTGAAGATAGAAGGTTCATTTCTATGTTGTTGTGCCACGCTATCGCTAACCCTTTTGCAATTCCCACGGAAGGAACAATGAACCAGTCCGCAAAGTGGGCTTTCTTAAAAAAGAGTTCCATTCGAGACAACGGAGCTTTTGTCTCTGCAAGGAAAACTATGTCTGGCTTGTAAAAATGATTGAGGTGGTTAAAGTGGTCCTGGGTAATTGGAGTTCCAATACCTTGGACATTCCAAGAGAGAAGTTTCATAATGACACTTGAACGAAGATTTAAAACAAGTGGGGAGTAAGGATTGATAAATGTTAACAAGGAGACTAAACAAATGCAAAACTGTAATGGAATGAGAAAGAGGAAATGGATATAGACTAGGCACACAAGTTCTAAAAGAATACTAGAGAAAGGAATTAACAAAAGCAATACAGGAGCAAAATGAACTGAAGCTTCACTTAAGAGCAGAACAAAACTCGAAGAGTATTACAGAAGACCAAGACAAAATAGGATAAAGAGGTTTAAAAAATTACAAATTTACTACTGCAAAGATTAAGTAGAAAGACAATAGAAAACCAATATACCGACCATGTAGCATCAATTAGGGAACCATTAATTTCTTGTAGTATATGAGGAGAATTGGCGACACTGGATCTGAAAATTGCTGGTCTAGGGGATAGAAAATTCAACTGCTTAATACTAGAGGACACAATACGCAAACAAAGAGAATGTTTGTTGAAGCTTCTCAGCGCACCACGGAAAGATAAGAGACAACACTGGTCTAGTCCCAAACAAAGAACACTAAGAAGTAAAACAAATTTCAAAAACTCATAATAGCACAAAACCAAAAAAATAACAGTAAATCTCAAAGCGAGAAACTAAAAAAAAATGCAAATGAGCATTAAAATGCAAAAAGACACCATATAAAGAGAACACTACTAGTCAAAAGGGCCAAAAGAAAATAAGAGAAAGGAGAACCGGAGTGACTCAGATAGGAAAATGAGAAACTTTGCTATTGATATACGCCTTATTGTCTATAACAAATATTGAGATTGAAGGGCATCAACGAGAAAACACAAATTGATGAAAATGAGCTGTGGGGAGGAGCTAATTAAGAAGCCAGGAGCTGTTAACAAGGAAAACTGAGCTAGTTAAATTAACAAAGGAAGCACTGGGCAATATCTGTTTGACACAAAACTATAAGATTATGCAGAGACAGAGTAAACTGAAAAACCAGACCAGCCATGAAGAAAGCTGACACTAAACCCCAAACAGTTATAAACCGTGGAGACTATGAATCACTGGTTTGAAACTGTTCGACAAGAACCAAAAGAGATAAGAAAATTATGAAATTCAGCAGAAAACCGGACGAGAGAAATCCGACAAAGTAACCCAAACAGATATTAAACAGAAGCAAATGAGCTCAACAAGATTGGGACAAAACTAACAGACCTTAAACAAACTTAAATAGCAGGGGAACTGGTAAAACAATCACTATGGAGATTGAGCACAACAAAAAGAAGGTGCTACTTACTAATGCCCGAGTAGGAACAAGATAGACAATAAGGTGGATATTAACCTAGCAAAGGAATATGATTCTAAAGTAAACAAGATGGGGTTTGCCAGAGAAACCAAGGATGCAGAATCAAAACAAAGGTTAGGGAAAACCTCAACCTTCCAGCGACAAAGAACAAAGGTTAAGAAAAACTAGAAAACAGAGCAAACCCCTGAATACAAAGGCAAACCGAAACCAATACTAACAAATATAGAACTACAGACACTAGATTAAAACGGAACTCTGATCAGACAAAAAAACAAACAGGTTGGGGTCAACAAAGGAACCAAACCCCATTACAGGTATACAAAAGTTACAAAACAAATACTAGAGTAACAATTGAAATTGGGGAGGCAGAAAAAGGAAGAAACAAACACGGAAAGACAAACCAGCATAGCAGCGCAACGGCGGGGGAAATGAGATAGACCATCATGCCTCCAGGTGCAGCATAAAAGTATAGAAAAGACCAGAGAAAATTCGCCAATTAAGAGAAGGTAAAGATACAACAAAGAAAATTAATGGCCCCGTGAGCTACATGGTCAGTAATCAACGCTTAGCTGAAGAAAATTAGAGAATCCATGGCTGAAAATTTGGTTTTCATAAGAAATTGAGAAACGGTAGAAACGGGGGAAATGCTGAAAAATTCGAAGCAAAACCAATGAAAAACAAAGATTCGAGGTTTGTAGTAACTAGTTTATGAACAAGGGGATTGATTTAAGCTCCAAATCACAGATATATGGATACAATATTTTAAGATTAGAATGAAATGTTTCTTACGCGGCAATCGAGAAGAAACACGCATGAAAGAAGAGATCCGGTGCAACCTGTAGTATATTAAGTTGATGTACACTCAACCTTAAAAGCAGACACACTGGTGCACATGGGGTCCGCTGAAATACGTATCCAATTACAAGTAAGGAGTACTGTGTTAGAATGCTTCCCTTCACACAGGATCTACAGCACTTAATTTCTCAAACAACGGATTCTTCTCAGCCGACTTTGAATGTTTATCATTTACGACTTTTGTGGATCGTACCCGGCTCACTGATGCCTATATAAAGCAGCCAAAACTAAAGTTGAGGATTAACTTTTGAGAGAGAAAAATACACAAAAAAAAGGAAGAGAGGGAAAGGTTTTATTCCATATCTTAGGTTTACCCCTTTAGTGGAAAGCAATTTATTTTCTTCTTATTTCATATATTTTTAATGGGTTTTAGTAAATCCATGTGTAGCTAATTTTATTGATTAAAGATGATTTCAAAGTCTTGATACTTCGTAATGGAATTCTAATTCTTTTTACAAGTTTATTTTGAGTTTAACTTTCTTGTCGATTGTCTCTATTATTTTTAGTGTCTAAGATTATTACTGGGTTGTTCAACTGGTCATTTGAATTAACCTAATAATAATTCTTATACTAGTATTGGGGTTGGTGATACGTGTAATTGTCACTCAATTCTTTACACAAGTAGTACATCTCAAAAGCTGACAGAGGGATTCTGTTAAGCAATTGTGTATAGAGATGACACTAGTAAGCAGACCGAGCTTATGCGTCTGATACTAGGATCAACCTAATTCACTAAACGTGATGCATTTGACTGGGTTACACCTTGAGAGCTTATTCATGGTGGCACAGATGGATAGAATCTGGTAGTCGAGCGCTTTCGTATCCAGTGACAACAAGAATCCCGGGGATAACAGAGCTTATTGCTATTTTACGGTTGGTGATAGAAATTTTACAAGAAATAAACAAGTACTTTTATTAAATTTATGTTCAGTGGCGGCGAATGATTCCCTAATCATCTTTGGTTTCTTATTATATTTTTATTTTACTTTCATCAAACCAATCCCCGCTTTTTACTTTATTTTTGCTCATTCAAATAACATATCAATTACACAGCTCTATGTGGGAACGGTCTCTTACTACCGCTATATTACCAGTTAATTAGTGGGAATTATCTTGATTAATTTGTTGCACTTACGACACGCATCAGACTAGGTCCCCGGGTTTTTCCAGCATTTGAGGTTTCCTCATTAACAAAATCTTGTTTGTGTTATTTACTTTACTTCCGCATTATAATTTATTTATTATAATAAAGTAAATACACTTGTTTGATAATCCAAGACACTTGATAGTGATCCTATAGTCAATCGGTTTTTATACCGTAACTATTATCAAGTGTATACCTTGTTGTCGTATTGTCTCGACTATTATCCATAGACGATCACACTTGGTATCAGACTTATAAGTTGAAACGAAACGATTGTGGTGTATTTGGGTACCCTCGTCATTTCAATTGGTATTAGAGCGGGCAAACATGAAAATATCTAACAATATGTATTTGGTGCGATCCAACCAATAAGATTTGAGTTTTAATGGTTACAGTTGAATCTGTATGTGATTCGGTTAACGAAAAACAAGATAAAGAAGGCATCCATGAGATATCAATATATGATAAAGTCATCTCTTGTGAATGTACTGAGCAGATTGATCCTTATGATAATAAAGATTCTGATGACTCGGAAACTCATTTTTAAAAACAATTGGTAGAAATTCCGATGATAGTGATTCAGATATCGATCAAGATGTAGAAGAAGATATTTCAGAATATGCATCACTACTTGATACCTTACCCACAAAAAAACTATCTACTTCAGATGTCATTGGTTTCCCAACTCCTCTTTGCAGAGAAAACAATAAACTAAGAAAAGTTTTTTATGGGTATCATAGTGGATTTTAGAACACAAAATATCTTCTTAAAGATTGCAGAGATACTTTGGATCCAAAATCTCTTGATCATGAAAATCTATGCAGAGAATAATTTCTGTTGAAAAAGAAACTTGTTGAAGATGAAGCAAAGATTAATTCTCAACAGCTAATGTTTGAAGAAAAATAAGGATTTCTTGTCTCTCGGGAGAAACTTCTTGAGACCGATCTTGTCACTGCTCATGACAAAATCAAGTCATCCGAAAAAGAAATAATAAAGTTAAAAAAACTTAATGATAGCACAAACAACTTATCTTCATTGTTGGAAGCAGGAAGAATTCATCGTGATACACGAGGATTGGGGTATGAGGGAATAAAAGCTTACAACAGTAACAAAGAGATTAAGTTTTTCAAAGCTACAACTTCTTTCATACAAGAGAATATCTCTAAAGACAAGCCTACGGAGATCATTGAAATCATAAGTTATGATCAGTTAAATCCTTCAAGTGAAACTCATAAAGAAAGTACATCTGCAAGTGATCAAGAAATTGAATTTCCAAAAGATGAGAGAAGTAAAGCTCAAAGAAAGGGAAGTCCACAAAAATGTAACATTAAAACTCATATTTCGTATGTTACTAAGCATTGTTATGTGTGTGGAAATAAAGGTCATTTGCAAAGAGAGTGTAAAATTCGTAAGATACAATATTCTCTATCATTTGTATCATATGAATTGGGTAGACTTACCTCTTACAGAAACTCAGATCACTATTGTCCAAAATCCAAGAAAATGAATTATTTTAATAGTTCATGTTTCTGTTCAACAAAGGTATTTTCTAAAAAACCCAATAACAGAAAGGGGAATACTTTTGTCAACAAGAAGACAAGATCTGATGTTCCGATTTGGAAAAAGATGGTTTCACAGGATATGGACCAATACCTTCATCATAAACCCATCTGAGTGAAAGAGCTTAACCTATGAGAAAATATGAGATATATGTTCTAATCACCAATAATGATAGCAAAGAACAAATCTCAAAAAATAAGCAATACATATATATATAACCATGAATATTAGGTATCGCAAGTCATCTTCCAAAATAAAATTTAATTAATAAACTTTAACTATGCAAGATGATAATATTTGGAATAGCTACACATAAAAACTATTCCAAAAACTAGTGTTCCTCCTTAAACAATAAGAAAAAAAATCCTACAAGGAGTTAACTAGTAAAGAAAAGAAGAAAAACACTAATTAAATATCGGAAGAAACGTTAGTCGTTCTGAAACCTTTGAGTTTGTTATCAACGGCATCCACTAACTCTTCAGGAAAAATCTCTCCCTTGAGAAGATCGTTAACATGTGATTTCATGAGAACAAGGTCCGACGAAACCTTTTCCAACTCATTCCTTAGTATGTCTTTACTTTTCAATACTTCTACAATCTTAATCTTTGCTTCTTCAAATTGTTTAAGAAAATCATAAACAACATTAGCAAAAATCATCTCTTCTTGTTCTACATCCTGATGATCATGTGCAAAGTAGCAATTGACATGAGGATGATCCTCAGAGCCATCAACTTCAACAAGAGTTCTCTAATTCTTCCCTTTCAACCCAATACCACTACAATAGTTATCAAGAACCCCTTCCATGTTGTTGCTTGCCATGAGAGAAAAACTTGAATGCAAAAAAGACTTTGAATGAGAGAAATCAATTCGTCTAGGGTATTTATTGGTGAATAACAAGGAGTCTTCCAAGAATATGGTCGGTTCGTGACCACTATATTTTTGAAATTTGAGTTAAACAAGGAAAGAGTTCGTGAACCGAACTTGCTTAACTCAAGAGTTTTATTTTTTAAACAAAACGTGAAACTAGAGACATATTGTCTTTTTATTTATATCCAATAGTATTTTAAATGTATACGCAACAAATTATGTCTATTATACTTCATGTTCAAAGTAATTACTTGATAATACAACAATCAAAGTGTGATTACTTAATAATAGGTTCGGACTTAACCAAACTCTATAGGATCACTATCAAGTAATACGGAATTAACGTTTATGTATTTTACTTCTAATTATAATAAATACAATTTAAAATTGCGGAAATAGAAAAGTAAAAGACATTTCAAGATTTTGTTAACGAGGAAACTGCAAATGCAGAAAAACCCCGGGATCTAGTCCAGAATTGAATACTCTCAGAATCAAGCCGTTATACAAAATCTAAACCAACTTCGTATAGTTGAGACCAAGCAACTAAACCTATAGTTCACCTAGTTTCTTCAGTATCCCTGCGCTTCCGACATTCGATAAGTGCATGCACTGGAACAATTCCTTTGGTTCGTATTCCAAACAGTAAAGGAACAACAAATCTATTCGGTAACAACTCTATTCAATCTCAGTGATATAAGTTTGACAAAGGCTCTTCTGTTTACTCCAATAAACTCCTTTGTCGGGTTCTAGATCTATCCATTCAACAACTACCAAACTAGTCGTGTTTAGACTAAGCAATCAACTAATATAGAGTCTACCAAGATACTATATAGTGATGTCGATCTACGCAACTAATCAATCAAATCTATCAAAGATAAAATGATTATAGTTGGATCCCATCCGATCAAGTTTTTTGCATACTAAAGATTATGAAACCAATAAGAAATCTTCTTTGTCTTCAAATCTTCTTAGATCTTCAATAAATACCTGCACACCACAACTTGAATCTCTTGTGATCAATCATGCACAGAACGGAGTCTGTTAACAATGGATTATCACAAGATGTCTTTAGATCTACAAACAGTTCTAAAGATCCCGTCGACACTTCGATCTAGTTTGAGTGAATCTTAATATCAGAAGAGGAGATTCTCAAGAATAAACAAACTAGGTGCAATCAAAGTTCAACAACCGTTAGTCAATCAAATCAATCGAAAACTAATAACACTGCAATTATCTAGTTTCCCACCAACGGTACTCGTAGAGCTTCTTGATCCCAAAGAAGTTTTTAAACGAGCGGTCGTAAGAGATTTCGCCTAATTAGGTTACTTTCCTCTCCGAATAGACGGCTCCACCAGTAACAACACAACAAGATAGTTTTGCTGGCTCTTAGGATTAGTTTGCTTGAAATGCAAACTTAGGTATTTATAGACCAAGGATGTTTGGACACCAAGGAATTTCCAAAAACAAATATTCTCAAGATATGCAATAAATGCCCAAGTCGGTTTTCATAATTCCTGGAAATGCTCTGTCCAATATCTTCCGAAATCTTACTAGAAAATCTCCAATTAGTAAATGCATATTACCAATTTTTATTTTCCAGAGATATGCATTTAATTGCTGGTAATTAAAAGCATATAAAATTAATAACCTTAATTATAAGATTCTTAATTTATTTCGGTCCGGGATCTCCTTGAGTTATTAAGGAATATCTTTGAACAATAAAAGATAAGAATTACTGAACATGTTAAAAGTATGTCGACATATTTTTCTTTGTAAATCCTTTTTCATATTTACAATCTTGGAACCGATTTACCACACTTCCAAACGAGTTTAGAATTGGTTCATATGATTTCCAAGAACTATGTGATTGATCAAATATCAAATCAACAATCATGGGTTTACGGTTCTACCAAACACAAGGATCGGTTCTACCTCCATATGGTTATTGGGACCGGTTACATCAGTTACAAGGATCGGTTACACCAATTACCAGGACCGGTTACCATATACTCATGGTATTACTTGTGATCAGTCACACCAGTTACTAGGATCGGTTACACCAATTACTAGGACCGGTTACACCAATTACAAGGATCGATTACACAACTCTTTTGTGATCAGTCACACCAATTACTAGGATCGGTCACACCAATTACAAATATCGATCATACCATCTTAGGTGATTACATAGGATCGGTTGCACTAATAAAAGTCATACCAATACATAAGTCAGGCACTGTGAATAGTTTTACCAAGATACATAACAGATTATGATCGGTTCTACTAATTCACACATATTGGTAATCCAAAGATATGCAATGAATAACAATACAAATAAGCCTAGCGATTTCCCTTTCGATTCACAAAACAAGTTTATGAATGTACTTCCTTTAAACAAATGCAAACATTGTTTCCTAGGATGAAATCTTTACCTTTACCCATACACATAATCACAATAGCATTCATACTATTATGTCGATGTCTTATATACGAAGTTCAAAAGATAAGCGTTATACTTCGTATTATAATTCCTTAATACTATGTCTAACTAGAGTACAATCATTCACAGCTTCGTAGTTATGTTTTCAATATAGCACGACTTGAAAGATACGTTAGGAATGAAACAGTTCAAGTCAAAATATTACTAACCTCAAGAGGAAGGATGATGTCGTCGATGTAGATCTTTACTTCTTCACATTCTTCAAGTCTTCGAGTAATATTTGTATGTCTCATATCCTAGTCTTTCTAGTTTAACCAATACGAAGTTGACTCTAGTACATAATCAAGCGACTCTTTAAATGAGTTTTTATTCACTAAAATATGACAACCAAACTTGACATACCAACGCTTGGTGGGTTCAACCGAGCAATGCTCTAACAATCTCCCACTTTGTCAATTTTAGTGACAAAACTCTTACAACATATGGATAAAGAAATTACAAAAATTCATTATACATACGCTTGATTCCAAGTTTCAACAACACAATAACCTGCATAAATTCAATCCTTAAATGTCGTTGTTGACATTATAATAACAAAGCTAATACTCCCCCTAAAGGTGAGATAGGTAGATTTTCAATCCGCACATCTTTGTTATTTCCCTTTTGTGGTCCAAATAACTACAATCATCATGTGATATGTTTCTCCCCCTTAGTCAATGCTTTACTCTTTCGTTAGATATAACTTTTAAGCACAATTGTCCTTTCCTTAGTAAATACACATCACTTGTTTACTCCATATATTTCTCCCCCTTTTTGTTACAAAATGACAAAGGTTCGAGCAAATAAAGGACAAACCGAAAGGATCTTACAAATCTAGAAGACTTGTACAACCTATAAGAGTTAAGCACGAAGATTTCACATACCATTTTAAATAACCACTATCAAAACCGAAACAACAATAATTTGGTTTTAATATGTTATCAAGGAAACAATTTCCCGAAGCAATTTTCCCTAATAGTTTAGCAACTTGACTAAGCAACTTAGTTCTTTTGCTAAACCGATTACACAAATACAATCGCTTATTTCGATAAGACCAAAATAAAGATCATAATTAACTTTATTTTTCTCATCAGGCTCTAATTATCAAACAATAACTTAGACCTTACACTTTAAACAAGATAAGTACTAGGTTAGTTAACTAGTATTTCTTGTTAAGGAATTCGATTAGACTTGAATAACCGAATCCTACACTTTGATAAGTCTAACTAAGATCATAATTAACTTAGTTTCTCTTATCCGGAATCGAATTGGACTAAACAAATGATCCTGTATTTTTGTTAAGCCATAAATAATTCATACAAACCAAATAAATCAACTTGCACAATTATTTTTCTTAACCGGAAGCAATTGAAACAAACATAGACATTATAGCACCGCAATTGCACCGAAATTTCGTTAAGCCTAACAATTGATACCAAACAATAAAGAAAGATAACAATATTTTTTCTCAACCGGAAACAATTGAATCACACACACACACACACATCCATACATACATAATGGAATAAACATCAATTGTACCGATTTTTTGTTAAGCAAAAGCAAAATATATAAAATATAATCAGGCTTTTCTTAAACAGGATGATTAACTAACAAATTCGTTACCTCAGATTCCGCATCTTCTTCTCCCCAGAAAGATATATCATTAAGCACATGTTCAAGTTAGAACTCTCCGCCATTGTGTTGTCATCCTCTCGCAAGAACAACAAAAGCAACCTTTACCAGAAAAAGGTTGAATCGGTTTTAACTAATGCGTGCCAATAGCAAAAGTTGAAAACCCGAAACACATATGCTTTTATGCTAAACACAACTTATGACAACACAAATTGATTCAACATATTGTGACTTTTTCACATATGAGTTTCAATCAGAACACCTTATGATCCTTTGATAAAGCCTACCAACATGGGCTATAACTCAATCCTGCTAAATCAAAAAGTCACACAAACCATAAGGGTTCACACAATATGAGATCGAATATTAAGGTTATGAAAACCAAAATCAAACATCCCATAAACACGTAGCAATAATATAAAGCATTCAAGCACAGGCTATGTAATCGAAAAACTATCACAAGAAAAATTATAATAATTTTATTCATAAATAATAGATAGTTTTATTCAGAATATACCTTATACAATGATTGAAATAAATCAAAAACTGATGTCTATTTTATTGAGAAGAACCTTCAAAGATCATCTTCAATTTCCTCAAATTTTGCAGGATCTTCATCAACAGCATCACGACTGATTTCTCGGATTCTGCACACAGTACCTTGATTATGTTCACAGGTTAAAGCATTAACCTTATAATTAATGTTCCGAGCATACTCCCTATTACCGATTCCAAGTTTAATCAGCTTCCTTTGGTTACATATAACAGTTCCTAGTAATGCTTCCTGTCTATGATGTGTTTCAATAGTACTGAGGAGGACTTGACGAAGATTGAGAATGTCAATCTTAGCATCCAAACTGTTTTGGACAAGAAGATGAGTCACATCTTCCTTTTCTTTTCCTTCATCTTCACAACCAGATTTATTAAAGGAATCATCAAGATTAATAGTTTCAGTAGAAACCATTCCACTCAAGGCTTTTAGAACTTTCGCTTGGGATCTGGTCTCCAGATGCATCCTTTAGTATAAGTTCTCAACAAGATGAGTACATATACTAGGGAAATCTTTAACACATACCAAACATAGATGCCAGCCTTATTTAAACAATTTTGACCAGATTTGAAAAGATTTTCGCATCTAATGTGTTAATGAATTACAAAGATTCTTTTGAGAGAATTGATCTTCTAGATCAGTTATTAAAAGATACTTTACACAAGTAAACTTATCCTGTTTACACAAGTTGTTGTGAGACAACTTTTCTACTCATGAAGATACAAAAAGTATTCTTAGGTAGATTGTCTATACTATCTATGTTGAATAAGAGATATTATTAGGATACTCTATGCCCAAGTACTTGTGCTTCCTTACATCAAATAATCGGGCATTGTAAGTGTTGATGGTGGTTTTTAGTTCAGGGTCAAAATTGTAAAACCCTGTATTTAATGCGCTGTCATCCTGCAAAGGAACAAAAGACATCTGAAAGTGATGAGTGCATAAACCTCCTCGCTCACGGATATATTGAGCAATTCAATATATTTGGATATATATGTATATAATTCACTCAGAATGGTGCATACAACAACGATCCCAAATATTCTGTGAATTTTATTCTCCACCGGCATTATTCACTAATGCATTGACCTGCCTAGTATTTTCCCATGCTATGTTCACAGCCGAACTCTCAATATTGGCATGACATGACGATTAATGTTCACTCGCAGCGGAGTAGCATGAATCTCCCGAAATGTCAGTATTGAGACCTGCATGAAAACACTCACGTAGGCTACACCATTCTCTGATAAAGAGATTGGAGTGTTGACACACTTTTTAATTAAAAGTTAGCACGATCGACGCGTTTAATTTCCTTAAGGAAAATCTAGACTGTCCATGTCAGTCTTAAAAAACGATCACGGCCATACGATTTGGCCACGAAATTCAACAAGCCTAGCCTACTCCTAGAGGAACTAGGCGATCATCATGATGACCACCGGTAGGCCCACTAACATCCCAGCCGGTCGGAATCCATTTAGTTCACCCGCAACACCCTCAAACGTTAGCCAAAACATGGGTGATCGAGCTGTTGAAAAAGAGCTCAAACGAGCTAAGACCGACCATAACGGTCTCAAATTCATCACATCCGTCCAACTTAGCTAGCCTAGTTGGACGGTTTAGATCTTCCCTCGAACGATCAAAAGGGTACTGGCGTGTTCACCAGTGACCCAACTACATCCTTTGTCAATCGAATTGTCCACGGAAAACCAGGAGCGCATTGAATCGTTTGCCCAAAGTAGGGTGAACGCGCTGTTTTTAAAACCCTAGTTTGTGTTGTGGCGACACACTATTGTCGCAAATCGATCACAACCATCCATCTTCGCCATCCACATTGAGTGGCTTAGATCCAATTTCAGGCGGCCCAGGAGACGTCAGCATGCTCACCGGCAGCTTTCCTTTGCACCTGACCGATCGGCCTGCTCAAACTAGCGCCCAACGCTTTCAATCGACCAGCCAAAATAGGGTTGGCCACACGGCCTATAAACCCTAATTTAAATCAACGGCAGTAGGAAATTGTCGCAAATCATCTCATTCATCCAACTTCGCTAGCCTAGTCAGATGGTTTAGATTTATTTTCAGGAGGCCAACAGGGTAACGCTGTGATCATCGGCCACCCCTCCTCCGCAGGGAATGATCGACCAATTGATAGCTCACCCATAGGGTTCTCAAACGTTCGCCCAAAGGTGGCCGGTCATGCTACCTTTTTTAAGACGTTCAATTCGCGACTAATTTGAACGAGCTCTAAAACAACGATGTTTCCTGCACATCGATTATTTTCAGCTGCTTGTTTAAAAGCGATGGTGAAAATGTGACCAGTTTTCCCTCGTAATGGAAACGTGGTGATCACCACTTTTTACACAACCCCACTTCTCCACTGCTTAATCACCTCAACTTCCTACGAGATCAGGGTGTGCTCGAACATGACTTGTATAAATAGGATTTCAACCTATTTCAAAAGGACACAAAAGTGTTATCAACACAAGTATCCAGAAAACACCAAGAACTGATAGCTTACATTCTGCGAGCCAGTTCCACATTCTGATACAAGTCATAAAACAGCCACACCTTCATAATTCAACATTTTGATCTCAAACACCTTCTTCACTTCCCTCCCTAAGATCAACCCTTCTCCTACACTTTGTGACCGAATTGAATCTGGAATGGCCATTTCTTGGTTTAGGCCAGAGTCTTACAGATTGATCTCTCGAATCTAAAAGTACTCCCGTGCAGTGCATTTGTCTAGGGTTTGAATTCGTTTCTCATCAACACATCCAAATTTACCAAAAACATCAGAATCAGTTTTTACCCCAAAACAACTGGCGACCACAGTGGGAGATTAATCTCTCAGTTGCAAGATAAATTTTCAATTTCATTTCAATTTTTTCAAATTCAAGATGGTAGATCTTAGGTCTGGGTCAGTTACTAACCCTGATATTACGGGCGCTGATAATACTCCTGGTGCAATATCCCTGCCGTTAACACCAATGTACCACCTGCCAGCACAGTCAACACATTGCATGGTGTTACATCCTCTAACACCAGCACCAGTAATGCCGAAAATATCCCCTCTGGCGTGATACCTCCCATTACCAGATCCATAGCTGCTGCTACTCCTAATATTTCTTCGAGCACGACACCTCCAATCATCACCAGGGATGCCACCATTTCTTCAGCGGGACGAGAGACTGGAGGAGTCAGAGGAAGCCAACCCCCACTCATCACTGTTGATTTAATGGAAAGACAAGAAGTTCTCGCTAAGGCTCAGACGGACATGGCTACAACTCAGAAAGAGGTACTCACTTTCCTCAAGACACTAACGGAGCGACTACCACAAGAACCGCGTCAACCCATGGATCCAATAAGGAATACTTTTAACACTCCTGGCGCGAGCGCTTCAACATGGCGTGCCTTCATAGATGAGGAAGTTCGTGTGGCCTCTGAACGCTCACGAGAAAGGAATCAGCCATCCAATTTCATCACACGTGAGGATCTGGAGCGTATCCTCCAAAATCGAGGCAAAGAAAACCCGGTGGACATGCACCATCACCAACCTCCGTATCCTCCTGATGTGCAAAGAGTTCCTCTCCTAAGTTTTCTCTCTATGATGGTACTGTTAAATGCTCGCGAACACATTTCTTATTTTCTAGAATCCTTGGGAGAACACGAATACAATCATGTCCTCCGCCTGAAAGAATTTTCAAAGTTGCTTACCGGAAGAGCGTATACCTGGTACAACAATATCGCACCAAACAGCATATCCAACTGGTGTGAGATGGTCACCGCTTTCTACAAGAAGTATTTCTTTGTGTCTGATCAAATCACTTTCTCAGACTTAGGAAGAATGTTTCAACGAAACAACGAGCATCCAAACGATTATGTCAAGAGATTCAGAATTCAAGCTTTGGATTGTCACGACCCAAATATGACCGAACATCAGTTGGTGGAGTCATGCATTAACGGTATGGTTCCCATCTATCATGCTTTATAGGAAAACCTGTGTTTCCAGACGTTCTCTGAACTCCATGAAGCCGCTAAGCGGTCGGCTACGACCGCACCAGCGCTGTTAGAAATAACCAGACCGGCCAGGGGTAAAGATGCATGCGAAACTCGAGGAAATAGGCGCCTAATCAACAAGCAAAATAACACCGGTCCTTCTGTAAGCGTGGTAGGTGAAGGAGGGAAAAGGAAAGATCCAGCAGCAGAACAACAACCCAAGCATGCAGCACCAGCACAGACAACTCCATCCCGGAAAGCCACGGCCAAGACCCCTGTGCAGCAACAAGAAACTGGAGGTACTGCTTCATACTTCCCATTTCCAATGGATGAGGTCATTGAACTCCTGGAAGAATGGATTAAAGATGACGCCATCGAGCTACCTCCTCTCCGACATCCGCCAACCGAAGAAGAGGTGGCAAATCCCAAATATTGTCGTTACCATAGGTTTGTCAACCACCCAACCAGTGACTACAACAAATTGAAGCGCATTTTCAAAGAGAAGGTGGATGCAGGAGAACTTCAATTAGGAAACGAAGGAATTCACAGAGATCCTCTTCCTGTCAGGAGCTGCATGATTTCTAGGGACTCCGTCCACAAAACTGTGCAGTCTATGATAGAGCATTTATGTGAAATTCTGTATTTCTCCAAGGCGCATCGTCAAGACATGTTTGGAGCCCTCAACCATGTCGTATCAGACAAGTGTCTGTTTCCAGTCAGGGAAACTGCTCCCAAACCCCAATCTTTCCTGGGAAGCATGACTAATAGGTGCAACTGGGGACTCCTAACCATCTTTCACTTGAAAGATGTCGAGTTTGACAGCACACTGTTTGATGCGGCATCTTATTTTAATATTATCACTGTCAAGACTCTTAGAGATGCAAAGATTTCAAAGCAGGAAGTTGTTCACTACCCAACCATAATCAAAAATTCAGAAGGAGAAGCCAGGGATGCTTACGGGTACATAATCTTGAAATCAAGGTGGGAGATGCTTTAACACATGCTAAATTCTATATAGTTAAAGAGTACCCAAATTATGATATGGTCCTGGGGCGCTCATGGATACACGACAACAAGGCGAAGCTAGGAGTATGCCCTTTGCCAATGTTTATACCTGAAAGGATCTCCAACAAGCCATCCAATCCTGAGGACTACTTGTTGCCGTATCAACAACTCGTAAATGTGACGCAACTTCCTGAAGAGAGCCTGTCAGCATTCGTTCGCAGATTCCGAGCACAAGTAAGTCTCATCGAACAACCCTTTTTGTAACCAGTCACTTCTCCTCCCATCAAAACATGGGGACTCGATCTGATTATCAACCCAGCCGTTACTAGGAGATGTGAACGGGATACTGGTCCTTTCAAGTATTTTATCAAGAGTTTAGAAGTTGTCACAGTTAAAGATAAGGAATCTGGGAAAGTAATGGCGCAACGCCCAAATCCATTCCAAGTTGGAGATATGGTAGTAAAAGTTGTGGCTCAGCCTGCTCCGTCCGATTCCACAGAAGGGAAAGACGAGCCGTACCTAGTGGAGGAAATTATTTTGGGAGGTTACTGCAAGCTTATCAATACTGACAAGCTAGAAGGCGTAGTAATACATGCCCGCTGGCTCAAACCCTTCAATACCTAAGATGTTGCGCCGCCCTCTCCTCCAAGATTCTTTTTAGTGTTTCCTTTAGCAATTTCCCTTTTCATGCGATATTTGTAATTCCTCCAAAATGATTGCACTGCTTGCATTCATAATTAGGGTTTCAATTTATCAGTTAATCAAAGCATCATTTCTTTAAAAATTCTTACTCCTGAATCATCTCAAGACAAAGTCTCAAGTAAACCCAAACCCTCATAAAATCATTACCCATTGATTCAAAACCAAAAAAAAAAAAAAAAACCACGAAAGAGGCACCTCGTATCTTTCAAAAACACCAAAGAAGGGAATACATAAAGAAAAAGAAAGGCAAGGCGACCAAAGGAAATCGTCAAGCAGCCAGTACAAGGTTTTGGGCAAGCATCCTGAAGTGCAGCCTGCTTCGGCAAATAAACGGCCTCTCAATCATCGTGTGCTTAGATCCAGGAAAGAAATTTTGCCACCAATAATTCTTCGGATTTTGAAAACTCCCTTCACGGAATCAGAAAACAGCAAGCTAGCGCGCGTGGTACTCCTGGATTGCAACCACTTCTTCAGACGTGTTCAATCACATCACATGAGCTATTAATTGGAGAAAGAGCCTCCACACCTAACAAATACGACTCTTGGATTTTTTGTTCATGGAAGCACAACACATGTGATATACAAGGGTAATACCAAATGGGAGTTACAGGTTCGTGGCCGAATCCTTAATTTTCACCATTACATCCCTTACTTCAAGCTATTGTTATTAGGGTTACACATAATAAATATCATCATGGAAGAGGTATCCAGTCACATGAAAGGAAAATACATCATCACTTATGTGTGTCGCCTTCCCATCAGCCCCATCACCTTGATAGAATGGGAAGAAATCATTTACGCAATCAAGGCACTAGTCGCGACATTCGAGGAACGAGCATGAAGCTCTACTGTAACTCTATCTAAGGATGTGGCGACTAAAATTCCGAGATGTTACGATATTTTTTCGAAGATTTGGATTTATCAGTTAAGAGATTTCATTTATTCACCAATTGGAAACATGAGGTTATTAAAGAAACATGAATGAAAGATTATTATCCGATGAAGCCCTGGCTCCAGTCACATAAACAAAAACCACTGAAATATCGAAAACATCTGCAAGCTAAGCTACGAAAATATATTCTTCTACGAAAGAAAGTAACAAGTAGGAAATCTAATTATCAGCGAGATCAACAGCGCCTTCACCGGAGCCGTTGTTGGAGGCTGCTTCAACATCTTCTTCGCAAGCTGCTACCACATCCTCTCCAGAAGCCACCTCAACCTCCCTCTCAGAAATTGCACAAACGTTTTATTTGGGAACTTTTTCGACATGCTCTCCGTAAGTCACCTCAACATCTTCTTTGGAATCCGCACCAACATCCCTTTCGGGAACTGCTTCAGCATCCTTCTCGAAAACTGCTCCAACAGCCTTCGGGTGTTCGGGTTTGTCCACATCAGAGTCGATAATTACGATACCGTCGTGGATAGGGTAATCATGTTTGTTTTCACTTGGAGGCCGCTTATGCTCGATCCTTCTCCGTTTTAGCCGAACTACAAACCTTTCAGCTCTTGCGCTCGCCGGCTGGGACGATTCGTCGTGCCTCCACTTCTCCTTCATGCCGACCGAAGCCAAGAAACTTGAACACGCTCTCGAACGATGCGTAAGTGAACAAGAGACATACCCTGTATGGCACGACCAGGTTCGTGAAATGGAGAATCTATTTTGGCCATTACCTCCTAAAATGCGTTAGCCCTGGGTTTGTCTACCTCAAAGCTCTTCTCTGGAGAAGTAGAAGAATAATCATCACCAGCAGTTCCCATCATATACTGCAAAAAGGCATTATGATCATATCAACGACCGCCGTACAACAAAAAAACATCAATCAAAAATCAAATCACATGAGAAATATGGAGCAATACCTGGAACAAAGAAGAATGCAACTCTGTGATGATCGGCTCGAACGCTTCCTTTATATTCCGCAAATCAGCAAGGTCCCAGGAAGAAAATGAATCTTTACTTGCCGTGTATAAAGCCTTCAGATGCGGGATAACGATTGGATAGATACTTATCTACCTGAAGGCAACTGACGTATGCTAAAAGAAAACGTATTCTGCTCAAGGGGCGAGCTAGCCTCTATCCTGGTAATGTACGCCGAACTTTTCTCATGAATTTCATTGATTATCAGCATCTGGTGCTTACCCCGCAATAGCGTCACTATTACGTGCTAAGCAGGGGACTTAATGTTGATGGTGGTTTTCAGTTCAGGGTCAAAATTTTAAAACCTTGTATTTAATGCGCTGTCATCCTGCAAAGGAACAAAAGACATCTGAAAGTGATGAGTGCATAAACCTTTTCGCTCACGGATATATTGAGCAATTCAATATATTTAAATATATATATATAATTCACTAAGAATAATGCATACAACAACGATCCCAAATATTCTGTGAATTTTATTCTCCACCTGCATTATTCACTAATGCATTGACCTGCCTAGTATTTTCCCATGCTATGTTCCTAGCCGAACTCTCAATATTGGCATGACATGACGATTAATGTTCACTCGCAGCGGAGTAGCATGAATCTCCCGAAATGTCAGTATTGAGACCTGCATGAAAACACTCACGTAGGCTACACCACTCTCTGATAAAGAGATCGGCGTGTTGACACACTTTTTAATTAAAAGTTAGCATGATCGACGCATTTAAATTCCTTAAGGAAAATCTAGACTGTCCATGTCATTCTTAAAAAACGATCACGGCAACACGATTTGGCCACGCAATTCAAATAGCTTAGCCTACTCCTAGCGGAACTAGGCGATCATCATGATGACCACTGGCGGGCCCACTAACATCCAAGCCGGTCGGAATCCATTTAGTTCACCCGCAACACCCTCAAACGTTAGCCAGAACATGGGTGATCGCGCTATTGAAAAAGAGCTCAAACGAGCTAAGACCGACCATAACGGTCTCAAATTCATCACATCCGTCCAACTTAGCTAGCATAGTTGGACGGTCTAGATCTTCCCTCGAACGATCAAAAGGGTACTGGCGTGTTCACCAGCGACCCAACTACATCCTTGGTCAATCGACTTGTCCACGGCAAACCAGGAGCGCATTGAATCGTTTGCCCAAAGTAGGGTGAACGCGCTGTTTTGAAAACCCTAGTTTGCGTTGCGGCGACACACTACTGTCGCAAATCGATCACAACCATCCATATTCGCCATCCACATTGAGTGGCTTAGATCCAATTTCAGGCGGCCTAGGAGAAGTCAGCATGCTCACCGGCAGCTTGCCTTTGCACCTGACCGATCGGCCTGCTCAAACTAGCGCCCAACGCTTTCAATCGACCAACCAAAATAGGGTTGGCCATACGAACTATAAACCCTAATTTAAATCAACGGCAGTAGGCAACTGCCACAAATCATCTCGTCCATCCAACTTCGCTAGCCTAGTCGGATGGTTTAGATTTATTTTCAGGAGGCCAACAGGGTAACGCTGTGATCATCGGCCACCCCTCCTCCACAGGGAACGATCGACCAATTGAATGCGACGTACAACACCCCCATTACGAGAAAGTGTCAGGAAAGGACGGACGGTTAACAACAATGAGAGTAGTGGGTGAAAATGTGACCAGTTTTCCCTCGTAATGGAAACGTGGTGATCACAAATTTTTACACAACCCCACTTCTCCACTGCTTAATCACCTCCACTTCCTACGAGATCAGGGTGTTCTCGAACATGACTTGTATAAATAAGATTTCAACCTATTTCAAAAGGACACAAAAGTGTTATCAACACAAGTACCTAGAAAACACCAAGAACATATAGCTTACATTCTGCGATCCAGTTCCACATTCTGATACAAGTCATAAAACAGCCACACCTTCATAATTCAACATTTTGATCTCAAACACCTTATTCGCTTCCCTCCTTAAGATCAACCCTTCTCCTTCACTTTGTGACCGAATTGAATCTGGAACAGCCATTTCTTAGTTTAGGCCAGAGTCTTACAGATTGATCTCTCGAATCTAAAAGTACTCCCATGCAGTGCATTTGTTTAGGATTTTAATTCGTTTCTCATCAACACACCTAAATTTACCAAAAACAACAGAATCAGTTTTTACCTCAAAATAGTAAGGATGAACTTTCCAACACAATTAAGTGTTGGGGTGAGATACATTTTTCTCACCAGGTACTTTTTGAGGAACTTCTTCCTTTTTATTTCTAGGGACATGATTGTGTTCCCTAGTGTGGGTTGCGGATTCATCCTCTTTATCAGGAATATTGCGTGATGCTATATCCTTGATTACATCTTGTGCCCAAGATGGTATGTTCTTTGAATTCGAACCCGTGTGATCTTGATCTGCCATTAAACAGATTGCAGATGTCTTTTGTTCAAGACAGTCAATATGTACCCTTAAGGTACCCATCCCTTGTTGAAACTATTTTTCTAAATACTTATCAAGGTATACCTTTCGACATGTCTCTGTAAGAAGATCTTCTATAAGGACCTTATTCCTTATTTGTGAATGCTCCAGCGATTGAGTAAGAAATTCACAGTCTAAAGTTTGTTGATATACTTTATTGCACAAGGCCAATTTTTGTTCCAAATAATCAGCTAGATTATTTTGAAGACTGAGTGTTTCTCGCTTTCTTTCACATATTCTTACATTTAATTGAACAATAAGTTCTAGGACATCATCTAGACTATCAATGGTTTTCCCTTCTTCTGAATAATTTTCAACATGTTTGAAGAATCTTTCTAACATTTTACGAAATCCAGAACTGGGGCAGACCAGTGAATCAAATCTCTTTTCTCTTTTAGAAACAGAAGAATTTTCACCAATAATTGGAGTCGGATCCAAAACATGTTCCTTTAGTTCTGAATTCATTCTTTTCTGATCAGAATCCTGATTCTCAATCAAGTTATCAGTCTTAGACTTTCTTCTTGGTTTTCTAAAAGACTTATGAGACCAATTTCCATTGACCATTTCTGAGACCTTATTCTCAGCATCTTGTTGTACGTTAACTGAGTTCTTCATAAGTTTAGCTTTGCTTTTCTTATTTTGACTCATATCTTATAGGTTGGATCGCACCAAACACAGATTGTTAGATCTTTTCGTGTTTGCCTGCTCTGATACCAATTGAAAAGATGAGGGTACCCAATTATACCTCAATCTAAAACTTTTCCACCTATAAGTCCTCTTACCGAAAGTGATTTTCTATGGACAGAGTCGAGACAATACAACGAATCGGTATTCACACTTTGTGTGATCGTCTATGGATACTAGATCGAGACAATACAATAATCAAAGTGTGATTACTTGATAATAGGTTCGGACTTAACCAAACTCTATAGGATCACTATCAAGTAATACGGAATTAACGTTTGTGTATTTTACTTCTAATTATAATAAAAACAATTATAATTGCGGAAATAGAAAAGTAAAAGACACCGCAAGATTTTGTTAACGAGGAAACCGAAAATGCAAAAAAAACCCGGAACCTAGTTCAAAATTGAATACTCTCAGAATTAAGCCGCTATACAAAATCTAAACCAACTTCGTATAGTTGAGACCAAGCAACTAAACCTATAGTTCAACTAGTTTCTTCAGTATCCCTGCGCTTCCGACATTCGATAAGTGCACGCACTGGAACAATTCCTTTGGTTCGTATTCCAAACAGTAAAGGAACAACAAATCTGTTCGGTAATAACTCTATTCAATCTCAGTGATATGAGTTTGACAAAGGCTCTTCTGTTTACTCCAATAAACTCCTTTGTCGGGTTCTAGATCTATCTATTCAACAACTACCAAAGTAGTCGTGTTTAGAATAAGAAATCAACTAATATAGATTCTACCAAGATACTATATAGTGATGCCGATCTACGCAACTTATCAATCAAATATATCAAAGATAAACCGATTATAGTTGGATCCCAGCCGATCAACTTTTGTGCACACCAAAGATTATGAAACCAATAAGAAATCTTCTTTGTCTTCAAATCTTCTTAGGTCTTAAATAAACACCTGCACACCACAACTTGAATCTCTTGTGATCAATCACGCACAGAATGGAGTCTGTTAACAATAGATTATCACAAGACATCTTTAGATCTACAAACAGTTCTAAAGATCCCATCGACACTTCGATCTAGTTTGAGTGAATCTTATATCATAAGAGAAGATTCTCAAGAATAAACAAACTAGGTGCAATCAAAGTTAACCAACTGTTAGTCAATCAAATCAGTCGAAAACTAAAATAAACTGCAATTATCCAGTTTCCCACCAACGGTACTCGTAGACGCTTCTTGATCCCACAGAAGTCTTTAAACGAGCGGTCGTAAGAGATTTCGCCTAATTAGGGTACTTTCCTCTCCGAATAGACGGCTCCACCAGAAACAACAAAAAGATGAAGTTTGCCTGGCTCTTAGGATAGTTTGCTCAAATGCAAACTTGGGTATTTATAGACCAAGGATGTTTGGACACCAAGGAATTTCCAAAACCGAATTATTCTTAAAATATGCATTAAATGCCCAAATCGGTTTTCATAATTCCTGGAAATGCTTTGTCCAATATCTTCCGAAATCTCACTAGAAAATCTCCAATTAGTAAATGCACATTACCAATTTTTATTTTCCAGAGATATGCATTTAATTGCTGGTAATTAAAAGCATATAAAACTAATAAACTTAATTAAAAGATTCTTAATTTATTTCGGTCCGGGATCTCCTTGAGTAATTAAGGAATATCTTTGAACAATAAAAGATAAGAGTTACTGAACATGTTCAAAGTATATCGACATCTTTTTCTTTGTAAATCCTTTTTCATATTTACAATCTTGGAATCGATTATACCACACTTCCAAACAAGTTTAGAATTGGTTCATCTGTATTCCAAGAACAACTATGTGATTGATCAAATATCAATTCACTAATCATGGGTTTACGGTTCTACCAAACACAAGGATCGGTTCTACCTTAACATGGTTACTGGGACCGGTTACATCAGTTACGAGGATCGGTTACATCAGTTACCAGGACCGGTTACCATATTCTCATGGTATTACTTGTGATCGGTTTCACAAGTTACTAGGATCGGTTTCACCAATTACTAGGACCGGTTACACCAATTACAAGGATATATTACACAATTTTATTGTCATCATTCACACCAATTACTAGGATTGGTCACACCAATTACAAATATCGATCATACCATCTCAGGTGATTACTTAGGATCGGTTACACTAATTAATAAAAACCAGTCATACCAAATCATAAGTCAGGCACTGTGATTAGTTATACCAAGACACATAACAAGTTATGATCGGTTCTACTAACTCACACATATTGGTAATCCAAAGATATTGCAATGAATAACAATACCAATAAACCTAGCAATTTCCCTTTCGATTCATAAAACAGGTTCATGAATGTACTTCCTTTAAATAAATGTAAACATTGTTTCCTTGGATGAAATCTTCACCTTTACTTATACACATAATCACAATAACATTCATATGATTATGTCGATGTCTTATATACGAAGTTCAAAAGATAAGCGTTATACTTCGTATTCTAATTCCTTAACACTATGAAGAATAAACAAACTAGGTGCAATCAAATTTCAACAACCGTTAGTCAATCAAATCAATCAAAAACTAATAACATTGCAATTATCTACTTTCCCACCAACGGTACTTGTAGAGCTTCTTGATCCCAAAAAAGTCTTTAAACGAGTGGTCGTAAGAGATTTCGCCTAATTAGGTTACTTTCCTCTCCGAATAGATGGCTCCACCAGTAACAACACAACAAGGTAGTTTTGCTGGCTCTTAGGATTAGTTTGCTTGAAATGCAAACTTAGGTATTTATAGACCAAAGATGTTTGGACACCAAGGAATTTCCAAACCCAAATATTCTCAAGATATGCAATAAATGCCCAAATCGGTTTTCATAATTCCTGGAAATGCTCTGTCCAATATCTTCCAAAATCTCACTAGAAAATCTCAAATTAGTAAATGCACATTACCAATTTTTATTTTCCATAGATATGCATTTAATTGTTGGTAATTAAAAGCATATAAAATTAATAACCTTAATTATAAGATTCTTAATTTATTTCGGTCCGGGATCTCCTTGAGTTATTAAGGAATATCTTTGAACAATAAAAAGATAAGAATTACTGAACATGTTCAAAGTATGTTGACATCTTTTTCTTTGTAAATCCTTTTTCATATTTACAATCTTGGAACCGATTTACCACACTTCCAAACGAGTTTACAATTGGTTCATATGATTTCCAAGAACTATGTGATTGATCAAATATCAAAACAACAATCATGGGTTTACGGTTCTACCAAACACAAGGATTGGTTCTACCTCCATATGGTTACTGGGACCGATTACATCAGTTACCAGGATCGGTTACATCAATTACCAGGACCGGTTACCATATACTCATGGTATTACTTGTGATCGGTCACACCAGTTACTAGGATCGGTTACACCAATTACTAGGACCGGTTACACCAATTACAAGGATCGATTGCACAACTCTTTTGTGATTGGTCACACCAATTACTAGGATCGGTTACGCCAATTACTAGGATCGGTCATACCAATTACAAATATCGATCATACCATCTTAGGTGATTACTTAGGATCGGTTGTACTAATAAAAGTCATACCAATACATAAGTCAGGCACTGTGAATAGTTTTACCAAGATACATAACAGATTATGATCGGTTCTACTAATTCACACATATTAGTAATCCAAATATATGCAATGAATAACAATACCAATAAGCCTAGCGATTTTCCTTTCGATTCACAAAAAAAGTTTATGAATGTACTTCCTTTAAACAAATGCAAACATTGTTTCCTAGGATGAAATCTTCACCTTTACCCATACACATAATCACAATAGCATTCATACTATTATGTCGATGTCTTATATACGAAGTTCAAAAGATAAGCGTTATATTTCGTATTATAATTCCTTAATACTATGTCTAACTAGGGTATAATCATTCACAGCTTCGTAGTTATGTTTTCAATATAGCACGACTTGAAAGATACGTTAGGAATGAAACAGTTCAAGTCAAAATATTACTAACCTCAAGGGGAAGGATGATGTCGTCGATGTAGCTCTTTACTTCTTCACATTCTTCAAGTCTTCGAGTAATACTTGTATGTCTCGTATCCTAGTCTTTCTAGTTTAACCTATACGAAGTTGACTCTAGTACATAATCAAGCGACTCTTTAAATGAGTTTTGATTCACTAAAATATGATAACCAAACTTGACATACCAACGCTTGGTGGGTTCAACCGAGCAATGCTCTAACACAGTTGCTGGTAGTTGAGATAAATTGCAGGTGTTGTTGGTGGTAGTGAAGCTGGTGCTATATAGAGGAAGGAGCTAATGATGTTGTTGTTAGTTGAGCTAAACTGCGGAGATGGAGCTGGCGAAGAATGGTACATCTATGAAGTTTTCCATGGCAAGTAATAGTTGTACGGTGATTGAATTGTAGAAAATGGGTTGTGCATGCATGAATGGAAGGTGGTAATGGTACTGGTGGATGTGCTCGAAATAAGATGGATGCTATGGAGATGAAGCAGGTGGTTAGATGAATGGTTGTTGGTCTTGGTTTGGCATTGCAATGAGCTGAAATTCAGGCAAGAGATGTAGCTGAACTCGAATGCAGGGAATGAACTGGTGTTGGTAAAGAATGCAATGTTGGTGGTGCTTGTTATGGGTTGTGTTTGGAGCTGGAACAAAAAGGTTATGCTGCTGTCTGAATCTGGTGGTTTGATGGATGTGAAAGTGTTGCTTTCCTGAGATTTTAAAGCCATGAGTTGGATGAAGATTACAGAGTACTGTAGTGAATGTGTGCAGCTGGAAGGTTGTATTAAAAGGAATGATGAATGAAGGAAATCTGTGAACGAAGTGCAACCATTGCACAACACAGTTATGGCTTGTGCTAATTGCAAATGGCCTAGGCCAAGGTGACTCAGATTTGAATCGTTCTTAACTCGGCTTCTGACTCAGTAACTCTGTTAGTGACCGTTAACTTGACCGTCAGTTTTAGCGCCTGACTGTTAGTTTGACCAGTCACCTAAGATGCATTTGTCGGTCACCTGAGGTGGCTTTCCGGCTTACTTCCGGCATGAAACCAGTTTTTCGGTGACAATTTTTGGACAAAATTCTACATGAGTTTTTCTACATATGGGCTTGGTGAACATCTTTGTATTGGACTTTGGAGATTGGACCTAATTTTAGAAGTTGGAGAAAAGCTCCAAAAGAGAAAGTCTTCTACAACTTTGGTTATCACGTATGACAAAACTACTTGGAGCTTTTGGAGAAGAACAATCCTAGGGTTTGCTTTATTTTCATCTTCTTTATTTCAATTATTATGATGATGAATTCCATAGCTATGAGTAGCCAAACTCACATTATTGGTTATGGGATAAAGTTGATTTCTCAAATATGATATTTGCATCAATGAATTAGTTTTGTCTCAATAATTTATTGTTTATGATTCATGGTTTATGTTGTCATATGATTTGATTGTTTGTTTGGTTGAGTCCGGAATCAATTAGATGTGCATTCAAATCTAAAGCTATATTAGGGTTTTCAATACGTAAAAGTTGTTAATCCCTGATTCTAAGTAGCATAGTGTGGTTATTACTTGTAGTGATACATCTTTTTAGTCACATATGAATCATAACCTTGGTTAAATTGAATTAGTGCTTTTCCACGTTCGATTGCTTTGATTAGTCTTATTCCGTAGAACTTAGTGCTTTTAGGGAGTTAAACTTAATATTGCTTTTAAACTTTAGGTTGCTTTTTAGGAAGAATTCACATATACATCTTTTAATGTAGTTGTGATGAAATCAGGAAATTAGCGGGATATACTTGCGATCAAGATATCCTAGGATTTTTAGTAAATGAGAGATTAAATTACGAATTCTAGCCATTTATAAAAATACATGTTTGTGAATGATACTATCCCTTAACCAATATCTTCCTCTTATTGATTACTTCCAATATTATTTTATTTCTTTCAATTATTTTTATTTCTTTGCTAAATCAAAAATTCCCCATTAGTTACTAAGAAACAGAAATTATATAACAACACAAGCCTCCCGTGGAACGAACTCTTTCTTATCACATATTGTATTCATTTATTTAGTTGAGTGAGAAAGTGAATTATTTTTGACGCATACGACAACGATCAAATTTTGGCGCCATTGCCGGGGAGGCATACGGCTTGTTATTAAAAAAAAAATTTATTTATTATTTATGCTTTTATCTTTACTTTTTGTTTCTTGTTTCGTTTTTCTGACTTGGTTATGAGAATTGTTTTTCAGGTACTAATCCCTGGCTCCAAAAAAATTGAATTATCCAATGTGCGGGATAACCACTCGTGAAGGAACAATACTCCAAGCAAGACTGGACGAGACGGAAGTATTAGAGTTGGAAGTAGAAGAGAATCTACATCAAGAAGAAGTTGTAGAACAAGAGGTTCCGGTTGTACAAGAACCACCTTTTGAAGAAGAATAAGAAGCAACGGGTGATGCAAATCGTACACTCAAGGACTTGGCTTCTCACAGGCTTGATACACAACGATGGTGTATTCAAACAAACTCAACCTTCGAGATCAAGCCGAGGTTGATTAGAGAGTTACCAAAGTTCCATGGCATGGTGAATGAAGATCCAAACAAGCATCTCATGGATTTCCACAACGTTGTCATGGCTATGCTTCCAGCGGAGATTAATGCGGATGGAGCGATGTTGAAAGCTTTTCCATTCTCTTTGGTGGATAACGCTAAGGAATGGTTGTACTACTTGCCATCCGGAAGTGTCACAACATGGAATGGATCGAAGAAACTCTTTCTAGAGAGATACTTTCCTGCATCAAAAGCTACTCAAATTCGCAAGGAGGTTTGTGGGATGAAGCAAAATGTGGGAGAGTCATTGTATGAATGTTGGGAGCGATACAAAAGATTGGTGGCAAGCTGTCCACACCACCAATTCAGTGACGCTATGATAATCCAATACTTCTACCAAGGTCTCCAATCAAGTGATAGATATCTTCTTGACGCTGCGGGTGGTGGTGCACTAGTGAACAAGACAGTGGCCCAAGCTACCGAGTTGATTAAAAGTATGGATGCGAACTCGCAAAAATTATACCCAAGAGGTGAACCAATGGTTAGGCGGGTGCATGAAGTTTGTGATTCATCATCACACCTTGATCAAAGGATGGGTAGCATGGAGAAAATGATGCAAAAGATGGCCGCAGTTATTTTACCTTCATATGATGAAGAGTTGGAGCAAGCTAGTGCAGTCTTTCCAAATCAGCATAGACGGTATGATCCCTACTCCAACACTTACAATCCGGGATAGAGAGATCATCCCAATTTTAGCTATGCCAACAAGCAAGGTGCAGTTCAGCAACCTACTTTTAACCTTATGAATGGCTTCCAACCACAACATCAACAATTTCAGCAACCGCATCATCAACAACCAACTCAAAGTCAAGGTTCCAGTCTCGACGAAAAGCTTCAAGCAATGATGAAAGGCTTTAGTACTATGTTTCAAGAAAGTCAACAAGAGACCAAGAGTGCAATCAAGGAGTTGCAGACACAAATGGGCTCCATGGCTACTAACTTGAACCAATTGAAAGAACAAAATAGTGGGAAACTCCCTTCTCAACCTATTAACCCAAAAGAGGGTGTCAATGCTATTACGTTGAGAAGTGGTACAAAACTTGTGCAACCTAAAGTTACTGATTTGAGTAAAGAATAAGCTCCAATGGAGCCGGTTTTGGAGGAAAAAAGGGATGAAATTCCCCAAACTCCCGAGGTACCTATTCCTAACTCTAAAACTTTTATTTCTACTTATGTTCCTCCTTTACCTTTCCCTCATAGATTTGCGAATTCCAATAAGGCGGAACTTGAAAAGGATATTTTAGACATTCTCAAGAAGATCCATGTGAACATACCACTCATTGATGCTATTAAGCAAGTTCCAAAGTATGCAAAGGTGTTAAGGGACTTGTGTACCAATAAGCAAAGGCTCAAAGGAAATGAAGTGCTAAGTGTGAGGGAGAAAGCTTCGGCAATCTTACAGCACAAACTTCCACTTAAGTGCAAACCATTATTGACGTAGACAAGGGAACGCTAACTATGGAGTTTGATGGAGAAACAATACGTTTCAACATTTTCGAGACGATGAGATATCCTAGTGATGTCCACTCTTGTTTCTCCATTGATGTTATGGGTACATTGGAACAAAGAGTGTTTGAATTGAATGGTGATGATGCTTTGGAAACCGTTCTAACTACATCCATTGATAATGGTGTAGAGTGTGGTAATGAAGTCAAGGAAGCCCTTGGTGATATTAACTCACTACAAGGATGCACGGAAACTCATAATATCTCTTTTATTCCTTTACCATGCAATGATGAGAAACTTGTACCTTCTATTGTTAAATCTCCAAAATTGGAATTGAAACCTCTTCCCGATCACCTAAAGTACTTGTACTTGGGTGACAAGGAAGATTTACCTGTGATTTTTTCTAACGAGCTTAGTGAATTACGGGAGCAAAAACTTCTAAGAGTGCTAAGGACGTACAAGACGGCCATAAGATGGATAATTGCCAATATCAAGGGTATAAGCCCTGCCATTTGTATGCAAAAAATCCATTTGGAGGACGATGCAAAGCCTACAAGGGAAGCGCAACGTCGTTTGAACCCCCCAATAATGGAAGTTATGAAAAAGGAGATACTCAAGCTTTTGGATGTGGGTGTTATCTACCCCATATCTGATAGTAAGTGGGTGAGCCGGGTACAAGTAGTACCAAAGAAATCAGGTGTGACGGTAGTGGAGAATGATAAGAACGAACTTGTCCCAACTCGTGTGCAAACCGGTTGGAGGGTTTGTATTGATTACAGGAAATTGAATGCCACCACTAGAAAAGATCAATTTCCTTTACCATTTATTGATCAAATGCTTGAACGTTTAGCTGGACACTCCTATTATTGTTTTCTTGATGGCTATTCAGGGTACAATCAGATTGTGATAGCACCGGAGGATCAAGATAAAACCACTTTCACTTGTCCATTTGATACTTTTGCTTATATGAGGATGCCTTTTGGCTTGTGCAATGCTCCAGCTACCTTCCAAAGGTGTATGTTAAGTATCTTTTCAAAATATGTTGAAAACATCATTGAAGTGTTCATGGATGACTTTAGTGTCTTTGGTTATTCATTTGACCTTTGCTTGAACAACTTGTCACTAATCCTTGAACGATGTGTTGAAACAAATCTTGTGCTGAATTTGGAGAAGTGCCATTATATGGTAACTCATGGTATAGTTTTAGGCCATATAATATCTTCTAAAGGCTTGTAAGTCGATAAATATAAGATAAACCTTATTCGTGCTCTAACCCATCCCACTATAGTGAGGGAGATACGCTCTTTTCTTGGTCATGCAGGTTTTTATCGTAGATTCATCAAGGACTTTTCCAAGATAGCATCACCACTTTGCAACTTATTGCAGAAAGATGTGGTTTTTAACTTTGATGAAAAATATGTGGCGGCATTCAATCGTTTGAATGAACTTGTGATTTCAGCCCCTATCATTAAACCACCGGATTGGAGCAATCCTTTTGAGCTCATGTGTGATGCAAGTGACTATGCAGTTGGTATGGTGCTTGGGCAACGTGTGGGGAAGATACCTCATGCTATTTATTATGCTTCTAGAACACTAAATGAGGCCCAGCAAAACTACACAACCACTGAAAAAGAGTTGTTAGCTATTATATTTGCATTGGATAAATTTCGCTCTTATCTAATTGGTACAAAAATTGTTGTCTTTTCTTATCATGCAGCACTTAGGTACTTGCTAATGAAGAAAGAAGCGAAACCAAGGCTCATACGATGGATTCTACTCTTACAAGATTTTGATATTGAAATCAAGGACAAGAAAGGAATTGAGAACACCGTCGCGGATCACTTGAGCCGTCTTGCTGTGGACAAGGAAACTATCCCGTTGCGTGAAAGTTTCCCGGATGAGCAACTATTCTCAATTGCCTTTAGGGAACCATGGTACACTGATATTGTTAATTACTTAGTTTCTAAACAAATCCCAAAGAACTTATCTCGTGCTGAGAGGGACAAACTTAAAAAGTTAGGAAACCAATACATATGGGATTATCCATACTTATGGAAACATTGTAGTGACCAAGTAATACGAAGGTGCGTTCCACTTGATCTCTTGAGTGTTATTTAATCAATCATGATGGTGACATCGAATTGCTAACTTACATACCACTTGTAATCTTGTTCGCAGTTAGCACCATCCACTTTATCTCTCTTTACACCAACAGGTCCATAAAAACACCATCATCAACAACAAGAGGAGCATCACAAATTCGAAGGAAAGTTGAAGACGTTCAAGGTTTACAAACAACGGTACAGAAATGAGCATATTTCAGATTCAAGTAAAGCAACAAGACAAGGAGCATAATTTTTTACAAGTTGAAGACTTATGTACAAGAGCGAAGATTATCAAGATAAAAGTTCAAGAAGTTTATGATATCGAGACAATACACGTTGTGAAGAATCAAGTGGTAAAGTACTTACACCATGGCCTTTGTACTTGCATTTTTATTCTTGTCTCAAAAAAAAAAAGAAAAAAAAAGAGACAAGAGAAAAATTCATTAGGTTCATCATTAGTTTTAATTTTATGTTTTGTTTTCATTTTGTAATTAATTTATTTTTCTTGCCTTACAAAAAAACAAGAGAGTGAAAAAGAAGAATAAAAATTCATTGCATCATATTTTGGTTTGTTTAGTTCATTTTTAGTTTTGTATTCTTTCAATAAAGCCAATGGACGAAGAAATATCCATAATGAAGTTTCAAGCAATAAGGAATTAGAGGAAATAATCACATTGTCAAGATTCTACGAAGTTCAAGATTTCATCATCAAGAGTTGAAGACCGAAGATGAAGACAAGGATTGAAGACCGACGATGTTTCTATGGACACTGTGAGAGTGGTGCTAACTGCACGTTGAACGGATAACAAGGTAAGTAAGCATAGTCTCACCTTCGTTAATTGGTTGATTTCCTTTCTTAGAGATTGTCAGAAAAAAGGGTTTTCAAAATGATAAAAGATGTGGGTTTTCAAAACAATTTGGAGGGCTTTGTCTTCCTATTATTCAACGTATCACAGGATTCTCTCTTCATTCCTACCTGGACACATGTGTAACCCATAAAAAAAGCTGTTTATTATTGAGAGCAACTTCATAAAACCCTTTCTGGTGAGGCAGAGTCGAGACTTTCTATCACTCTCGAATTTGAATTTCTTTCGATAAGGGATGGTTATTTCTCTCTCAACTTTTAAGGATGAGATTGTGTTCATATATATGTCTAACTTCTTATGACTAGTGTGCAGAATCTTTATGCCTTCTTAGCGCGTTGGATGTTATCATTTCGGAGAACTTGTAAGTTGGAAAAGTAGGTTTTGTGGGTATATCTCTAGTAAACCCTCATGAGACTAAAACTCATCCACTAGGGACACCTAGGGGTTCAAAGGTGTGTTATACATGCTAAGTGTAACCGTAACCTCAATGAAAGGGAGTTGTATGTGTTTTTAGTTTAATTTGATTTGCTTTGCTCGAGGACTAGCAAAGTCTAAGTGTGGGGGAATTTGATAGGTATTGTAAATACCTTGATATTTATCTATTGTTTATGCTTTCTTTGCGAGTTTCTTGTAAATTATGTGTCTTATTATTGCTAGATGAGTTTATCAGGTGCAATGGAGTCACTATGAGCAAAAGAAGGAGAAAACGTCCATTTGGAGAGTAAAGGGCAATGAGGTCAATTCACATGCGAGCTATACTTGGAGCGGACTAAGGTGTGCGCGAAGGAGGTGGAGAATGAACTGTCAGTTCCCCAAAACTGACAGTTCAGTTGAGTTAAGAAAGGAATTAGCCTGTCAGTTCTGCGAAACTAACAAGTCATATATGAGTTTGGTGCCCCATGTTGATCTGCTGGGTGCCTATAGAAGTTTTGGCCATTACCTAGCCCTAGAATTCATAGAAGTAATAATTCTCTCTTATCATTTTCTATTTTCTCTTACCTATTCCACCTGAGAGGAATGGCAGCTCCATAACTCGGATAGAGAAATCTAAGAAATTGAGAGAAAGAAGATTTGAGGGAGAGTTTGCTACTTTGATGAAGACAGATGATTTTGGTTGAATCAAAGAAGAAACCGAGATTGGGGTTTTGTCAATCAGATGGAAGAAATTGTTGTTCAGATGGAGCTGGACAATGAGCAAGAATCACAGAGTTAAGGTTTGAGATGATGTGAAATTGCACAATTGATGATGATTAAAGGTTGGTTGAAGATGACTGATAATTTTGAGCTGAAATGGGTGAAGAAGCTGAAGCTGCTACCATTAACTCGAGCTGCTGATGATGGAGAAGGTGGATTATAATGAACTAAGAAGATATGCAGAAGATAAGACCTTCAGTAGCTTAAGGAAAGATGGGTTTTGCTCTAAAGGAGGAAATTGATTCTTGTGATGTATTAGAAGTTAGGGTTTCAACAGAATTTGGAAATTTCAAGTTCAGTTCATATTGGATCTCGATTAAGAAATGGGAAGGAAGAATCATGTTTTTATAGGTGGTACTGAATTGATATTGGTGGTATGGTTTGGATTTGAAGAAGAAGATGAATCTGAGATGTCTCTGAGTTGATGTTACTGCTTAGATGTATGCCTAGGCACATGTTATGATATGAATGGAAGATGCAGGTGATGGTGTTGTGTGTAGTGAAGCATGGACGGAGGTTTAACTGAGAGTGGTTGAATTAGTTGTCTGCTTCTATATGGTTTGTGAGAAGAAATTCGTTCTAATATGTGCATCTGGTGATGTTGAATATGGGGTGAACAATGAGTTGATAATGGGTTTGCTTCTAAATCTGAGATGGGTTTGTAAATGAATACAGTGGAATTGTGGTTGTTGAGATCAACAGAGAAAAGCAGTTGAAGATTTGTGTTGCTGTTATTGATGTTTCAGCCAGGGAAAGCAAACTGTAAAGGAAGAATAATGCAGCTGCTGGTAGTTGAGCTAAATTGCAGGTGTTGTTGGTGGTAGTGAAGTTGGTGTTGTGTAGAGGAATGAGCTAATGATGTTGTTGTTAGTTGAGATGAACTGCGGAGATGGAGTTGGCGAAGAATGGTACAGCTATGAAGTGTTCCAGGTGTTTTGGGGTAAAAACTGATTCTGTTGGTTTTGGTAAATTTGGGTGTGCCTCCGAGAAACGAATCTTAACCCTAAACAAATGCACTGCACGGGAGTACTTTAGATTCGAGAAATCAATCTGTACAATCCTGGCCTAAACCAAGAAATGGACGTTCCAGTCTTGCTTCGGTCACAAAATGAAGGAGAAGGATTGATCTTAGGGAGGGAAGCAAAGAAGGTGTTGAGATCAAAATGGTTAACTCTGAAGGTGTGGTTGCTTTATGACTTGTATCAGAATATGGAACTGGCTTGCAGAATGTAAGCTATCAGTCCTTGGTATTTTTCTGGATACTTGTGTTGATAACCAAAACTCCTCTTGGTTGAAATAAGTTGAAAACCTATTTATATAGTCATAGTTGCACGGACCCTGATCTCATAGGAAATGGGAGTAGTTGAGTTATGGAGAAGTGGGATCGTGTGAAAATGTTGGAAACCACGTCTTACTATGAGGGAAGACGGGTCAGTTTACACCCACTACTTCTCAGCCGCCACTAACTGTCCGCCTTTCCTGACACTTTCTCATAATGGGCGTGTTGCACGCCGCACGCTGTAAACTGCCAGACCAATACCCTGATGAACATCCCCCAGTTTGTGACATGTTTGATGTCTCAAGTATTTTATAGAAAATATGTAGCAAGTTGTTGAGTGGGTCTTGCCTAATTATTCTGACCAATCACGTGCAAGCTAGGTGGCGGGTGGTCATGTGTGACGAGCCAAGTCATGAGAATTGCCGCAAAGAATAGCATGTGACGCCATTAGGTTAAATAACTTACCATTAGGTTAAATAACTAAGTTATTTGTGGAGCCGATACTCATAAAATATCATATGTATTCGATGCACGTAAAGCATTGCTTTTAAGCAAGCAGCTCAAAATAATCGATGCATGTGAAGCATCGTTGTATTGAGCCTGTCTTGGTGGGTCTCGAAACCTAGTGTCTTAAAAGGAGCGTGACCGGCAATTTTCAGGAAGCTGTTGGGAACTATTTATGCATGCCAAAGGTAGGCCGGTCGGTCCCTATAGGAGAGTGATGGCTGGTAGCCATTTTGACATCCTATTGGTCGGTCCAAGTTAAATCTAGACCGGTTAAATTGGCTAGCCAAATTGGATGGATGAGATGATTTGCGGCAGTTATTGGTTGCCGCTAATTTATTTAAGACTCCTACAAGAAGCGCGGCCATCCATCTTTGGGCGATCGTTTAGGAGCCATATGGGCAGGCCGTGGCGTGGCCGATTGTTCCTTATGGAAGAGGGGCGGCCAGTGATCATGGCCACATTTTTTTGAACACCTAGAATAGGAGTTTGGCCGGCCGATTCGACTGGCGAAGTTGGGCGGCCGAGATGATTTTGCGGCAGTTAATAGCTGCCGCTGATTTAATTTAGGTTTTAAAAGCCGCGTGGCCAACCTATTTTGGTCCAACGAATTTGAGGCGTTGGTTGCTGGTTTGAGTAAGTAGATTGACCAGGGTTGTAAGCAAGCCGCCGGCGAGCATGCTGGTACTTCATTGGCCGGCTAAAATTGGATATAGGCCAGTCGTCTTGGCTAGCCAAGTTGGACGGCCGAGATCGTTTTGCGACAGTAATATGCTGCCACTAATACCAATTAGGGTTTTTAACGTTGCGCAACCAATCCTTTTTGGGATGATCGATTTGATGCGCTTCCTCCAAGTTGGGAGGGTTCGATAAGCCAGAGCTGAAGGCTAGCCGCTGGTGAGCATATCAGCGCCTCATTGGTCGCCCGAGACAAAATCTAAGCCATCGAACCAGGCTGGCTAAGTTGGACGGTCGTGATGAATTCGAAACTGTCACTGCCGGTCTTAGTTTGTTAAAACCCATTTTCAATGGCGCGGTTAGCCTACTTCTGGCTAGCGATCGGGGATGTTGCCTGTAGTCTAGATGAGCTCAGATTGGCTGGAACGAAAGTGGTCCCACCGGTTGTTGTGGTGGCGCTTGTTTGGCCGTGTTAGGAAGTGGCCAGACTTGATAAATCGAGTGGCAAAAAATGTACGGCCATGATCGTTTTAAGATTGGCATGGGAAGCCTATATTAAATTCCTTAAGGAATTAGGTGTGTCGACCAGCCAACTTCCAACTTTATTTAAAAGTGTGTGTGGCGCATTTAAAGCGATCTGATTGGTCGATGGGAAAGGGGCTGGCAAGCGGCAACATGGAGTGTGGCCGACCGGCCACGGGCGGCCCCTGCTGGAGCAGATCGGTCGGCCAAGTGGCGTGGCCACGCCTCCCTTTGCTGCTGCTTTTTCTTGCCGCAGTTCCTTTTTATTTCCTTGTTTTCTGCTTTTTAGTAGAATCTTGGTCCTACTAGCTCCATGATGAATTAATTTCCTAGCTTGCCTAGGTTTAGTTTCGACCAATAGGGTTCGAGATATTGCGCAGGGAGCAAAAACCTAATTTTTGCAAATTAATTAGGTTAAAATTTGAAATTTGCGAGTTGTCACAAAATTGGTCAAATTTGGTGAATTCTGTTTATTGACACAAAATTCTTAATTTTATTCTTAGAGAGCAGTCAGCGCGTCTTCTGACTGAGTACTTTCATGCAGACCTTAATCTTGATAATTCGGGAAATTCATGCTACTCAGTTGCGAGTGAACACTAATTGTCATGTGATATCAATATATAAGGGTTCAGCCGGGGAACACAGCATAGGAAAAATACTCATTAAGCCGTACATTAATGAATAATGCAGGCGAGAGATAAAATTTGCAGAATATTTGGGGTTGTTCTACAAGCACCATTCTGGACAAATTTCATATAAATATATTGAATTGCTCGGTACATATGTAAGTAAGGAGGCCTGGGCACTCATCACTTTTAAATGGCTCAGCTTCTTTACAAAACGATGGCGCATTAATTACAAGGTTTTACAATTTTAACCCTGAACTAAAAACCACCATCAACATTAAGTCCCCTGCTTAGTACGTAACAGTGACATTGTTGCGGAGTAAGCACTAGATGGTGATAGACAGAGGAAGAAATCAACATGATCAAGGAGATGAAAGTTACCAGGAGAGGCAAGATTGTTCTTCGAGCATGGGACCATGCGGCTAACGGACCTGGTACTGGCGCGCCTCTAGTTCGTCCGTAGGGGTTGGCTCAGCGGGCCCAGCTGCCCTCGTTCGTATGTGAATCCGAGATGGATTCCTCCTTCCACTCGAATTCTCAAAACACCGTGTGTATATAAGGGCGTCGATCCTCTTTTATTTTATCTTTTGCTTGCTTCACTTCTGTGTCTTCGTTTTAGCAGTGTGCGTCCTTTGGACATTGTCATCATCACCGAGGGTTTCGACCACCGTCTTGAAGGTAGGCGTATCTTGTTTTCCGTTGCGAAAATTGACGCCTCCAACGGCTTCGACTATCAAAAGTTTTAGAGGTTCGGCATTAGGTATTGTGTTGGTAAAGGTGGCCAATCGAGAGCTGACCAGCAGGAGAAACAACTACAATACGAGAAGGCGAGCATCGTTCAGGTATGTACTCCAATGTCTCTCCCTTTCTTCCGACATTTTGTTTGTTCTTGTGTGTTGGTGTGAACTCTAGCCGTAGGTGTAGCTTCCATGAACTTGAAAACTTATCCCAATATGAATGATTCCTCTTTGTTGGTGGTATCGTAGTAGTATTAACAACGATGTTAATAATAAAGTAATCAGCATCACTAGGATCACCAGCAAGACGAGCAAAGAATCCAAAGGTGAGTGCCGCTGCTTGCTCCTCCTCCTTTTGTAAAAACCTAATTTTAGGTTTTCCACCGCGGGCGTAATACCCGCGGCAATTTTTTTTTTCTTTCGAGTGGCCGCAAGTCTCCACTCGACTTGGCTATAGGTGTGATGTTCCTCGGCCAAAAATATTTTCCCAAAATTTTTGTTGGGCATACAGGCTCCATGTTACTTCATGTAAATTCAACCACTGGTGGCCATATTGAATTTTGACAAAATTTGCACGCATGGCTCTTCTCGAAGTAGTGACTCTTCTCTATCTTGCTTATTGTAGTTATTCAAAAGTGAACGCAAGGAAAAAAAATTTGTTAAGATGTCACCTGGAGATGTTTCTGCTGCTACACTGGGAAGTGTTAACAATTCCAAAGATAGGCCGAATGTAGATGATGAATTCTTCACAAGGTCTTACACGGTTTCAAGGACACATCCAGGCCATGTAATAACCCTCCTTACTGATTCAGAGAATGAAGGAACTGTTCAGTCGATTTCTCCAGAGCGTGTGATACGATTTTGTCTCCAGAGGAAAGAGTATCCGGCTTCTCCCATTGACTTCAAGATTTGCCATAACCCACTGCTCTCTTATGATGGATGGATGAGATACATGATGAGTAATGACTGTGTTAGTAAAAATTTGATCAAGGCACAAATCGCGGATGCTGTCATGGCGTCTGCAACACTTCGTATTAGGAAAGATGCGGCAGGTTTGATTACTTTCATCTCTAGATGATGTATGTCCACTCACACGGCTATATGTAGATGGGGCGAGATGACTATTACTTTAGAGAGTGTAGATGTTCTGTTAAATCTTCCGGTTGTAGGAAATCTCGATTTTATCTTGTCCAATGAAGAAGAAATAATGCACACCACTCTAGTTAAGAAGGCCGAAGGATACAATTGGTAGGAAAATGATGAAAAATGCTTCTATACTTGGTGGGTGTCTGAATGGTTTCCTACGAAACCGAAACTGGATCAGGTGTTGAATGACACGCTCAGTGTCGCTGTATTTTTATCCTTGTGGCCATCTAGAGATGTTTTTGATGATGGCTCCGGAAAAAAGGAAATAAGACGGAAGCTTGTTAAATTTGCTATTAAGCTGGCGCAAGGTGTTGCTCTTCCCATAGGCAGCTTGTTTCTTGGTTCCTTGTATTCCCATCTGGCTTGCCTAGCAGCAGACATGTATGCTTCTAACGGATATATGAAGATAGAATCATACGTTCACATTGCCTTTCTCCAAGCATGGTTGTAGGAGCATTTCAAAGATTATGCTCCTAATCCTGAAGCTTCGTTTTCCAGTACATATGGAGGAGCTAGGATACTTCGTTGGTTGAAGAAGCGCCCAAAACCTGGCTTAAGGCTCATCGATTTCTTGGACAATGTGCATGCAGTTAACTTTTGTCCTTGGGTGCCGGCTCAACCATCTATAGTTCAGCCAAATACTTTTGCTTCCGTCTTGGGCACAACATTGCATTCTGATAGAGAGAACATGAGTATTGGAGAAACCGTGTTTATGCGAAGCTGTATACCTGGTTATGTCCCATCTTTCTTTAAGGAATCTTTTGATGTGGTTCCTTATAATGTTGACAGAGCTGCTCGTCAGATGGGTTTCGACTAGGGGATTCCATTCCACCGTCCATTGACGCCTTCAACAGACCTTTTTCCATCTATTTTTGATAGTAGTGTTTTTGCGACAAAGAAGAGTCTCCCATTCTTGCTCCCAGGAAGAGAGCCGGTGATAACTCCCAAGTATAAGGAATTCTGGCAGGAGGAATTTCTCGCTCTTCACCAATTCATGCAGGACATCGTGAAGGAAACACGTGGAAGGCCTTCTTCCAAGACCTTAGAAAAACACAAGCTGTTGAAGCCGCTTCCTTCGGGTAAACGAAAATCTGCTGACCAAGGTGACAACAGTCCCTATAGAAAGGAGCGGAGGTCAAAAAGTCGTGCAGGTGGTATCCGATCAGCTTCAAAAGCCCCAGTAGTCTTTAATTCTTCGAATATGCAAGTATGTATGATTTTCCTTTTGACCTAGCCAGATTATTTGAATATTTCGGATTATCTTCATTGAACATTCTTCTTTTAATTCAGGTCCTTGATGACATGAACACCTTTGCCATACTTACACATTGCCAAAATATGGTGCCTCCGGAGGAGGGATCTGGCGATACTGAGTCTCTCGAAGGTGAAGATGAGGAAGAAGAAGATTTAGAATCCGGCGGCGATGATAGAAGTACTTCTGAATATAGTAGCGGCGAGTCTAACTCTTCCAGTGAGCCAGCAGATGAGTTGGTAAGTCCCACACGTTTTCTTTTCTTCTTGGATTATTTATTCTTTGATATAAAATAAATATTCAGCCGATGGTATTACAGAAAGAAACTATACCTGGAGATAACCCTGAGATGGAGATTAATCACAATGAGGATGTTGTTGTGCTTTCCAATGTAGAAGCCATATCTGGAGATAACCCTGAGATGGAGATTAATCACAATGAGGATGTAGCTGCGCCTTCCAATGTTTGTGGATGTGGGCGCAATCGTCTCTAAAGAATCTTCTGAAGTTGAAGGAGCGCTAGTCGTACATTCTGCAGGTGCCATCTTTAACCCTCCATTTGTGGCTCCCTTTGCGGATCATGTGCTGATTGGAGGATTCAGCATACCAGCCAAGTATGCGGAGTTGTATACCCAAATATGGGAAAAGTATGGCACATCGCAACAACCAAGAAAATTAACAGTCGCTTTTCGTTGGTTAAACGCGTGGAGGAAGCTCTATCTTCAATCCATGATATGTGAAGTGTGACCGGAAACACCGTTTCTGAAGAAGTAGTCTCAAACTGGGAGTACCATCGGGACATGTGCGTGAACTTTGAGTTTAACGCCTCCTGGTTCTGTGAAGGGTTTTCTAAAATCCAAAAGTTGCAAACCAAAATGAACGAGGTTCCCTCCCTGGATCTTATTAATCAACAGGAGACGGAAATCGAGAAGTTATCCCAGGAATTGAAGTTGAAGCAGGATGCTCTCCAAAACATGAAGGATGCTTTCTCCAAGAAGAATGAGCTGTTGTTGGGCGATTTCCCTTAAATTTTTGAACTTTTTCCTCTTAGGTTTTTTTTAAAGGTAAGAGACGCCTCTTTTATGGTTTGATTTTCTGGTTTTGAACTAGTAGGTAATTGCTCTGTGAAGATTTTTTGAATTAGTTTGTTTCTGAAATGATTTCGTGAGTAATTTTCTGAATGATATTTGGATCAACTAATAAGTTGGAATCTTAATTGCAAATAGCGCAACCATTTGGGAGAAATTGTAAATATTGCACAAAAAGGGAAATACTAGAGTGATATGATATTTTAGAATAATTGGGTTATTGGCTCCCATTCTCGAAATAGGACTGACGACTGTGCCAAGTCCCCAGCAAATTTCAAAACAATCGGTCGTTTAAACATTGTTTGATGAAACTTACTTGTCCACAAGGCCTCCCAGTAAAATTAAATTTTCCCGGATAATTGCTTCAAATTCGAATTCATTGTGTGATGCAGCCATAGTGATGAAAAGTCCCCAGCCACTTTTATTGTTCTTGCAACGTCTGGAACCATACAGATCCATTATTCCTTCAATAAATAAGAAACGCCTATTGGGGTCGTGATGATTGGGGCCGCAAAAAATATCTTTATGTCGATCCGCGGAAAAGTGGAGGATCCCCAGTTCCTAGGCGCAATTCTCCTGAATTAATCTTTTCTTGGACAATGCGCTTCGGACCATTGCATTCACTAGTAGGATGATGGATGAACCTGTGATAGTGGCAATATCTCGAATCTAACATCTCTTGATCAGTTGGTGGACGCCATACAGGAGGCAGTTGAACCACTCCGTCTCATACCCAAACTTCCAGTAACTCCAGAACCTTTCTTATAGGGAGCGGGAAACGCGGGTACTTCGAGTCAGTCTTCTCTCGTGTTACCGACTGTTGTCGTGGAAACTCTTGTAGGCTTTGACGCGAAGCTCGTTTTGAGGGTGGAGTCGAAGATTGAGCGAGTGTTGTCTCTTGCGTGGATCGTTTAGTTCGGCAATTTTTTTGTAATACAACTTCTCTTGAGGGCCCTGCATCAGTGATAGCAATGTGAAGTGGTTGGACTGAATACTGTTCATTGGCGCAGTTCCCGTTCTCATAGGTGTCTTGGTAGATTTCCCCTTCTTCAGGTGCTTCTATTTTTAGTAAGGTTAGAGCGGTCGTGGGTATGGACTGTTGGACAACTCTCTGAACTTCTGCGAGGGTTTGGAGATAAAAGTTTTCCAACAAAGCTTCATAAGCCGTCTCCTTCCCCTTATCTTGCGAATATCGTGACACACCTGGCAGGTCTCTTCCCTTAGTCTTGTGGAATTGCCTCAGCTCTTTGTCGTTGGCTGAGTTTAGTTGGTCATTTCCTTTCTGCTCGCAATGCAGCTACGTATTCTGTCTGCACTGTCATTGGCAGAGGCACAAACCTCAGACAAGGATTCAACATTTTTTGTATCACTCCTAAAATTGGTGGTTTTCTCCGAGCGAATGTTTACTGATTCTTGCCACAACCGGTTTGACATACTCTTTAGGAGACAAAGCATCTCATTTTGCAGGTTGACGATATTGGCCTGATTTGCGACAACGTCCTCCAGCATTTTCGTCATACCTTCCATGATGATTGTATTTCGAGCATTCGTGATTTTGGAAGAGTTTGGATGACCCGGGTGCATCATAAAAGGGAAAGTTGGAATTGGTGATTGAAACGAATTTTGGTTAATGATCGAATTAGATCTAAGATCCACCCTCTTGAAGTTGAGAAAACTGGAATGAAAATTTTGAACTGATTTTGCAACCGAGAGATTAACCTCCCACTGTGGTCGCCAGTTGTTTTGGGGTAAAAACTGATTCTGTTGGTTTTGGTAAATTTGGGTGTGCCGCCGAGAAACGAATCTAAACCGTAAACAAATGTACTGCACGGGAGTACTTTAGATTCGAGAAATCAATCTGTACAATCCTTGCCTAAACCAAGAAATGGTCGTTCCAGTCTTGCTTCGGTCATAAAATGAAGGAGAAGGGTTGATCTTAGTGAGGGAAGCGAAGAAGGTGTTGAGATCAGAATGGTTAACTCTGAAGGTGTGGTTGCTTTATGACTTGTATCAGAATATGGAACTGGCTTGCAGAATGTAAGCTATCAGTCCTTGGTATTTTTCTGGATACTTGTGTTGATAACCAAAACTCATCTCGGTTGAAATAAGTTGAAAACCTATTTATATAGTCATAGTTGCACGGACCCTGATCTCATAGGAAATGGGAGTAGTTGAATTATGGAGAAGTTGGATCGTGTGAAAATGTTGGAAACCACGTCTTACTATGAGGGAAGACGGGTCAGTTTAAACCCACTACTTCTCAGCTTCCACTAACTTTCCGCCTTTCCTGACACTTTCTCATAATGGGCGTGTTGCACGCCGCACGCTGTAAACCGCCAGACCAATACCCTGATGAACATCACCCAGTTTGTGACATGTTTGATGTCTCAAGTATTTTATAGAAAATATGTAGCAAGTTGCTGAGTGGGTCTTGCCTAATTATTCTGACCAATCACGCGCAAGCTAGGTGGCGGGTGGTCATGTGTGACGAGCCAAGTCATGAGACTTGCCGCAAAGAATAGCATGTGACGCCATTAGGTTAAATAACTAAGTTATTTGTGGAGCCGATACTCATAAAATATCGTATGTATTCGATGCACGTAAAACATCGCTTTTAAGTAAGTAACTCAAAATAATCGATGCATGTGAAGCATCGTTGTATTGAGCCTGTCTTGGTTGGTCGCGGAACCTAATGTCTTAAAATGAGCGTGACCGGCAATTTTCAGGAAGTTGCTGGGAACTATTTATGCATGCCAAGGTAGGCCGGTCGGTCCCTATAGGAGAGTGATGGCTGGTAGCCATTTTGACATCTTATTGGTCGGTCCAAGTTAAATCTAGACCGGTTAAATTGGTTAGCCAAATTGGATGGCTGAGATGATTTGCGACAGTTATTGGTTGCCGCTAATTTATTTAAAACTCCTACAAGAAGCGCGGCCAGCCATCTTTGGGCGATCGTTTAGGAGCCATATGGGCAGGCCGCGGCGTGGCCGATTGTTCCTTATGGAAGAGGGGCGGCCAGTGATCATGGTCAAATTTTGTTGAACACCTAGAATAGGAGTTTGGTCGTCCGATTCGACTGGCGAAGTTGGGCGGCCGAGATGATTTTGCGGCAGTTAATGGCTGTCGTTGATTTAATTTAGGTTTTAAAAGCCGTGTGACCAACCTATTTTGGCCAACGGATTTGAGGCGTTGGTTGCTGGTTTGAGTAAGTCGATTGGCCAGGGTTTTAAGCAAGCCGCCGGCGAGCATGCTGTTACTTCATTGGCCGGCTAAAATTGGATCTGGGCCAGTCGACTTGGCGAGCCAAGTTGGACGGCCGAGATCGTTTTGCGACAGTAATATGCTGCCACTAATACCAATTAGGGGTTTGAACGCTGCGCGACCAATCTTCTTTGGGATGATCGATTTGATGCGCTGCCTGTAAGTTGGGAGGTTTCGATCGGCCAGAGCTTAAGGCGATCCGCTAGTGAGTATATCAGCGTATCATTGATCGCCCAAAACAAAATCTAAGCCATCCAACCAGGCTAGCTAAGTTGGACGGTCGTGATGAATTCGAGACTGTCACGGTCGGTCTTAGTTTGTTAAAACCCCTTTTCAATGGCGCGGTTAGCCTACTTCTGGCTTGCGATCGGGGATGTTGCCTGTAGGCTAGATGAGCTCAGATTGGCTGGAACGAAAGTGGGCCCACCGATTGTTGTGGTGGCGCTTGTTTTGCCGTGTTGGGAAGTGGCCAGACTTGATAAATCGAGTGGCCAAAACGTATGGCCATGATCGTTTTAAGACTGGCATGGGAAGCCTATATTAAATTCCTTAACGAATTAGGTGTGTCGACAAGCCAACTTCCAACATTATATAAAAGTGTGTGTGGCGCATTTAAAGCGATCTGATTGGTCGATGGGAAAGGGGCTGGCAAGCGGCAAGATGGAGTGTGGCCGACCGGCTACGGGCGGCGCCTGCTGGAGCAGATCGGTCGGCCAAGTGGCGTGGCCACGCCTCCCTTTGTGATAGACGCATTATTGTGTCTAATGTGTCTCAATTGTATATATTGTTAGTGTTCGATTTTGTATTTATTTTGTTATTTTATATCTTTGTAGGTATTTTTAAAGAAATAAGCTATTGCGGCAAAATTGGCTCGAAAAGTGGTGTTTTACACCCTAGGATAGAGTACTAAAGGCACCCCAGAAATGCACAGGAAGCACCCCAAAAATGTGTCGGAGGAACCCCGGAAAAATTACTATCTACGCCCAAAAATTACTATTTGCATCCCATAAGACAAGTGCTAAAGGGACACCCGTGCAGGATTAGGGGGAGGACATCTTCTTCTCAAATTCAAAATATGAATTTTGGCAGGAAAATATTTTCATTAACAGCAGAATTTCGATCGGATGTTTGGACGTGATTTAGTGAGATTCAATCCCTGAAACTTAGTGGGTAGACGTGATATGACTATAGAAATCTAGTATGGGTGATTTTATCGATCAAATTTGGCTGGATAACTTGGTTTAATCCAAACAGGGAGTTGGAGGAAAAACATGAGCTTGCACGAGTTGTGAGGAATTTAAACGTGTACTGAACGTGTTTGGAAGACTTAATCGATATTATGGAGCTTGAGAAGGTATAGAAGGAAAGAAATACAGCTGCATGCGCGTGGAAGATCAAAAAATGGAAATTATTGTTGTGAGAATAAAAATAATAAAGAGGAGATTTTTTGAAGTTATGGAGGAGATTCGATGCATCTTTCGGGTATAAATAGATTACCCAGGTCATATAGAAGGGGTGTCGAGAGTTTGGGGTCGATAGGAGAGCTCAGGAGGCGTGAATCAAGAGTTTTTAGAACTCTGTTATTGTTGTTGCTGCTGCTGCTCGGGAAACAGCGACGGTTTCTTCATCCGTCGTAACGGTTTCTTCAACTAGTTGTAACAGTTTCTTCAACTGGTTTGCAACATTTATCTTCATTGTAACAGTTTTTTCATCCTCTTCTGCAACATTTATCTTCAGATTTGTAACGATTATCTTCATCATAACAGTTGAGAGTTGAAACAGTCGGTCTGTAACGCACTTGTGCTGTTGCAGATTTCCTGTTTCATTATTTTCTCTTCTTGTAAACACTTTTTGAGCCATGAATACATATTTTGAGTGTGTTTTCGACATGATGAGTTAAACCCCAACACTGGGACGACGGAGGAGACCGAACTTCATACATGGGTAAATTTGTTTCATTCTTTTTTATAACTTTTGCACTAAAATGAATTGAAATATGATTTGATTAAATTGGTTGTCATTTGATTAGATGGGTCATGCTTAGCTTAGGTGATTTGATGTCCCATGCTTAACATTTACAATCAATGTTTTGAGAATCTACCTTGGCAAAAATAGAGTCCATGTTTATATTTCTTGAGCTAAAATTGTTGAGAATAAATAAGTGAACCTTATGTTATGAAGATTGGCTAAACCCTTAGTCCCAGTACCTCTTACCCATTGTAAATAGTCTTTGTATATATTTATTTAGTATTTTTAAAAACTTTAATCTCTACAAATCCGAGTGAACGACAACCTCATTTCTTACCACTATCTAAAATTTTATCACTTTGCTGCTGCTTTTTCTTGCCGCAGTTCCTCTTTATTTCCTTGTTTTCTGCTTTTTCGTAGAATCTTGCTCTTACTAGCTCCATGATGGATTAATTTTCTAGCTTGCCTAGGTTTAGTTTCGACCAATAGGGTTCGAGATATTGCGTAGGGAGCAAAAACCTAATTTTTGCAAATTAATTAGGTTAAAATTTGAAATTTGCGAGTTTTCACAAAATTGGTCGAATTTGGTGAATTCTGTGTATTGACACAAAATTCTTAATTTTATTCTCAGAGAGCAGTCAGCGCGTCTTCTGACTGAGTACTTTCATGCAGACCTTAATCTTGATACTTCGGGAAATTCATGCTACTCAGCTGCGAGTCATGTCATATCAATATTTAAGGGTTCAGCTGGGGAACATAGCATAGGAAAAATACTCAATAAGTCGTACATTAATGAATAATGCAGGCGAGAGATAAAATTTGCAGAATATTTGGGGTTGTTGCTACACGCAGCATTCTGGACAAATTTCATATAAATATACTGAATTGCTCGGTACATATGTAAGTAAGGAGGCCTGGGCACTCATCACTTTTAAACGTCTCAGCTTCTTTGCAGAACGATGGCGCATTAATTACAGGGTTTCATAATTTTAGACCTGAACTAAAAACCACCATCAACACCAGGGCAAGTAATGGTTGTGCAGTGATTGAATTGCAGGAAATAGGTTGTGCAGGCATGAATGGATGGTGGTAATGGTACTAGTGGATGTGCTCGAAATAAGATGGATGTTATGGAGACGAAGCAGGTGGTTAGATGAATGGTTTTTGGTCTTGGTTTGGCATTGCAATGAGCTGAAGTGCAGGCAAGAGATGTGGCTGAACTCGAATGCAGGGAATGAACTGGTGCTGGTAAAGAATGCAGTGTTGGTGGTGCTTGTTGTGGGTTGTGTTTGGAGCTGTAACAAGAAGGTTATGTTGTTGTCTGAATCTTGTGGTTTGATGGATGTAAAGGTGCTGCTGGCCTGAAATTTTGAAGCCATGATTTGGATGAAGATTACAGAGTACTGCAGTGAATGTGTGCGGCTGGAAGGTTGCATTACAGGGAATGATGAATGAATGTCTTTGCCAGTGGATGAATGAAGGAAAGATGTGAATGAAGCGCAACCATTGCGCAACACAGTTATGGCCTGTGCAAACTGCAAATGGCCTAGGCCAAGGTGACTCAAATCTGACTTGTTCTCATCTCAGCTTCTGACTCAGTAACTCTGTTAGTGACCATTAACTTGACCTTCAGTTTTAACGACTGACTGTTAGTTTGACCAGTCACTTGAGATGCATTTTCCGGTCACCTAAGGTGGCTTTCCGGCTAACTTCCGGCATGGAAACAGTTTTCCGGCGACAAATTTCGGACAGAATCCTACATAGGTGGTTTTCTACATATGGGCTTGGTGGACATCTTTGTATTGGACTTTGGAGATTGGACCTAATTTTAGAAGTTGGAGAAAAGCTACAAAAGAGAAAGTCTTCTACAACTTTAGTTATCACGTATGACATTACTGCTTGGAGCTTTTGGAGAAGAACAATCCTTGGGTTTGCTTTATTTTCATCTTCTTTATTTCAATTATTATGATGATGAATTCCATAGCTATGAGTAGCTAAACTCACATTATTGGTTATGGGATAAAGTTTTCTAAATATGATATTTGCATCAATGAATTAGTTTTGTCTCAATAATTTATTGTTTATGATTCATGGTTTATGTTGTCATATGATTTGATTGTTTGTTTGGTTAAGTCCGGAATCAATTAGATGTGCATTCAAATCTAAAGCTATATTAGGGTTTTCAATACGTAAAAGTTGTTAATCCCTGATTCTAAGTAGCATAGTGTGGTTATTACTTGTAGTGATACATCTTTTTAGTCACATAAGAATCATAACCTTGGTTAAATTGAATTAGTGCTTTTTCACGTTCGATTGCTTTGATTAGTCTTATTCCATAGAGCTTAGTGCTTTTAGGGAGTTAAACTTAATTATGCTTTTACACTTTAGGTTGCTTTTTAGGAAGAATTCACATATACATCTTTTAATGTGGTTGTGATGAAATCAGGGAATTAGCGGGATATACTTGCGATCAAGATATCCTAGGACTTTTAGTAAATGAGAGATTAAATTACCAATTCAAGTCATTGATAAAAATACATGTTTGTGAATGATACCATCCCTTGTCCAATATCTTCTCTTATTGATTACTTCCAATATTATTTTATTGCTTTCAATTATTTTTATTGCTTTGCTAAATCAAAAATCCCCCCATTAGTTACTAAGAAACTGAAATTATATAACAACACTAGCTTCTCGTGGAACGAACTCTTTCTTATCACATACTATATTCATTTATTAGTTGAGTGAGAAAGTGAATTATTTTTGACGCATACGACAGCGATCAAATTTTGTGTGGGATGATTTTGTAAGAAGAAAACCTAACATAATTTAGCCTCACATGATTAGTTTTCTTTTTTTTTAGTGTAATTTGATTTGTGTATTTTATTTTCGGTAGTTTGATTTGTGTACTTTGATTTCAGTAATTTGATTCGTGTACTTTGGATTAAATTGAAACTAAAAGGATTACATTTAATTTAAAACAAAGTATTACATCGATAATTCAAACTAACAACTAAGTCGATAATTTAAACTAAGCCAGTGTAATAGCATTATTCATATCCTTCTTTAAGATGTCTTCTTCCCCAAAAGAATCACCGTCAACTGGTGGCTGTTGCTGGGATTTCTATGCCTGAATTGCGTCAAATTCATCTTGCCAGAATTGCAGTTGTGTCCGATTCATCTTGGAAGTGTTCATTCCCATTACTTCTCACATGTGTGCATCAAAAATATTCTTTTCAACTGCCTTATGACTTTTCTTCTTTTGTGAAGCCATTTTTTTTTACGTTCAAATAACTTATCCATATCATTATTTTCTTGTTTTTTAAAATAATCTTGAAGGTTGAATTCTGAAGTTGATGATTGTGAAGCATCTTGAGCTTCCTTTCTGAGTTTTTTTTTGCTTTTTTCACACCTACTCCATCCCATCCATTAACATTCAGATTAAAATTACCACGTATTCGTGCACCAGTATTGGGTTGAAGGTTTGAGTTTGTTTCAGGTGAAGAATAAAGAGAACCTTCTGAACCATGTTGGGATACACCGGTCTCGTAAGGGGATTCATTTGGTAAAACATATCCATCCAACAAATCAGTATATCGGTTCAGGTTTCTGAGGATGTGGAAGCATGCTTCGTGCTTGAAACTCGAACTTCTGGTTTTTTTGTCATCCCTCTCTTGTTTTTCGTTGCTGCAGTTTTAACGATATATAATTAGCTATTGCAACAAATTGATAAAAGATTTAAAAATCAATTACACAATATGGAAATGTAACTTACCACATCGACATCAGTATCACCGCTTGCTCGTTGTCGTTTAATCTGCATCATCAAAGCTACCCAATTGTTCAGGTCTTTGCTGATTGCACCAAAACGATGTGATAACCGGAAGCAGCAAGGTTTTTTGGATCCCCAGTTTCCTGACTGAATTGTGTAAAATAATTTCCCCAAATCGTATGATGTGGATGTTGAACACCATCGATTGGATCAAGCGTAAATTCTACATATGCTATGCAGATAGCTTTATCTTCTTCCAAATTGAACTTCGAACCGCGAACTCTTTGTGATGAAGTATTTTGTGTATCTGCTTGACTTGTTGTTTTCTCTGAGAATTTTTTTTACAAATAATGAAGTGGAGTGAAATTATAAGGTAGGTTTAGAAGGTGTGAATGAAGTGAAATTATAGATCTTTTTGGGTATTGAAGGAGTGATTGAAGCGGAATTATAAGAATTTTGTAAGTGGAGAAGGTGTGATTTTGGAGTTTAAATCAGGTGAATTTATATGAGGGAGTTGGTAGCCGTTGCCGGCTCAGCTAAGTTCGTCCGGCTCAATCAAGGACGAGCGTCGACTCTACTGGAACTGGGCCTCGGCTCAATCTGAGATGGTTGGTGCAGATGAAACTGATCTTCTCAGATTGAGTTGATCGACTCAATCTGAGACGCCATGAACAAACTCTTTTATCTGAGGGTTTGTTTATCCACTATACTCGTTTTCAAGTTCCACTATAGGTGGTAAACTAGTAAATCTGCTCGTATACGAGTCCCAGTCCCATTAGACTTGCTCTAACACCCAAACCATAGATGGAGGACAGGTGTCACTTTGTGATTCGGAGGACAGTGAGAATGGAGATTTTGGAGACGGAGATTTTGGAGACGAAGGATTTGGAGCAGTTTTTGGAGACAGGGGATCTGAAGCCTTATCTTGTCATCGTCTTGTCAAATAGGGTTTTGTTATCTTGTGCATTCAAGATAAGAGCCAATAATTGCATGGGAAAGTGTAAAAAACTACTCCCTCCGTCTCACTATTAGTTGACCTACTTTACGGATGGAGTATAAAATATTAGGGAGAGAATAATTCTTTGCATTTGGGAATGCAAATATTCATGGATTTTTGAACTTCTCTCTCCACAAATGAATTCTTCAATGCAAAGAATCATTCTCTCCCTAATATTTTATAGTTTTTTACACTTTCCAATGCCAATGATTGACTCTTATCTTGTGCATCCACAAGATAACAAATCCTTCTAGACATCCCAAAAGGGCAAAGTCGTCCGAATAAAAGACAGATGTCTACCACCGCCGATTCACATACCAGAATCCCACGGCCCCAACTTGAACGCTAACCAAGCATCTACGCAATCGAAGCAAGAGAGAGAGAACGCTTAGAAGACTCGAGAAAGAATACAGAAAATTAGGGTTTTTTAAATCGAAAAAGAAAACTCGTCTAGGGTTTCACAGGTCAAGCAGCGAAGATGCCGAAGAACAAAGGAAAGGGAGGCAAGAACAGAAAGAGAGGAAAGAACGAAGCAGACGATGAGAAAAGAGAACTTGTATTCAAAGAAGATGGACAAGAATATGCACAAGTTCTCAGGATGCTTGGTAATGGAAGATGTGAAGCTATGTGTATCGATGGTACCAAAAGACTTAGTCATATCAGAGGAAAGATGCATAAGAAAGTCTGGATCGCTGCTGGTGATATAATTTTGGTTGGATTAAGAGACTATCAAGATGATAAAGCTGATGTCATCTTGAAATACATGCCTGATGAAGCTAGGCTTTTGAAAGCTTATGGTGAATTACCTGAGAATACCAGACTTAATGAAGGAATTACTGGTGGACTTGATGATGAAGATGAAGGTGCTGGTTCTGATTACATCGAATTCGAAGATGAGGATATCGATAAAATCTAGGGTTTGTTTTTCTTTTTAAACAACTCTTTTTTCTCTAAATCTCAAGTTATTTGATACATGGATTTTTAAGTTGTTTAAGTGTGTTTGTATGCCTATTGATATGTGAATCACTAAATTCTATCGATGAAGATTTCCAGTAATAATGAATAACCACTTTGGTTATTATCTCTCTCTTTTCATATATTTCAGTCAAATTCAGTTTGCAAGGGAATTTTCTGGTCAAATTCAGTATGCATATGAGATTTAAGGTTTTTTTATTGTTAAATAATGTGGGACAGTTTGTAAGGTTAGTTTATTTATTGTTGATCTCTGTGCTTGTAGAAATTTTTAGTGCACCTCATATAAGGCTTCTTATGATTCTGTAACATAAGTTCATTGGGTGGGGAGTCGCAATGAAGAGAAACATAGAAATGCAAGCTCTTAGAGTTCTGTTCTGATTTGTATGCTTACCAGAAGTACAGATTGAAATATTTGAAAAAGATTATTCTGCATGCCTTTGAGGTTTTAGGGCTCTCGTTACTGTTAAATTGAAAGTTCTGTTCTTTTGGGTTAGTTTGATGTATCTGTGTTTCTCTTTGGTGGTTCATTTGGCATTCAGTTGTCACCTTTTGTCCATCCCTAACACATTCTTAAAAACTGAAGGCAAACTATTTGTCAATTTTGTGAGACAAGATTATATCTCACAGAAAGTTACAAAAAAAAATTAAGTGACGGGAATGGAGAATCATTGTTTAGATGCAAAGTACTGACCGAGGAGAGGAAGAAAGTCGATTTGGTGTTATCTTACAACCTAGTGCTTCTCTGTGTTTGGGTTATCAGAGCTTCCACTATTTATATATCAGTTGTTCTATATATGAATTGTTTATTGTAGATTGTTTAGTGTATTTGTTTCTTGAACTTTGTTGACATCCATGATAATTTGATATTCTGCTGGTTAACTTTGAGTTGTCATCTCTTTCCCTACTTATTCACGTGAGAAATATGTGTTTAATAGAAGTGTTGGATTTGAATCGCTTGGTTTGTATTGTGAAATGTGACTGTTGATTTTTGCAATATGGCATGTGCGTAGGCCGCAATTTCTACTGGTATAGGACCGTTTTGCTTGAATTCATTCGTGCGACTATGATAGACTCCTTGGGAGATAAGGATTAATGATGGGATGGTACTTGTGCTTGTAGTAATGTCCTTGCTAATGATTTTATGTGTGCAACTTTTTATAAGGAGGAAGGATCTACCCTTGGTTATCTTTCATGATGGTGATTTCTTACTCATATCTGATGGTCTATGGTACATCAAATTGAAAACAGGAAAGTTAGGGTTTGTTTTTCTTTTGATCAATTGTTTTAGTTGTTCATTGATGCTATGATTAGCATTTTTTAGGCACAATTATTTAGTGGTAAGCTCCAGGCCTCACATCCTCCCTCTTGTGAGTACCCTATGTGCCCTCTTGAAATTCACCGTAATAGCGAGTTGGAGTTGTTACTTGGCGAGGGGTTTCAATGATAGTGGATTGTCATTTGGTGAATCAGTCCTAACATCCGAGTTTCGATTACTTTTAACTTACATTTATCTAGGTCTGGAAGTGTTTTTGTGCATTGAATTGAGGTTTTAGGTTCTTGTTAATCTTAAATTGGGGGCGCTTTTTAGTCCTTTTAGTTTGATGTTTTTAGAATTCAATTTTCATGTGCTGCTCCTTTTCTGCGTTGTCTGTGATTTGCGCTTGAAAATTTGATCAAAGTTGAAGCAATTGTTGCGGGATGAGAGTTATTTCCTTCGCCAAACTAGATGGAGCAAAGAACAGAACTTGATTTTTACAGATGGCGGAGTACTGATTGAGTGTTGATCTTAATTCACGTTCTGTCAGTTTTCCTTCGTGAGAAGGTGATTGGATTAGATGTCATCTTAACCGTCTACAGCATTAAGCAGCTGTTTGCTCAGTATTCTTGTTCCGTGACCTCTTTCTTCCCTATAGTTGGAACCGTTGGATTTTTCCTATGTTTATTTTCTAGTTGGCATCCACTGTATTTCCAATGTGTAGAAATTCTACAGTATATTATTGTATGAAACTCAATCAAGAATTACACGAGGAATTAGAGTTGCTTATAAAGCAAATACAATGAAGAAGAGAAGAGGATGTAGGTGGCAGTCTGTCAAAGTTTCTGTAACACAGATAGGTTGTACTGAAAGTGACAGTCATAAACATGAGACGAGTCATACGTGAATAGCGAGAACTAGAAAGACTAAGTATACACAGAGAATTACCAAGTTCAGCCATAGTGTGTGTACTAACAGCCCCCCTTCACACTTGGGACTAGTATAGTGCATCAGTTCAGATCGTAGTTTGAAGAATAAACTCTTGGATAAACCTTTTTGTGAATACATCTGCAACTTGTAAGAGAGTAGGAATGTACTTCACTACCTAGAAACTAGTAGCCACCAGACTTCTCAGTATGATAATTAACTTCAAGATGCTTTGTTCTGGCATGTAGAACTGGATTGTCTGCTAGATGTGCTGCACCAACATTTATCACAATAAATAGTGCGAGGATACTCGCAAGGAACTTGCAACTCACCTAACTTCAGAAGCAACAACAACAATAGACTTATATTCTGCTTCAGCAGAAGAACTGGATATCGTAGGCTGTTTCAGTAGAAGAACTGGATACTGTAGGCTGAGAATTTGTGAGAATATTATGCAACCATGGTTGGTAAGATCTAAATTTTCATTTGCATGATTTATCTGAAGCTTCTAACTTCTCCATTGAGGACATGTATGTTCTCTTCTCCATTGAGGACATGTATGTTCGAGAAAAAATGAATATGTGTGGTCTTATGAATCTTGGTTACACTGGTAAAAAATTTACTTGGTCAAGCAATAGTTTTGGAACAAGTAGTAGGAAATCAAGAATTGATTTGGCTATAGGTAATAGTTATTGGTGTAATTGTTATCCTCAAGCTAAACTTATGCATTTAGTTCAAGATGGTTCTGATCATTGCCCAATTTTACTAGTCTCTGATGATCTTAATAGTAACTCTTGGAGACCTTTTAAATTCTTTGCCACGTGGATGAAACATTTTGCCTTTAAAAATCAATTGAATCTTGCTTGGAATGCTGATGTCACTGGTTCTTCTGCCTTTAAGCTTGTTGCTAAAGAACAGAGTACTACGAAGAGAGTCTAGGCCTGTCAATATCTGTCCGATATCCGAAATCCGTTTCCGATTATTCGAGATCCTATAGGATTTTATCCGTTTCATCGAATATCGGATATCATATGTTATCGGATATTTATTCCTTAACATATCGGAATCGGATTAGGCTATATCCGTTTGGTTAATATCCGATATCCTTAGGGACATACTTGTAATTTTCCCATACCTTTGTTGACTCCACTAGTCGAGCATTCGAGAAGACCGATTTTTTCTTTTTTTCTTCTCTTCTCAGTTTTCACCGCCTCTCCACTGAATCTCTGCAACAAACCGATCTTTCTGTTCTCTTTTTTTCGTTTTAGCAGCTGATAGCATCTTCTGCAACGTCAATTTCTTAAACTTGGCGTGAAAGAACAGGGTGTAATGGATTAAGCTGGTACCAATCTTTCTCTTCTCTCTGTGTAGAAAGTTATTTAGTATTGCGGTTCTGTTTGTTTTGGGTTTTGTTGATAGAATTTGATGATATAGAGTGATGAATTTGTATGAGTTTCTATGAAATTAGAATTTATTAGGGTTTTGAAATCAGAAATTGCAAATTAGGGTTTTTGTTGCTGTTTCAAAATTTGGGTTTTCTTCTCAATCGTAGGGTTATAAAATTAAGGTTTCTATTGTTGTTGTTGTTGTTTGATGAAATTTACTGGTTATTATTGATTGAATTGAATCATTTAGATGATGATTGAAGTTGGGTCTCTTTATTGGTTAAATTTTAATGAAAACCATAGGTTGTTGAACATTAATCATGTTGATTACCCATGAAGTATAGTAGCCTGATACTCTGATTCTCTAGGAGTGTATCTAAAAGAATGAAACTGCAATGATCGTGAGATTTTTGGAAAGTTTATAAACGATTTAAACTAGGAGATTAGGGTTATAATTCTTAATTCTTACAAGAACATAAAACACAACAGCCGCACTAAAACCCTTCTCCATGAAAACCTAGTTGCTCCGAGAGGAGTCTAAGGAGAAGAACGACTGATTTGAGGTGAAAGATACGGCTACTGATTGGAGAATCGCTCTTGCTTCGTTCCAGGTAGGTTTCTAACTCTTATACCTTTTAAAGTTCGATCTAATGGGTTTAGACAAGTCCTAAGAAATCAAAGTAAGAAGAAGAACGGTTTGTTAGTTGTATTCTCATTCTTTTCTAGCCTTACCGTCATACTAAGTTTAGCGACTAAATGATCATAGGGGATTTGTTTACGATCTGTGCTTAGCATGATGAGACAAGGACGTCTTCTTTTGATGTTTAGGACGTTTCGGTAGCTTGTGTAGCAGCACCTGTATTTGTGATAGGTGCTTCACCCTTTTCTTATCAAATCATGGACTTTCTTTACAATTCTCCCGTTAGGAATTGCTAGTTTCACCCTTGAATGGGTATGTCTACTGTAATGGGGTGTTAGGATCTGATTAGTAGAGTTGGTGATTGACTAAACTAAATGAATAAATACCCTGAATTACTACCTTTGTGAAATCAGTACGCTAGGCATAGTTAATTAATTACTTAAACATGTTTAGTGTGCTGGGTTTGATAGTAGATGGTCGTTAATAGCTTAGAGTCCTAGACTAAGCACTTTAGATACAGTAGTGATTGTATCAGTAGGAACAAAACAGTGATAGGAATTCCCGAGACTTTGGCGATTGATCCGTTGCTTGTAACTGGCTTTGGTGTCCGTAGTCTTATCTCCACACATTTAAGTACTGGGCGGGGAATTGTATACATTCTTTCTTACTGTTTAGTGTTTAGATGGCTAGAACAATGTGTGTGGGGTTGTACGTGACTACTGGACTTGTGGTGGTAACACCATTTGGAGTGAATAAATGGGTGTGGTCATTTGTTTGTTTTGCATCACCCGTAGTTGGCTCGATTCTCATAGTTTATTACGGCGATGACCGCGGGGTCGCCTAGAAGATATGGATCTATTATATATTACTGAGTTGTTGAAGCATTGTTGTGCTTAAGCGATTGGTTGCCAGATTTCATTTGTGAAGGTAACAATTTTTTTTCTTTTTTTTTGCTTAAACTCAGTGCATAGTTTCATCTGTTATTCTTCTTAGTTCCTATTATTACTACTTATGTAGTTGTGTATCTTATCTGAATGTTGACTTGTTATAATGCAGATATGGAAAATTTGGAAATCGAAGACGAATGAAGACAAGAGAGTCACAGGCTGGAGATGAGAGTGACAGATACTTATCATACTTCGTGCTTCGAAGTTTCTTACTTTCTTTTGCATTTGCTTGTGTTTCTTTTCATGTATGTGTGTGAGTAAGAGACTTACTTAGAGACATAACTACTTGAGAGTAATGTTTTAAGACTGTTTATGTGTTTGAAGACTATTTGGATGGTATGTATGAGAAATAGAACTTAAATTTCACCACTGCACATATGTTTTAAAGATTATAGATTTTTTTTTGTCAGAACCGGATATTATCGAATAAATATCCGATAGCTTAACCTATCGAAATTGATATCTGATTTTGGTATCCTATAAGATATTATCGGATATCGAATAACCGGTAGTGCTTATCCCGTCGGATATCGGATTTCTAAATATCTGACGGATATTCTTCCATTGAAAGGCCTACTTTTACGTCTGTATTTAAAAGGGGAAGTTGCAGAATTATACGTCCAGTCCATCTTGTCTCCCGAAAATCTAACGGTCAAAACTGTCCATCTTCTCGGAGGCTCCCACGCGTCGAATTGCGAATAACCGTTAGCGAGTAATGATACGACAATGATCTGTTCATAAACATGATCTCATCATGAGATTCATAACCGATAAAAGAATCCCAAGTCATCGCAACCTAAAAAAACCCGATGTGGATAAAGAAATAAAAAAGAAAGATAAAAGAAAGCTATTTTCTGGTTTATTTATTATTTAAATATCTCCCATCTCTTTAGTGTCCATATTAATGGCGGAAATGGCGGATGGATAGTTATGGGTTATATTCTAACTATTCAATGCTTCTTCAGTGATCACAACCTGGATAGTACAAGTCTTTTCCAGAGAGAGATAGAAAACAATGGAAATTACAACTGATCCTTGAAGTTTCTCTCGCTCCCTAGCCTAGCTAGTGCTTCTTCTTTTCACTACTGTTAAACTAGGAAACTGGGAAGTTCTTTTCGATCTGAATTCTACCATTTCGAGGAGCAAACAGTGTTAAGTATTTGAAAATCAAAATTTTGCGATTTGGGGGGATAAAGAAAGAAAAGGAAAAGCAAAAGCAAAAGAACAAAAAGAAGATGTATTTCAAGTGAAATTTGTTCAGGTTCCTTCATTTGTTGACCCGATTTTGTTTAAAGTATAAAGCTCAAAGAGAAAATTTGCAGTAAAGCTTGAACTTTAACCGACAGTTGCCTTGAAATACGTGCTGCTGTATATTTTGGGGTTTTGGAGTAGGCTTATTGAGTTTGAATTTGAGTGAAAAGCAGAAAAAAAAAAACCAGCTCAGTTATTTTTCATCACCATTCGTTCGAGAGAGAAGGGATAGAATGGAAACTTCTTCGATTCTTGTCTCTGTGATTTTCATTTTTGTATTAGTTGTAGTTAATTCAGATCCAGTTGAAGATAAACAAGCTTTACTAGATTTTCTAAGTAAAACCCCTCATTCTAGAACCTTAAATTGGGAAAAGAATTCCAGTGTCTGCAACCACTGGACTGGAGTCAATTGTAGTTCGGATAAGTCTAGAATCATATCCCTCAGACTACCTGGGATTGGATTAAACGGTCAGATTCCACCAAATACACTCAGTAGACTTACTGCTCTTCAGATCTTAAGTCTCAGATCTAATGGTCTTACTGGGTCTTTTCCTTCTGATTTTATCAACTTGAAAAACTTATCTCTTCTTTACCTTCAGTTTAACAAGTTTTCTGGTTCATTACCTAATGACTTTTCTATTTGGAAGAATCTTACTATTATTAATCTTTCTCATAATAGTTTTAATGGGAGCATTCCTTCTTCACTATCAAATCTTACTCATTTACAAGCTTTGAATCTTGCCAATAATTCTCTCTCAGGTGAAATTCCTGATTTCAATCTTCCAAATCTTCAGCAACTATTCTTGGCTAATAATAGTTTGACTGGAATTATTCCAAAATCTCTGCAGGCTTTTCCTAAATATTCATTTTATGGTAATAATGTGTCTTATGGTAATTCGTCCACACCCATCGATCCATATCAATCACCCATGATACCAATTCCTCCAAAGTCAACAAATTCAAGACAGCTTAGTGAAACCGCATTACTTGGAATTATAATTGGCGGTTCTGTTCTGCTGATTCTGATTGTATTTGGGTTTCTGCTGTTTGTTTGCTGTTTCAAAAGAGATGATGAAAGTGGTGGGCTTTCAGGGAAATTGCACAAGGGGTTAAAATCTCAAGGGAAAACTGCGGCTCCAGGTAGTCAAGATGCAAATGTCAGACTTGTTTTCTTTGAAGGCTGTAATTATGCGTTTGATTTAGAGGATTTGTTAACAGCTTCGGCTGAAGTTCTTGGGAAAGGAACATTTGGTACTGCTTACAAAGCGGTACTTGAGGACGCAACAACTGTTGTTGTGAAGAGATTGAAGGAAGTGGGTGTCGGAAAGCGGGAATTTGAACAGCAGTTGGAGGTTGTTGGGAGAATTCGCCATGAAAATGTTGTTCAGCTAAGAGCATACTATTATTCCAAGGATGAGAGGCTTATGGTGTATGACTTTTACAGTCGAGGAAGTGTATCTGCTCTCTTACATGGTATGATCTCTCGAACACACACACATAGTGCTTCTGTAATAGTAATAGTTCTACACACCCTTCTAATATTCAGTTCCTAATCTTGTTGCCCTCTTTGGATAGTAGAGTGTGGCATGTTGCATATGGTGTGAATATATGCTCCACAACATCCACTATTATTTATTTTGCTGTTGGAAATGTTAAACAAGTTAAGAAATCTTCTGTAGCTTCAATAGTTACTGACTTAGCTTTGCTTTCATAGAAGTTATATTCTCTATATTATTTCATTCAGTCATTAATCCTGCATTTGTGGTAGTTGTTCGGACTTAGTACTCCATGACCCTTTTTAGAACGTTGTTGAAACTGGATGCCTGAAAATCTAAAACTAGGGCGGAGTTCATCACCTTAGAAACAGCTTATTGTTGATTCGGATGTTTTTGGCAACTACTTAGGTGTTCCATTTCACAAATTGTCAAGGTGTTCTCAATGGTATTATCAGGTTTCTCAATCTATTAATTCCCGAAGATTATTCAAACAAAGAATAACTCCCAAAAAGAACATTTATTGAAATGCTCAATATTTGTGTTGGTGCTCTAAATTTCCTGGACAAGTATTCCATGGGTGATTGTATGGAAATTTCTGTATTGCGATGGTCAAACATTTGTTCTCCATAAGCTGATCTCACTAGATTTACACAATGGCTAGTTTGATAGTTTCATATTAAATAATCACATAAGGTACTTTTTGTCAGTAACTTTGAACTAGTCGGCAGTGTGTTTACTGTTGGATATTGGTAGTCAGTGTTACTTCTACATTAACCCAGAACACTTGTTGCAGGTAACTCAAACAGGACTTGCTTTCCTTAAAAACTCGTACCTGGTTCCTTTAGTTATTTTTTCGATACAAAGGGTTTAGTTATCCTGTAGTTTGTTACTCTTTTTACAGTTTAGTTTCACATCTCATCTGTTTTTGTAATTTCTAACATTGCAGGAAAAAGAGGAGGAGATAGAGTTCCTCTAGACTGGAATACACGTCTTGGAGTTGCAATTGGTGCAGCACGAGGGGTTGCTCATATCCACACACAGAATTACGGGAAACTTGTTCATGGAAACATTAAATCATCCAACATATTCCTCAACTCTCAAAACTACGGTTTAGTATCTGATTTGGGTTTAACAACCCTAATGAACCCAGTTCCCCCACCTATATCACGCGCCGCTGGATACCGAGCTCCTGAGGTTGTAGACACACGAAAAGCAGCTCAGCCATCAGATGTTTACAGCTACGGAGTCTTATTACTTGAACTCCTTACAGGGAAATCTCCCGTTCACACAACAGGTGGCGATGAAGTAATTCACTTAGTTCGCTGGGTACAATCTGTAGTTCGAGAGGAATGGACAGCCGAAGTTTTTGATATCGAACTAATGAGGTACCCGAATATAGAGGAAGAAATGGTGGAAATGTTACAGATAGCAATGACTTGTGTTGTAAGAACGCCAGAGCAGAGGCCAAAAATGGTGGAAGTTGTCAAAATGGTGGAAGATATTCGAAGGGCTGATACAGATATCAGAACTTCATCAGAAGCCAAATCAGAGAGCTCACCACCAGCTGGTGGATACTAAAATAAACCATAAGTAATAGTTCATCGTCATTCTATTGGTTGATATGGAACCCTCATCCATCTCACCGAGGCTAAACCTTGTTCATTATTTATTTTAGTTTAGGCTTGCCTTGCGGTCTGGTAATTTATACATTCTTCCCACTCACGCCAGTTTGTTTCTGTATCTTCTTTTACATGGATGAAATTCAATAGGAGATTATGGTGAGATGATTTATTTTGTTCCATGATATGAAAATTTTCAATTGTAATTTTAATTTCATTGTCCCCCATAATTTGGCTCATTCATGGCTTACATGGAAGTCCTTTTCCCTGTCCACCAATCATTCATATTAACACAGACCGAAAGAAAACTCAACTGCCATTTCTCTCTCTCCTTTTCCTATTCATATTTTAGTTCAGTCTTCCGTGTGTCATTTCAACTTTTTAAGGCTCCACCAAAAAAATTTCTCTATTTGTTGCTAGTTTGTAGGCGGGATCTTTCACAGAAGTGCAACACTGCGAATGCAAAGTGCCTACTGCTTAATTTGATCAGGGAAATGTTGAATAAGTAAACCAGCTTCTGGGATCTTTCACATAAAAAAAGTGTTTCAACCTCAAAATTACTTGGCTCACAGAAATCTATAGTATTACACACACAAATCAGAATCACACTAGAAATACACTTCTCTGGGGGATTGTATGTTGAAGATAAGCATATCGCCTGTATCTTAGTATAAAGAATTGATTACCTTTACATTAATTTTTTCAAGAATGGCAATCCCCAAGAATAACCCTAACCGCATATTGTACCACCCCAAGAGAATCTGGTGTTTCACTTCACCACTATCCTCGTCTTGATGCCACCTGAAATTACATATACCATATGCAGCTTCAGTAATAAGTCACAAATATGGGTACCTCCTATGGAAATTAGATCAGGCCTAAATAAAATAATTTATATCTGATACCGAGTTTCTTTTCTCTATCATTGAAGATGGTCCCAACCCGTCCAGGCATGAAGCTTAGGGCCCTAACAGGACTGTTAAAAACTCACAATTTGGGCTATGAAAATGCATGTGCTCAGGGTCTTAAGGGTAGTAACAATATCTTAATGAACAGTTGTTTCAGATTAAGCTTTGGAACTTTTCCGAGGACTCATATGCTTGAAGTTCTTTTCTAGACCCTAGTGTTCAGATATGTTTGGAAAGTTGTTCTTTGAGTAGTTTATGTTAAATCAGATGGGTCTTGTTTTTTAGGCACCATGCAACCAAAAGTTGGATACAGTCGGATGCTCACTGCAAAGTAAGTGTGTATACAAAACCAGCAGACAAATGGTAATCCTGAAAAGAGGTAATGACAAACCTTCAACTTCCTCAAATAGCACTTCTTTAATCAGCTCAGCCGCAGCATGATATTCAAACCTGCAAAGTAAGTGTAACTAAGGTCAATATAAACACTCAAAACGTATTTAATAAATCATATTATAAGAATGATCAATTAAATTAACATGTTATGATATACGTTATCATAATTGAACAAGGTTATACCCATCTTCAGTTAACAGCTAACCAAAGAAAGAAAGACTATCTTTTCCGAGAGGATCTAAAACACAAAAATAAATGAAAATACTCACGATGGAATAATTCTATACTGAGGCAATGATGATCATAAAGAGGAATGTGAAACCTCAGGGCATATATATGTTTCTTTAGTACACAAAAGTCACCAACTATTCCGGTGAAACACAAGGGTTCAGTTTCGTGGTGGTCATTAACTAACATTTGGTACAATAGCAGCCAGAATACATAATAAATGGCGTACACATCATGAAGTCAATGGACCAAACAACTGTACCTGCAAAGGCGCGTCATACATTTTCAAGTACGGCCATGAGAAATACAATAAAAGTGAAGACCAATTGAATTGTGCTGTGGATAGAGTTACTATAAACCTAGTGCAGAATCAGGGAACTAGTTAAAGAAAAATAAAATGGATTTTCTCCCCTTTCAGATTTTGGACTGTTTTCAGGGTATTAATCTCAGTTTCTGTAAACAACTTCACCTTATGTTATGAATTTCGTTGTTTTCATAATTACAAGATGCAAACTATATGAGGCTGAGCCCTATTTGGAATTTCGTCAATTTCAAACACATGAATAGATAAAGCCTTCTGAATAACTTACGTGTTGGAAAAAGCCACTTCAAGCTCATAATCTGATAAACTTTTGATAGCATCTACTAACACGGTGACAATCTCTGACTTTCGAGTGCTAGCCATAAGAATATCAAACTCACTAGGGATAACAATTGCGAAGAAATTGTCACTTAGCTCACTCAAGCAAAGCTTTTCAACGGCATTAAGTGCTATTCGTCTTTTAAGCGCACCAGTCTCTGGGCTAACAATGTAGATAGTGGATTCGGTAATCAACAGAACCCGCCGCTTAATCTTCCCTGATCCAGTGAACTTCAAAACCTTATCTGCAAAGAGAACTTTCCGATCACCTGCAGAAATAGAAGTTAGAGATTAGAACCATGAAGTAAATAGAATAAGACATCCAGCATATTCGAAGAGTTGCTAGAATCCTTTGAAGAAAATACAGGGATAATTTATTTATTTATTTCTGGTAATGATAAATGATAATGCATGTCCAACAAAAGGGATTACAGATTTTACAAGCCAAAGGACAGCATATTATCAAATATAGATGACTAATATGTCCCGAGACACAAGATAAAACAAAGAAACACCCATCATACTTAACCTGTGACTAAAAATGAGCATATAAAAAGATCAGTAAACAAGGAATCAGCAAGGCAGCAGAAAAAGAGAAATCACATTGACCAGATATTCTTCCGACTAAATCACTGCTTATGTAACTTGTAATATACTGCAAATAATATATACTGCACGTAGAACATAAGCTTAGAGCTTTGAGGAGCCCACCACCTGCTTGGGCTGAGGGGCAGATTTTAATACGCTAAAAAGAGACACGATCCACTTTCTAAATTTTAAATTGGAAATTTCCCTACTCATCTGATACAAGAGTTTCCTTAAATCAAATTGTGATTCTCTGCTATCATTCGTCCGCCATTCATGCTATTAACCATATAAGAAATTGCCACAACATCTCAAGTTACACCACTCTCAGTAAATTGGTTCATTCCACCTAGAGCCAGACTCATTGGCGGAACCAAAGGGGGGCTAACCCTGGCTGTAGCCCCCCCTTTTTTCTATAAAATCCTATTATGTTAGTAATACACCCCTTGGTCAAAGAAAAATTCATTAGTTAGTCCACCATGTCCATTAAGTTAGTCCACCAGGTCCAAGTAATTTAGTCCACCAAATGCCCAAACACCACCTTCTAAAATCCACTCGTGGTTGCATTTGGAGAATAAGGAAAAAAGAGAGAATGGGAGAGACCGAGAGAGAAAGTTTAAGGGTCTGAAATCCATTTTCGCTAGTTCAGTTCTATTTTTCTTTTGCATTTTCACCATGAAAAGAATATAATTAGTGAGTGTTTTACTTCTTTCGCACCCCAAACTGTTTTTGTTGGTGTTGTTTTTTGTTTCCTTCGTTAGTATTTTCATTATTTTTGTTTATTTAATGATGGCTTATGTTCTTTGCCATTCCTCTAAATCACTGATCAAGACAAGAGGCTGTTCCTTCTCAGTTGCTTACTAATTATGCGATTCCTTCAAAATAAAAATAAAACTATTAGTGTTTCATCCTAAAACTTTATTAGCCCCCCTTAATTGGAAAACCCGGCTCCGCCACTGGTCAGACTGATCATTAAGTAGATATGCACTTGCAGATGGCACAACACACAAGCTTGGACAAAGTTATGGTATTTCACCGGGAAAGGCCTAGGTGCTAAGACTAACATCATCTAATGATATGCAATAACAACCTCCACTACATAACATAATTTATTCTTTGGATATTACCCACCCGACCATAACCTCTGATAGGTTAATAATTATTGTTACCCTGGGGACGAGACTGTATCATGAACACATTCCTATCAGATTGAATTATTAGGTTTATACCTACAAGATAGATGTAAGCAACAACAAAAAAAACCCTATAGTGAGACAGTATTCTCACATCTTGGAGTTCCTACTCCAGGTTAACACACAAAACGTGTTCACCAGTGCACTTCAGATAAATATTTGCATTTCTTCATATCAATTAATTACCTATCATTGTGACCTGAAACGCTAGGAAAATCCGTTTTTTCCCAACTCAACATAAAAGAAAAAAGATACCCACGATCCAACTGAAAAAAAAAGTAATACCTTGTTTATCCAAGATCTTCATGAGTGCATACTGAGAAGGAACATCGAGATAATCCCCTCTATAATCTCTATGTAAAGAAGCCCTTCTACGAACTTTCATACCCATAAAAGGTTCTTGATCTTCTGAAACATTATTCTCCGATGGTCTAGATCGGTTTTCAGGTTCTAGGGTTTCTGTTTCTCCATTATTTCTATCAGCTTCAGGTGTTTGAATTTGAACTCTTCTCGATCTGAATTTATCCATTTTTATCTAACAACAAAATTCTGGAAACTCTCCGGATTTAAGAAACAGCTTTGCTACACACCGAACAAATGCACCGAGAGGGGATGAACGGTCCAGGTAAGCCTTCTCTGCATTGGGATGGGGTGGGCTGAAATGAATCCCACCATCCTCTCACACGGTGCATGCACGGTTTTTTTTCACGGTGGGTTAATTATTTTTGAGAAATTAGTTGCTAGTAACGGGATGACAAAACGAGACTAGCCGGGGGGATTTTAGTCATTGACGACGACACGTCGACCACAACAACCTGTTGGCTGCTTATCTGGGTTTGGCTAGTGGATTCGGGATGTTGTATTGACACACCCCTAACTTGTTAAGGGGCGCGTCCTAATGGTTGGCGTGTTTTTTTATTATGTTATAAAACTGTGTTTTTTTTGTTATGTTATAAAACTGTAAAAGAACATTTAAGAAAAGAGGGAGGATCCGTGGACACTCTTAGATAGACACTATCATATATGATTTGCGTCATTTTCGCCGCAAAACCCAAATGACAATGAATTTGAATCTAACATTTTGATGATACGTTACTCTTATAAGACTCTACATTCCTACCAAAAATGAGCATAATTCGAGACACCAAACACCACTATCTACCCCTTTGAATATCAACCGTTCTTGAGGGAGGATCCATGGACACTCTTAGATGGACAGTATCATACATGATTTGCGTCATTTTCGCCATAAAACCCAAATGACAATGAATTTGAATCCAACATTTTGATGATAAGTTCCTCTTATAAGACTTTACATTCCTACCAAAAATGGGCACAATTCGAGATACCAAACCTCACCATCTACGTATCTTAATTTCAACCGTTAACTTTTAACGGCTGATATTCAAAGGGGTAGATGGTGGTGTTATACGTCTCGAATTGTGCTCATTTTTGGTAGGAATGTAGAGTCTTATAAGAGGAACGTATCATCAAAATGTTAGATTCAAATTCATTGTCGTTTGGGTTTTGCGGCGAAAATGACGCAAATCATGTATGATAGTGTCCATCTAAGAGTGTTCATGGATCCTCCCTCATCTTTAGGATCTTAAAAATCACCCTTAAGTAAAGGTAGCATCCGTATGTGAGCACCAAATTATGTGTATATGCATCCGATCCGAACGGATATCAATATGAGAATAAATTGTTTTGTTTCAATTGTATAAAAACTAATTGGAGTCGGATAATAAGCAATATTTTTTTATCATACTTTCGTAGAACCTTAATATATATACACTATAAATACAAATTCATGTGTTAAAAAGGAATAAATGGTAACGCATCCATGATGATAAACATATAAGATCAGAACCACGCTAATCTTCAAGAAAAAATTCATCATCTCTCACAAATTACAGAAGATTTTTTTTTTATTGATAGTTGATATAGTCGTGTTGATAACGTGTTGTCGTAATGTGGAAGAACGAGAAATAGGCAAGAGAATATTTCTTAGATTCATTAGAGATAAGTTATGATTACATTGATAACGTGTTGTCGTAATGTGGAAGAACGAGAAATAGGCAAGAGAATATTTCTTAGATTCATTAGAGATAAGTTATGATTACATAAGTTTAAGCCTCTATATATATGCTATTAGGTAAACCCTGGTTACATCTTATAGGTCGCAAACACATGGGCCCAAATCCCTACAACAAAATAATCAAAGCACTTGACATCCATCGAGCATTATACATAATTGTAGGGTTTTGTAGCTGTATCGAATGCATGTGCCCTTGTAATGTGACACCAATTTAGCATTGTTGTTTAATTCCAAATAACTCAAGCATGTTTTTTGCATAGTCTACATACATCGATCTTTCTTTACTTCAGTATGTATCTGTATTTTTCACACTTCGCTTTGTATTTGTCAAAAAATAATGAGTAAAAATCTAAAACATTCAAATGATTCGCTTGTAAATAGAACAACATTATGAGAAATGAATGTTGTTCATTCATATGTTTTCTCGTACCATATGTAAATAGTGTACATATGTTTCTCCTACCATTTAGGCGGCATGACTTGTTGCACGCTTGAGTTAAAATTGAGTGACATTCATACATTTCTCGTGTAAGGATGACACATTATAAAAAATGCATACATGCTAGGGATACCTTTCTTATAAAACTCATAATGTGTTATTTAATAAGGAAAACTATGGAGAGAAAGACATAATATACCTGTTGGAAGAGATGACTTGTAGCAAATCCATTTTCATCAAGGTAACTGCATGTACCAATGTCCCATATACTCTACATATGCCTAGTTGGAGTAACTCATCTAGTTCCTCAAGAGAGTTCAAGGAATCCTGACGTTCATAATGGGTCTAGACACCTTCAATTTGTGGAATAAGATATAAAGATCATATCACTTATTTACCCTCTATGGATAAATGCCGAATTATATAGATTGAACAACCAATTATGAAAACCAATATGGTGGCAGATTACATGGTATGCATTGACTCTTACCATTTACTCCCTTGAGCCTTAGCTACCACTTATCTATATCTCTTCATATTACATTTTACATGAGGTGGTTCAAAAAAAGAACCCAAAGTTTCATGGATTTTGTAGGCGGTATGAGCTTTTATGCTAGAATCTACAAAGAAGATGATTCTCTATTAACCTACCAACATTTGTATTCTCTTACATTTGACAATTGCTGACACTGAGAAATTAAGAAAGGGTACTTGAAAATTTGAAATTAGAGAGCCATGTGTCAATAAAAAGGAAAATCAAATCAAATATTTTGGATAAACATTAAAAGACGAATAATTAAGTTTCAACATTTCACGAATCAATTGAAAGAAATAAGACCTAATTCTTAAATAGCCCACATGAGTCAATACCTGGGATTAATCGATTAACGGACAGACAATCAACAATTTCAGATACCTACATTGTCATCGAGCATGAAGACGTCCACACTGGTGACCTCGTTGATCCCCATGAAATCTAGTTCATTGTATTTTCTTGAAAATCAAACGCGAGTCATCCATTTGGTGCCTTCTTCGGCCTTGCCTATTGATGTGTTGTAGAAAGTGGTAAGAAAAAGTTCGTTGCTCAGACTTGTAAAGATTTAATTTTCAAACTAAATTTCTAAAACTAAATAAAGAAAACTCAATTAAAAGTTGATTTCAATATTTTAAAAACAACCAAGACATTGGATTCCACTACAACACATAATTGAATGACATTATAAATATTGCAAAACCCTAGTCACCTTTTGAGTCCTTTCACTAATAATCAAGCATATTCTCAAATATTTATTCTACTCACTAACTATTGATTATCAATTGGTTTAACAAAGTATAACCTTATAAATTAAAACTAGATAAAATAAAAATAATTACCCCTCAATCATGCGTAAATAGCTCCCTTCATTGTCTTGGCTACGTGAGAATCAGCTCATCATGGTAAACAACCTCTCAAAGTATTGATTCATGCTCAAAAAATGTTTACAAAGATGAAATGGAGATAAAATAACAAAAACCGAAAATTTGCAACGGTTTATAAACGCTACAAATCATTGTTACAACTCGAACATCTCATATTCAAATTAAACGTTGCAAATGCAGTTGTTACAAACAAACTATCGAACAACAGTCTTATAGGAAAGAAACGATAATGGTTAAAGAGTGACAGTTCTTGGTAGCTTAATGTTCTTCGTGTTCCTCACTATTGCATCAGCAACAGAATTTGTGTAACTCGATTTTTCTTCACTCTGTTCTCTCACAAACTCTTTGTAGCCATTCTCTGACTCCCGCCACCTTATATATACCCAACAGGACCATCAAGTCTCGCAGTAAACTCCAAATAATCTCGCCATAACTCCACAGTAAAGAAATATATTCTCGGGAATACTTTCTTTCATTTCTTGCCTTCTCACGCTGTAAATTGCTGCAGACATACTGCAAACATGATGGTACACATCTAAGATTGAGTCAACATGTTGTAGACATACACAATCTTTCCAAAACAACACCAACAGAATCCCGAGTATTTTTCCAACTCGGTTTCACGATAAATCCACATGAGTAACCCAATTTTTTCGAATCTGAAAGACTTACCAGTCCTGTTTAAATGTAACAGGCCCAAAAAAAACCATTGGAGCAATTGAATCTCACCAGAAATCTTCCAAAAACCAAATCCAGAAAAATACGTTGCTTATAAACATTTAAATAAGATTTTCCCGCCCAAACACAGTGTCATCTGAAGAAGAAAGGGGTGTCCCTATCTGGTTCTGGGGTGTCCTTAGCAATATTGGGGGTGCCATGAGTAATATTATGGGTGCCTTTAGTAATTTTTCTCCCGGGTGTGAATACCACTTTTTAAGCCAATTTTTTATACAAGTTTATTTCTCCAAAAACACATACAAAGACATAAAACACCATAATAAGTACAAAAATGAGCATTAGCAAAATATATAATTGAGATCAAAACAGACACAAAAATGTGTCTATCACTTATATGTGCTCTAATTTTGTAGGTGGTTGTGGGACATTTGGAAGGGTCATTGGAAAAAATAAGAAAAAGTATGGACCGTCCAAAATTGGAATCAATTACTCAGTAAAAGTAACTTCAGTGATATGAATTTGAAGATGTATAGGCCTGAATCTATTACAATACATTTGATCATTGCATGTGTACAGATAAGAGAAGCCAAGAAACAACCAAGAATCAACAAAGGAATCCAAATATGGCCAAGAATCAACAAAGTCACTCATAATTAAATTTGTTTTTTTTCTAAATGTAACAAAGCATGTCGGAAACACGATCCTGAATGGCTAATTCTAAATTCAAGTAGAGGCTTAAAAGTATTTACCTCAGATGGATGGCACTTGTTTTCTGAATACAACAATCAAAGTTTGTAACAGAACAATCAACTGAGAAGCTAAAATAAAAAAATCAAACTAAAATTGAAAATAATTGAAGGAAAACTAAATAGCAATTACCTAGTAGTGTTGAGAGAGTATGCGTATGTTAGGGGGACAAAAGGAAAACAAGAAGTGAGTACGCACCTGAAACATGGTAAGATGATGACCTCTCATGGGGTTTATCTACGAGATCATTGGAAAGGTTTTTTTTTTTTTTTTTTTGGATCAAACAGCCGGGGTTAAGGGGACTCCCCCCTCCACCCCCCGCCCCCCCCCCCCCCCCCCCAAAAAAACACACTAATTAACTACGGGATTACAATTTCCCCTCTTTATCCTCCTAAATAATAACATTCAACTCTGGGGAGAAGTCTTCAATATTAACATCCATCCATTTAATAGGAGGATGATAGCTCGCAAGAAGATCCGCTGCTCTATTTGGTTCCCTATAAATATGAGAAACTCTCAAAATCTCAAAGGAATACCTCAATCTTTTCACTCTATGCCAAATCTGAATCAAACTCCAAGGAGGTTTGCAATCCCTAGTCACAAGCAAATGATAAATGACCATACTAGGTATAGGTGAGCTTTCTCTATACCTCTTGCAATAGCCAAATTTAATCCCAACTCCACACTATGCAATTCATGAGCAGTGACATTAATAGGAGGACCTCCACCTGCTGCAGCAACAGCAACTCCACCAGAGCTAGTTCAAAATTGCTCCCCAACCACCGGATAAGTCTCTTTTTGAACCATCTATATTAATCATGATAAAGTGTATTTCAGGTCTAAGCCAAGATCAATTACACTGAATTTTTAGTCTCTCCATGTAAAGCATCTGGAATAAGAATTATCTTCAGCTTTACAAGTAATGGATATCACCCTTATTCTGACATCATCAAGAATAGTAAAACCCACTTGATCAGGCGACGAAAATTTAGTTGAGAAAATTATGTTATTTCTTTCTCGCCACACATGATAAACAAAACAGTTAAGAATGAGTTTTTTAACCTTAGGGATTAGACCCTGGCCAGAGAAGGCAGATAGACACCAAGCAATTCCCTCTTTCCAACTACTACAAGAGTTTTTAAATAACCCATTTTCAATAGAAGACGCATCCATATACCAGCAACAAAGGCACACGAGTGAAAAATATGATCTTCAGACTCCAGACCACCCTCACAAAGGACACAAATTGCCACTTGCAACAAACTCCATCTAACCATTTTCTCCCTAGTCTTTAACCTCCCATGCAGACCCAACCAAGTAATAATCCACTTCCTTAATCTTCTCAATAGTCTGACAAAGATCCTCCTCAATAGTCTCGGGTAGATACCATCCATTCTCATTAATAAAATTAGTCACCTTAAAGTTAGAGCTATTACATAATTCATCAATAGAATCACTACTAACACATTCATTCAATCTTCCATTTGGATGCCATAAGTTAGTTAGGAAAGCCATTTTTTCACCATCTCCTATAATATGTATGAACATGCTCCTAGCAATCTCCCTTTGGTCAAGCAATCTTCTCAAAACCTATGAAGCATCTTGAGGAACATTCATGGTCCAAAAATCTCCATTCTTGATAATATTCTTATGTATTCTTTCTACTCACTAAATCCCAAAATGACGTAGATTAGTAGCAGAATTGGTGAGTTCAACTCCCCTGACACCTAATCCTCCTTCAACATAAGGTCCGCAAACTATATCCTAGCCAATAAGACGATGTTTCCTGCCCATTTCAGCCCCGTCCCAAAGAAACCTTTTAAACAAGGTATTCAACTCCTTTATAGCTCTTTTCTGCAAGATAAAACATGATAACCATAAGAATAATTCCACCCAGGACCACCTTTATAAGTGACAACTTACCAGCATAAGATAGCTTTTTAGACTTCTAGGATTTAGTTCTTTTTAAAACCCTAGATATAAGGGACAAACAACCATGATAAGATAATCTAGAAGATCTGAGTAGTACACCAAGGTATCTCACAGGGAGTGTGCCAGTCTTGCAATCTAAACATTGTATAATCTGAGTAAGAATGGAAGGCATCACACATGAAGAGTATAAAGCAGTCTTACGCGTATTCATCTCAAGCCCAGAAACCTTACTAAAATCATTAAGAGCACTCTTTTGAAAAGAACCTTTGAAAAAGGCAAGCACGTCATCCACGAAACATAAATGGGTCAGCCGGGTAATCTTACATTTCGGATGAAGACCATAACTGTCGTTTTCTACTTGACGACGAAGAGAGATACTTAAAATTTCCATAACAATAACAAAAAATAAGGGGACAAAGGACACCCTTGACGAAGGCCCCTACTAGAATAAAAATACCCATATGGAGAACCATTGACAAGAACTGAAAATTTCGCAGAGGAAAGCAAATAAAAATCTAGGCAATAAACTGTTCTGGAAACCCTAATATCTTTAAACATAACACAATATCATCCCAATACACAGTGTCATACGCCTTCCTAATATCGATTTTTAAGGAGCATCTAGGAGGACCTTTATCTCTATGGTAGTTACAAACAATCTCGTGAGCTAACAAGATATTATCTTGTATAAACCTACCCAAAATAAATGCAGATTGATTCGCACTAACTAAATTCTTTTAAAACATATTTCATCATAAGAGCTAAGATTTTTGTTATGCATTTGTATATAACATTGCAACATGAAATGGGTCGAAAATCAGCAACATTAGAAGGATTATATACTTTAGGTATAAGAGTAGGAAGGTGTTATTTACCTCATTAAGGAGCTTGAATTAGTGAATAAGTTCTAAATGGCAGCAAAGAAATTAGCTTCAATAATGAACCAGCAGAACTTGAAGAAATGACTCGTAAAACCGTCCGACCCCGGCGCTTTACTAGAACCAATATAGGATAAAGAGTAAATATTTCATCCCTTATAATTGGGGAAGAGACTATAATTGGGGCAGAGAGTCTAGTGATAGACGCATTTATGTGTCTATTTTCATCTCTATTGTGTATATTGTCAGTACCCATTTTTGTACTAATTTTGGTATTTTATCCCTTTGTAGGTGTTTTTGGAGAAATAGGCTTTTGCGGCAAAATTGGCTCGAAAAGTTGCTAAAGGCTCCTGGGAGGACACTTGCTATTCGGACTCTCATTTTGGATAAGAGGTAACCCATTTCCAAGCAGCTGCTAAGCACAGACCGGCACTGGATAGGGGGAGGTCACATTTCTTCTCAAATTTTCAAAACGAAAAATGGCGGGAAAACTGTTTACAGAAAACAGCATTTTCTGGTTGGAATTTTGGACGATTTGTAAGGAGATTCAAGAGCTGATTTTCGTTGGGTTAACCTTGTTAAGGATATACAAGTTTGGTATGAGCTGTAGAATCGATTAAACAGGGATAGATATCCGTGTTGGAGCAAAACAGGGAGTATTCATATTTTGAGATGTTTTCGGTTTACAAAAGAAGTTTGTGAAGATTTTACGGTAAGATTGGAGTGTATGGAGTCCTTATTCAGTCTTAAGAGAGTTTAAGAGAGTTTGGAAACCAAGTTGACGCGTAAAGAGGGAAGAAAAATCCCGTAACTTGAGGAGAAAAAACCGAGAATATTTATGGATTAACTCGAGAGATTTTGTGTTTAGTGGCTATATATAGGTTGATTCGAGTCATATTTAGGGGTACGAACAATTTGGTAGAGTTTGGAGAAGTTTAGAGCCTTAGAAAAGCGTAAAAAAATCAACTGGAGTCGATACAGAAACTTTTCTGCTGCTGCGAAGAAGAAGAACACGAAGAACATTAGACCCTCAGAGTCAGTTGCAGAGGCAGACTTATTTTCAGTGACAACGAGGTACGGTCGCATCTTCCTGTAGTCACCGAAGCCTTTCAGCAACCATTCCGACTTCTGATTCAGACCTTCAGCAACTGCAGAATCCGCTGTTTTAACACTTTTCTCCCTTTTAATCAACTTTTGAACCATAAACATGTATTTTGAGATTATGATTAATATGAGGAGCTAAACCCCATTGCTGAGGCGATAGAGGAAGCTATTTTTCCAACAAAAAGTGGTATATTCTATTTTATTTATTTTATTTCAATTATTTTTATGATTATTTTCCTTGATTTATAATTGTTTGAATGATTTTCGTTAAGCAATTGTTATTTCTTTTGATAGAGCATGCTTAGCCATAGGTTTTTGATGCTTTATACTTTGGATTTACACTTGTTATTTTGAAAATCTATATGTTGCAATAGCTTAGAATCAAATTAAACGCAAAAATTGAATAAATATAAATACTAGATAAAATCACTTTGAACTTGGAAAAATAGTGGAATCTTAGCCTCAGTGTTCTTTTAATATTGATATCAACTTTGTCAGTGTTTGCTATAATTTTTAGTGATTTTTCTATTTAGTTTTGAATTTAAGTCTAAAGTTATCCTTCACAAGTTCGAGCAACGAATCTTTTTACCACTACAACTACAAAACACATCATCTAGCAGCCTCCTCCTCACTGACCAAAGAAGGAAACTTAATAAAATCAGCATCATAATCTTCAAAACTAGAAGAACCAGCACCCTTGAACAAAGAAGATAAAAAATTAACACATACCAGAGTAATCTCTTTGTCCTCCTCCAAATTATTACCCTCAGAATATTTAAGCGAAAGGATGTTATTTCTGCATCTTCTTTCCTTCAAAGAACTATGGAATAAATGATTATTAACATCCCCATACCCATTCACTGGACTCTAGATTGATAGTTGAGCATAAACTCTTCATGTCTAGCAACCCTAGCATAATTGCTCACAACTCTCTTCTTCATATAATCCACTACATGTTTCCCTTCATAAAAAACTGGAACAAGCGAAGGATACTCACAATCAACCTCAATTTCGATCAAAATCCTCGCAACTCATTCTAGCTCTGATGGAAGTAAGTTTATCCATCATTTACACTAGCAATCTTCGATAGAGCTTTAGAATTCCACATATGTAATGGAACTTTTCTAAGATTAACCCAAACCGGAACTGATTTCATCTCAGCAATTTCTTGCTCAATGAGAGGATGGCAAGGTCGTACAAAAATAATTGTTGAAAAATATAAACATGACCATATTCAATAACTGCAACACGGTCAGATTCATCATCAAATTCAAAAACATACAGAGACTCATCGTGAATAGTCATATGCATCATACCCTTTGTTCTCCAAGCCCCGTGCAAGGTATTATTCACCAACATATAAGGTAGTTTCCTATTCCAATAACTAGATCTTTGCAGTGTTCAAAATCCTCTTCAACATCGTCAAAAACGATATCAGCAACTCTCTTACCCTCAGCCGAACCAGGGTCTGCAAAATCCAATGACGAATCAGGGATTAACTCTTTCTCCTTAGTAAAAAACTCAGACCACACAATCTTCGATCGAAAAACCCTTGACGCTCCAGATTGACAACCTGCCAATGAAGAGCCCTCTACCTGTTGGGAGGAAATTGGTAGAGGAAAAACCCCCTTTAGAATTAACAGAACCTCCATCACCAACCATGATGGAGGAGAACCAGAAAGAAATCAGAAACTAGAAGAAAAACAAAAACCTAATCGCCTTGACTTTAGTCAAATCGCGCGGCCAAAGTCAAGGTTTTACTTGTGTGTTGTAGGTTTCTAAAATGGATGATTCATTGGAGGGTTGTTGTTCATGTAACATATGAGGAAATTGATTTTCTAGGGCTTCAATTTCGGCAATACCTGAAGAAAATCGTATTTTGTTTCCTTATTCATTGAGTTGCAATCTTGGTGGAAAGAGAGAAAGGAGAAGAGAATATGAGAGGATAAATTGTGTTGTAACAAAAGAGGGTAATAGGTGGATGGGGAGAAGGATTAGGGGAAGAAACTTTGTTGTGGAGATAAAGATCACAGGAGATTGGGTTGAAAATGGCGTAGATTTCTACCCTAATTTCGGACGAAGATTATTTCGATGAATAAGTGGTGTGATAACTGAAGAAGAGGATAATAAAGGAGAAAGGATTCTGAGCAGTTGGATGTGGGCGTAAAATATGGATTGATTCTCAGCAACGATTTATCATTCTAATTTGCTAGCAGTGGAAGCCGTCGATCTAAGGAAGAAACCTATTAACCTACATCAGATCGAGCAAACCACATTTGTTTTTTTATCAGACCGGGCAAAACACATTTATTTTTGTAAGACAAGTTTCCTAATCTAACTTAATTTCCATTAAAAACGTCTAACACTAATGCCAAATATTAATTCCAAAAGAAATTAAGGGGCTACCACTAATGCCAAATATTAATTCCAAAAGAAATTAAGGGGCTACGGCCGGCTAATTTGACCTGACCAAGAAAACACCAGGTTCAATCCCTTAAATTTTAACCTAATCACGACTAATTTTAGTATGGGGACTCCATTTGACCCTATAAGCCAGGGATTATAACCCGACTATCGAGACACCCGCCGGCTCTATACATATGCAGCAACCTCCAAAGTAAAAAAGAAGAAGAAGGAACTTGCCGGTAATGGAATGAATTAGACTTGTTGTCGCCATGTAACATGGATGTTCTTATTTATGCTAACAGCTGAGCATAACTTCACTCAGCTCTAAATTACTCAGCATTTCAGAATACACCTGTTTCAAAGTCCAAGTATATCTGCCGACTCTTTCTACCCTCCTGGAGAGTTTGAGGCATTCTATGTTGAAAAGGCCACTAACCAGCGCTTTTCACATCTAAAAATTTCAAGGTTCAATATTAGTAGATGGACCCTGTTCAGTATAGTTACTGCAGAAAAGTTGCAGCCTAATTTTAATTCCACGTAATATAGGCATGACATTGTTCCATTATATTAAGTTGACAAACCACAAAGATAAATGAAACTTCATATATTCAGTTATGTTGGTGCCATGTAGAGACATGGGCTTGTTCTCCTTCAGAAAAATATAGCTAAAAGAAAATAAACATTCAAATACAGAATATACATTCACTCAGGCAGCAGTCAGTAAACTTGAATGAGAAAGCTCGGGCAATAAACAAATTGCATCCGTCCAGATTTCGTAGAACACGTGGAAGCACAATCAGATGAGATCCCTTACAACAGAATACCCTAAAGCTAAACAGTCAAAACAACATGAATATGCACAACTCACCAAAAAAAATTTAGGTATCAACTAACCCCTAGCAGCAAAAACATCCAAATCCCTGGCACGACCATTGGATGAAGAATTTTCACCTGACAATTCCTTACTGCTCCTCTTTCCATAAGAGAAAACATCTTGCGCCTGTGGTATTTCTACAGAAAAATTATTCTTGAAGTTTACCTGATGCAGATGCAGCAAAGCAAGCATGCTGCCTGCGACCAAAGTAGCGCTGCTTAATATCCCACCCATTTGGTCCAACTTAAGAGATTTCTTGACGAAGACAAAACTAGATAACATACGGAGTACAATACTTGAACATTTCCCCTCATGATTCACCAAGTTCTCACCAGATTGACTTTTTGGTGACCCAAACAGATTTTCTGGTGTGACGAAGCGAGTGGAATCATGAACACCACCAACGAATGCTAGAGCCTCTTCAATGACTCTGTATTGCTTACCATGGTGATCTGCCAATCTCATTGCGAGAACAACCCGGCTTTGCTCTAATCGTGCAATTGCAGCATCTCTTTCAGCTCGCTGCTGTGTTTGTACAGTCTGCGGAACAATGAAAAGTTTTCAAATTAAAGTATTGGAGAAAATGTAGCTGCCCATCTGACAATAAGACCCTAATTGTCTGTATTAGTTTTCATAGTTCATCTCGTTTCTTCTGAAATTTTCAGTTATTTATATATCTATGTATAAAGAGAACATTGTCAGAACACCTTCTCTTCATAAATTTCATAGGAAAGAAAATTAGAGAAATAACTGGAAGTCGAACAACCAAAGAATGGCCTATCAGATGGAACAAACAAACAAAATGAAGATAAAAACCTTGAAATAGAAAGAAACAATGGTTTTGTGAGATTGGTACTGCTAACAAAGTGAAGGGACTGCATATCTAAACAGATTTTTGTGACTACCACAATCTAAATTATTGCACTCAGAAGAAAAAGCATACGCTAGTATTCATCTAAATATATCGGTCCTCTTTTGCGTAGTAAGTCATGTGCTGTATCAGATAAATAGAAAACACATGAAAAGACCAGAATGCTACAGAGTGAGGGAAGGGCCAAAACTAAACGATTACCTGTTTTTCCATCCAGATTGAGATACATGTAATATCTCATAAAATTAATTCAGTTACAGAACTGCATGATATCTTTAGGAGTACCCCACAAAAACTAATTAAGTTACATATAAAGTCAATAAGATATGAAGATTATCATCCCATTTTGGTTTATGTACAATTAGAGTTACTCCTACCATGAGACATGTAAGAGTCAAGGCATCCCTATTTCCCCCCCTAAACCTAAGGGTTGAACAAAACTTCCTAACCAAAGTTACAAAATGTTTCAAAATTTGAGGTAAAACTTCCAATTATCATGAAACATACTTGGTACCTTTTCATTCCAATTCTTTTATGTCAGTAACATAGCCATTACCATTTGAAGAGCTAAGAAAACACTGAAACACAATATGATACAATCGAAACAAACAAGTCTTAGATGCTTAGTTGGACCATGTTAACACTCTAATCAAACCCTAAGAAACCATAACCTGCAATCAAAATTCAAAACAATAACAACAGAACAGCTCAAAAAAACCCAAAAACCTACGTGAAAGAACTCGAGCTGGTCTTCAAGGTTCTCAAGAGCAGCTCTAATGGCATTAAGACTCTTAGCTTCGGCAATTGCTGCATCATCAACAAGTCGATATTCTTTCATGAAAACAAACCCATTTCGTTCTTCGTTGCCGTTATTATTATGATTATTAGTTGGTTTCTTCTTTTCATTGTTGTCACGAGCAAAGTAAACGTCATCAGATTTCTTCAGGGTTTTGATTGAATTAAGAAAATGTGATCTCGAGATTGAATGAATTGCATCGCTTAGCTTGTCATGTAGATCCCAAATCTTTTCTAATACTGCTTCTATCTCTTCGATCTCCATTTCCCATTTCATCATCGATTTCTGCCCTAAATTTTAAAGTTAGGGTTTCAAAATTGAAAGAAAAAGAGAGGAGAGCATGACAGAGACTTTCTGTTCTCGGAGGACCAAGAAAAATGACCTTTGTTTGTTCCTTGGCTTCTGAGGGAGGCAATTAGGGCAAAAGGACTAAGTAGGGTCTATTTTATTTATCTTTCGTTTTGTTAATAGGAAAGGAAATACCATACAACTATATCAACTTTCGAAAAGCTCCCCCAAACTCAGGTGCAGTATATAAACAGGAAATATAATTCTGTTGCAGATTATATTGCAAAAGAAGCTCGGCTAAAGAAGATGTGACACAAGTCCTCACAGTTAGAAATTAGTATATCTAAATCAAATGTTATTTCCAATATATTTGATAAAAATGTACCTGTAAATGTAATTCACTATATTTCTTAATTAATATATTTCCTCTTCAAAAAAAAATATTTCCTTTTCTCATCAAAAAATAAAATAGGAAAGGAAAATTTTATAGTATATCACATGGATTTTATTTATTTTTCAAATTTTCATATATCATATAGACAGAACAATCAAGTGGCGTGATGATTCTCATGCTCCCTTGTTTGGAGGAGGTAAATGTTTAAATCCCAGACCTTGTAATTGCTAGTAGTCTTTAGGATCATAACTAACCACTATACTAACCCATAAAAAAAGAGAGCAAACCTTAAGGAAATTCGTTATTCCTCGGAAAGGTACATCCACAGTCCAACTCTGCAACAAGGTAACAATCATGTGCGAGTTGGACTCAGCTTGACCCGGTGAGTTAACCGCTTTATTTTTAACCTACACTCCCTAGTCGAGTTAGGTTAACTATCCTGGTTAAGTTAGATTATACGGGTCGGGTGTTGAGAGATGCACGAGTTTAAGAATTGTCATCTTCATCTTCTGTTTCACCGTTTTCATCTTCATATGAAAGTTTGCAGAGTCCTGATGCATCCAGCAAGACTATAGTGTTGCTTATCGATGATGTTGCATCATCCCCAGTTAGTTCTGAAATTCCAATTGAAACTACCCTGGTCAACTGAAGTAGAGAAGAATCCGTGTACCAATCAGTTCATGGTATCACCTTTCATCTCTTGAAAAAAGTTTGATTTTTTTCAATGTGAATTAGGTCAAATTGGTATATGTTATTGCATCAATTTATTTCAAAATGGATACACAGACTTCTTATAGTTTACCGTCGAATTAAAATTATAGGGTTTCAGCCTAATGTCGAATTAGGTGTTTCTAATTAAGTTGTTCGAATAAGTTTAATTAAAGAATTGCACTGTTCTTCATTAGTAATATATTTCTCTTGTATACCTGATTGCTATTTTTTGGTGAAAACGGTACAGGTTTGTGAACCAAAAATCCGTATTTTCAATTGACAACAATAAATAGAATGGAGCTTTTAGTGTTGAGCACATTGAACTAGAGAATGGTAGCAGTGACACCTTTCTCATTCATAGACTACTTCCTCATAAAGATCAATGGGCATAAGCCTGCGAGAACTTTGATCTCGACATCAGTTCAACTTATTTTTAGCTCAATTAGAGGTATGTTGTCTCTTGTCAAAACTAGAACAAGTTTAATCAATGAAATACAGACAGTTTCATAATGCGTTGGAAATGATTTTAGGAACGAAATTCCTAAACTTTAAGCCTTCGGAAATCGCCACAGCTATAGCAATTTATGTAACATCTAAAGGAACCCTGGCAGTGGATATGCATAAGCTATATCTTATTTCATTCAACATGTAAAGACTGAAAAATTCTTGAACATTTCTTCTTTAGTAAAAAACAGAAGCATAATCGTGAATTTTTGAGAATTACTAAATTTTATTTATTTTTGATTGTTCTTTTTATATATGTTCTCTGCAGGAAAAATTGTTAAGGCGTCTTAAGATGATCCAAGAAGTGCCAACAGGATATGGGTTTTCACATAATGAAAGTTAATCACTGTCCTCGGTTGCTTAAATCCTTAATGGTGTGTTAGATGTTGCTTGTTGTTTTAACTACTAAGAAAATGATGACTTTGATATTTTTGTTATTTCAATTAGGCTGTCTCCTTTAGGATTTGGCCACTACAGCCCATATGATGACGTTAGTTATCTTGCCACTTCTTTATCCTGCACCCACCAGTAATACACTTTGTTAGTAGGGAATTACTGTACTTTGGATTGGATTCTTTTAGTAGAACTTCTTTTAAGGAACCAGAACTTCAGTATTGTTCTTTTATAATTTAATTGGTTTTTGTTCTAACTTCAGTTCAATGGGATCGGTGAGCATGGTACACGGTTAATCATTTACAATCTGTGGGAGGATGATCAAGGTGAACTGGAGCTTGATTTTCAATCCGATCCACATGTCTGTTCTCTTTATCCTTTGCTCTCTATGAATACCATATTGCCAGGTGCTTATTCAGAATGTAATGCTGTAAATACTTAATTCAGAAACAGAAAATGACTTTACTGTTAATATGTTTGTACTATGGATTCATATCAGTTTTATCCATGTGGTTCGGGCTAATAAAATTGTATGAAATTTGACAGGACATCCAAATAAAAGGGGTCAACCGAGACGAGATGAAAATAGAGATGGCGAAAAAATTCCCCAACTCCTGATACTACCTGACCTATCGGCACTCATTAAGGGTATGTTATTATGTTGTGTTATCCGTGATGTATATTATATTCTATGATCATTAAGTGTTTTCTTAGTCTTTTAGTGAAATTGGGGTTCCCGTTCTGTATCATTCATCTTTGGTAGTCATAGCTGGTGCTAGGCTAAGTTTCCCTTATTTTGACATGACAGAGATTAGTGTTTCTTTGGTTTCAACTCCCATAAAACATTCACATCTTTTACCAGTTTCCAGCCCAAGTTAATTTATCTTTGGTCCTTGTATATACTGAAAATCTACTTGTTTCTTGTTTTTTTTTCCTCCATCATGTCTGGATTCTTATCGTTGATCTTTTTACTTAGCACCATTATCTCAATGTGGCAGAGGTATGCATCTATTCTCTATCTCAGAATTTCACTTCGCTTCCGAATGGTTCTCCGTGGTAAGGATATTGTTTACCACAATCTCATTAATGATATGATGTTAACTCAAGAGATTACTTATAGGCCACAACCTGGTGATGGCGGTATGCTGAAGGATCCAAATGTAGGAGTTCTTTCTTCTTACTACACAATGAATACTTAGCTGATGTCCCTGAAATCTATCTAACCTAAACTTTGAACTTTGTCTTTCCTGCTTGGATATCAGGTGGTTGCAACTGTGACTATGGGTTTTGTAAAGGACGCTAAAGACCATATATCTTACATTGATCAGTTGAGGACAAAGGAACATCTAATGTGGTATGTTCCAAATACAGGTGCACTGGAGGCTAACTTTGTTGAGCCAGCTCATGATAAACAAGGGTTTGAGCATACAACTGTGCTTTCTAGGCTTGAAGCACGGCTTGTACAGATGCAGAAGACATATTGGTCAATTACTTTCCTTTTCTCATTATTCAAGGATGTTTTTGCTTTCTTAGTGATTCTTAATTATCTATCTAGTTACATCCAAGACCACACTCTGTCATAAAGTTGGATACTCATGTCGATGTTATATCTAAGGAATATATGATATTTTTGAAAATAATCAGCTGAATGTGCAATATTATTATTGTTTTCAATTATCTATGACAGTCTTAACCAACAGTGTATATCTAATGAATTGTCTATTGTATTTTGACAATCGAAGTTCAGTATGTTTTGGATAAATGAACCTTATATACAGGCACCAGATGAAAAGACGAGGGTACCCAAATACACAACAATCTTCAAAATATCCACCTATAAGTTCTCTTACCGAAAGTGATTGTCTATGGAAAAAGTCGAGACAATACTACAAATCGGTATTCACACTTTGTGTGATCGTCTATGGATACGAGATCGAGACAACACAACAATCAAAGTGTGATTACCTGATAATAGGTTCGGACTTAACCAAACTCTATAGGATCACTATCAAGTAATACGGAGTTAACGTTTGTGTATTTTACTTTTAATTATAATAAACAATTATAATTGCGGAAACAGAAAAGTAAAAGACACAACAAGATTTTGTTAATGAGGAAACCACAAATGCATAAAAACCCCGGGACCAAATCCAGAATTGAATACTCTCAGAATTAAGCCGCTATACAAAATCTAAATCAACTCCGTATCGTTGAAACCATGCAACTAAGCCTAGCTCACTTAGTTTCTTCAGTATCCGTGCGCTTCCGACATTCAATAAGTGCACGCACTGGAACAATTCCTTTGGATCGTATTCCAAACAGTAAAGGAACAACAAATCTGTTTGGTAACATCTCTATTGATTCTTTCCAGATAAAGATATCTCAATTCATATGCAAAGGCTCTTCCGTTTAAACTAATAAACTCCTTTGCCTGGTTAGATCAATCTATCCAACAACTACCGAAGTAGCATAGTTTAGATTTGCAATCAATCAATATAGAATCCAACAAGAAACTATAGAGCGATGCCGATCTCACGCAACTAATCAATCGAATAAATCCGATTCTAGTTGGATCCCAGCCGATCGAGGTTTGTGCTACACAAAGATATGAGAAACCAATAAGAAATCTTCTTCGTCTTCAAATCTTCTTTAATCTTCAATTAAACCTGCACAACACCACTTGAATCTCTTTTGAACAATCACGTACATAACGGAGTCTATTAACAATGGATTATCACAAGATGTCTTTAGATCTACAAACAGTTCTAAAGATCCCGTCGACACTTCGATCTAGTTTGAATGAATCTTATATCAGAAGAGTAGATTCTCAAGAATAAACAAACTAGGTGCAATCAAAGTTCAACAACCGTTAGTCAATCAAATCAATCGAAAACTAATAAACTGCAATTATCTAGTTTCCCACCAACGGTACTCGTAGAGCTTCTTGATCCCACGGAATTCTTTAAACGAGCGGTCGTAAGAGATTTCACCTAATTAGGGTACTTTCCTCTCCAGATAGACGGCTCCACCAGAAACAACAAAAAGATGAAGTTTGCCTGGTTCTTAGGATAACTTGCTATAAATGCAAACTTAGGTATTTATAGACCAAGGATGTTTGGACACCAAGGAATTTCCAAAGGAGAATATTCTCAAGATATGCAATAAATGCCCAAATCGGTTTTCATAATTCCTGGAAATGCTTTGCCCAATATTTTCCGAAATCTCTCAATAGAAAATCTCCAATTAGTAAATGCACATTACCAATTTTTATTCTTTAGAGATATGCATTTAATTGCTGGTAATTAAAGCATATAAAACTAACAACCTTAATTAAAAGATTCTTAACTTATTTCGGACCAGGATCTCCTTGAGTAATTAAGGAATATCTTTGAACAATAAAAGATAAGAGTTACTGTTCGTGTTCAAAGTATGTTGACATCTTTTCTTTGTAAATCCTCTTTCATATTTACAATCTTGGAATCGATTATACCACACTTCCAAACAAGTTTAGAATTGGTTCATCTGTATTCCAAGACAACTATGTGATTGATCAAGTATCAAATCCCAATCATGGGTTCAATCGGTTCTACCAATCACAAGGATCGGTTCTACCTCAATATGGATTACCTGTGATCGAACACACAAGTTACCAGGACCGGTTACATCGGTTACCAACGTCAATTACCAGGACCGGTTACCATATACTCATGGTATTGCTTGTGATCGGTTACACAAGTCACTAGAATCGGTTACACCAATTACCAGGATCGGTTACACCAATTACTAGGACCGGTTACACCAATTACAAGGATATATTACACAATTTTATTGTCATCATTCACACCAATTACTAGTATTGGTCACACCAATTACAAATATCGATCATACCATCTCAGGTGATTACTTAGGATCGGTTACACTAATTAATAAAAACCAGTCATACCAAATCATAAGTCAGGCACTGTGATTAGTTATACCAAGACACATAACAAGTTATGATCGGTTCTACTAACTCACACATATTGGTAATCCAAAGATATGCAATGCATAACAATACCAATAAGCCTAGCGATTTCCCTTTCGATTCATAAAACAAGTTCATGAATGTACTTCCTTTAAACATATGTAAACATTGTTTCATAGGATGAAATCTTCACCTTTACCCATACACATAATCACAATAGCATTCATACGATTATGTCGATGTCATATATACGAAGTTCAAAAGATAAGCGTTATACTTCGTATTCTAATTCCTTAACACTATGATCATGTGATCCTGTCTCACTACTAGAGTATAATCATTCACATCTTCGCAGATATGTTTTCAATATAGCATGACTTGAAAGATACGTTAAGAATGAAATAGTTCAAGTCAATATTACTACCCTCAAGAGGAAGGATGATGTCGTCGTTGTAGCTTATTACTTCTTCACATTCTTCAGGTCTTCGAGTAATACTTGTATGTCTCATAATCCTATACTTTCTAGTCTAACCTATACGAAGTTGTCTCTAGTACATAATCAAGCGACTCTTAGATGAGTTTTGATTCACTAAAATATGACAACCAAACTTGACATACCAACGCTTGGTGGGTTCAACCGAGCTATGCTCTAACAATCTCCCCTTTTGTCAATTTTAGTGACAAAACTCTTAATACATATGGATAAACAAATTACAAGAATTCATTATACATACGCTTGATTCCAAGTTTCAATAGCACAATAACCCGCATATATTCAATCAATAAATGCTGATGTTTACATCTGAATAGCATAGCTTATACTCCCTATAAAGGTAAGATAGGTAGATATTCAATCCGAACATCTTTGTTATTCCCCTTTTTGTAGTCAAGATAACTACACAGCAATATGATATGTTTCTCTCCCTTAGTCAATGCTTTACTCTTTCGTTAGATATAACGTTTAAGCAAAATTGTCCTTTCCTTGGTGATTGCAAATCACTCGTTTACTCCATATATTTCTCCCCCTTTTTGTCACAAAATGACAAAGGTTCGAGCAAATAAAGGTCAAACTGAAAGGATCTTACAAATCTAAAAGACTTGTACAACCTATAAGAGTAAAGCACGAAGGTTTCGCATACCACTTTAGATAACCAATATTAAAACCGAAACTACAAGTAATTTAGTTTTAATATGTTATCAAGGAAACAATTTCCCGAAGCAATTTTCCCTAATAGTTTAACAAATTGACTAAGAAACTTAGTTCCCTTGTTAAACCGATTATAAACATACAATCGCTTATTTCGATAAGACCAAAATAAAGATTAGAATTAACTTTATTTCTCTTATCAGGTTCTAATTATTCAGACAATAACTTAGACCTTTCTCTTTGGACAAGACAAGTACTAGGTTAGTTAACTAGTATTTCTTGTCAAGGCATTCGATTAGACTTGAATAACCGAATCCTTTTATTTGATAAGTCTAACTAAGATCAGAATTAACTTAGTTTCTCTTATCCGAAATCGAATTGGACTAAACAAATGATCCCGTATTTTGTTAATCCATAAACAATACATACAAACCAAAATAAATTGACTTGCACAATTATTTTCTTAACCGGAAGCAATTGAAACAAACATAGGCATTATAGCACCGAAATTGCACCGAAATTTCGTTAAGCAAAAACACTTGATACCAAACAATAAAGAAGATACCAAACACTAAGCCAAATAAATTGACACAGTTTTTCTTAACCGGAAACAATTGAATCACACATACACAGATCCATACACACATAATGAAATATATATCAATTGTACAGAAATTTTATTAAGCAAAAGCAAAATATATGCAATATAAGCAGGCTTTTCTTAAACAGGAAAATGATTAACTAACAAATTCGTTACCTCAGATTCCGCATCCTCTTCTCCCCAGAAAGATATATCATTAAGCGCAAGTTCAAGTTAGAACTCCCCCCAGTATGTTGTCATCTTCTCGCAAGAACAAAAGAACAACAACTAAGAGCAACCTTTACCATAGAAAGGTTGAATCGGTTTTAACTAATGCGTGCCAATAGTAAAAGTTGAAAACCCGAAACGCATATGTTTATGCTAAACACAACTTATGTAAACACAAATTGATTCAACACATTTTGACTTTTTACATATGAGTTCAATCGGAACACCTTATGATCCTTTGATAAAGCCTACCAACTTGGGCTAGAACTTAATCCCGCTAAATCAAAAAGTCACACAAACCATAAGGGTTCACATCATATGAGATCGAATATTAAGGTTATGAAAACCGAAATCAGACATCCCATAAACACTTAGCAATAATATAGACATTCAAGCACATGTTATGTAATTGGAAACTATCACAAGAAAAATTATAAAATAATAATTTTATTCATAAATACTTGATAGTTTTATTCAAAAATAGACCTTATACAATAATCGAAATAAATCAAAAACTGATGTCCATTTTTCTTTGATTGCAAGACTCTAATTTATTCCTTTAGAGTTTTCTATGAAGTTGGATCCGAAGATTTCACAGGATTCCAATCATATTCTATGATTACTAATCTTGATTCAAGACTAATAACATTGTCATTGACTTCATTTACTTCCTTTCGCAAATCCTTTTCCATGTTCCTTACTTCACATAAGATTAGATCTAATTTTAGTGACAGATTCTTGAGAAGATTATCATTAAGAGATGTGATTTTTTTCATTAGGAATATCTTGATGAATCTCTGGAGAAGAGTCTGAATCACCATCTGAAGATTCAGGACGAAGTTTCTTGTTAGGAAACAATATAGTCCAGACTTTTTCAGCTTTGCGAGAGTTGCAGCTAGAGGTAGACATTCTGTCAGGTCTCTAAAATGAAATATGAAGCCTTTCCTCCTATAAATAAGAGAAGTTTTTCTCATCATCTTTGAGAATATTATTTTATTTAATCCCTTAACCGAAAATTTATTTTAGAAATATTTTTATTAAAATATTTACATACATATCCTTACTGTTTACTTTTTGAGGGTAGCAAGTAAGGATTCATGATAACTAGTTAGATTATCAATTTCCGGTTGTTGAATTTTCCTCCCTTAGAGGTTTCAACATACTTACAGATTTGAGAATCTCTTATGTTTGAACTGTTAGGTTCATTTCTCAATTTTAAGGCAAGATTTTGATGTCTAAAAATCACATTATTCAATTTTTTTTACATTGATTTTCTGAAGTTATTTTTGATCTGGACTTATATCTTGGTTTTTTCGACTGACAGAGTTTCTCTCTCTGTGTGACACAAGGGCATTTTTTTGATAGTGCCCCCATTGTCTGCATCGGAAACAAGCCCCAGAAGTATTCCGGTTACAACCCTTAGGTTTGATAGATTTTTTTAACCTTGTGTTTTGGGGTAAAAACTGATTCTGTTGGTTTTGGTAAATTTGGGTGTGTTGATGAGAAACGAATCCAAACCCCCAAACAAATGCACTGCACGGGAGTACTTTAGATTCGAGAGATCAATCTGTACAATCCTGGCCTAAACCAAGAAATGGCCGTTCCAGTCTTACTTCGGTCACAAAATGAAGGAGAAGGGTTGATCTTAGGGAGGGAAGCGAAGAAGGTGTTGAGATCAGAATGGTTAACTCTGAAGGTGTGGCTATTTTATAACTTGTATCAGAATATGGAGCTGGCTTGCAGAATGTAAGTTATCAGTTCTTTGATGATTTTCTGGATATTGTGTTGTTAACCAAAACTCTGTTGTTGGTTAAAATAGGTTGAAAACCTATTTATAACAGTCATAGTTGCACGCACCCTGATCTCATAGGAATTGGGAATAGTTGAGTGATGGAGGAGTGGGATCGTGCAGGATGGTGAAAACCACGTCTCCACTATGAGGGGAAGACTGGGTGGTTTCGTCCCACTACATCTCTATCATCACTAACCGCCCGCCTTTCCTGACACTTTCTTGTAATAGGCGTGTTGCACGCCGCACGCTGTAGACCGCCAGACCAATACCCTGATGAACATCCCCCAGTTTGTGACATGTTTGATGTCTCGAGTATTTTCGTGGAAAATATGCAACATGCTGCTGAATGGGTCTTGTTTGTAAGACCTAGTTATTATGACCAATCACGCGCAAGCTAGGTGGCAGGTGGTCATGTATGAGTAGCTGCCAGGAGCTATCTATGTACATTAAAGATGTGGTGATCGATCCCTATAGGAGAATGGTGGCTGGTAGCCATTTTGACATCCTATTGGTTTGCCCAAATTAAATCTAAACCGGTTAAGTTGGCTAGCCAAGTTGGATGGCTGAGATGATTTGCAGAAGTTTGTGCTAATAAATGAAATTTCGTAATCAGAAAATTCAGATGTGAGACCCTTACTAAAACTGCTGTAGAATTCTCATACGAACTCGGATTTTGACGATCCGCACCTCCATTCTTATCAGAAAAGAATTTCCTACCTTCTTTTGAGGGAATATTTAGGTTTTGAGCTCGTTTAGGAGGTGAAAACATCCCGACGGCGAAAACTCATGAAGAATTCAGGAGGAATTCTGTCAGTTTTTAGCCATGACCTAGCTCGCCTTTTAAGATGTATCTTTTAGCTCGTTAATCCGATTGATGTGATTTTTTAGTATGTTATGCTAGACATCCATACGAAACTTTTGGCATGTAGCTCATACTAAAATTGTTTACCAAATGCTCCCAGTTATTCATCCAATCTTTGGGTGATCATTTTGAATCCATATGGGTAGGCCGCGGCGTGGCCGATTATTCCTTATGGAAGAGGGGTGACCGTTGATCATGGCCACAACTCGTTATGGAAAAGAGGGTGGCCGTTTATCATGGTCACAGCTCGTTTTGGAAAAGGGGGTGGCCTTTGATCATGGCCACAGCTCGTTGTGGAAATGGGGGTGGCCGTTGATCATGGCCACAGCTCGTTGGATGCCTAAAATAAGGGTTAGGCCGGCCGATTCGTAGCCTTAGCATGGCGCGTTCATGGCCCGCATAAAGCGGTAAAAATAACAAGTAGCATAGTAGTGTAACGACGCTACAATGGCGCACTGGCGCCTGCCAGTGGCATATTGGTGTTAGATCCAAAAAATTTTTTTTTTTTATTTTAATAGGAAAGGAAATATATTGAAAAATTGAAAATTACAAATAGTTTTTATCCTGTTGGATTAGATTCAGAACCCAACTAGGACTATTCTCTACCCAAGCAAAGTTACTTATTTCAGACCTAGCATACTTTGCAATTGAGTCTGCAATGTGGTTTGCATCTCTATGAACATGAGAGCAACACCAGAAATCAAACTCTCCTAAAATAACAAGTGCATCATAAATCAAATTAAAAGTAGTCCATCTGACTGCTAAACTATTTCTATTCAAATCATTTATTACGTTTACACAGTCCCCTTCCAAATGAATCCTTCTTTTCCCCATCTCTTTTGCCCACATTACAGCTTCCAATAGCGCCTTTGCTTCAGCTTTTTCTGGGTCTAGATCTTTTGCTGTCTGTCCTGGTATTCCATTGCACTCACCTGCATTTGTTCTACATATTAGTCCAATTCTAGAACATCCAGTATCCATAATATGAGATGCATCAAAATTGATCTTATCTATTAAGTGTTCTGAGCATTTCCATCTTGGCACTGTTTCAGTACTGGTACTAACAGTATAAGAAGGTCTAACATTTAAGGATATGGTATCACTTAATTCAGTTTTAATATTCCATATAATGGAATCTTCTTTGACCTGCACATTATCAAAAAGTTTAGAACATCTGGATTTCCATATGTGCCAAATAGTACAGCCTATTATTGTAACTTTTTTATTTTCCACCTGCAAGTTAGAACCGTGTATACTAAATGCACCGCATAACCAGTCATGAAAATTTTGGGATCCAAAATCTGCATGAATTTGATTGTTAATACCTGCCCAAATTCTTTTTGTTACAACACAATCAACAAACAGATGGTGTAAAGATTCAACACCATTACCACACATAACACAATTTGTATCTCGATGTCTAGAGAACCTGGATAATCTCTCCTTCACAGGCACACAATTATGAAGACATTTCCACAAAAAATGATGTATCCTCGGTGGTAGCTTATACTTCCAAAATGATTTCCAGTTTATATTCAAATTGTTCTTAATATGATTATTTCTTAGCTGTTCATCTAGTATGACTCTATAGGCTGTTTTCACAGAAAAGACACCATTAGCAGCAGGGCTCCATCTTATTTTATCACTCCCACAACTTAGAATTCTTATGTTACTTATAGCATTCACAGTTTAGGGTTTGGCATATTGGTGTTAGATCCAAATATGACTCAACGATATTGGCTTTTAGTTGCTGTATCAAACTTAATGCCTAGGTGGTATTATTTGACATGGGATGGCATAGTGGTCCCGGCCAAATTAGGGTTTGGCATGTCGAAACCCTAAGTGGCGCGTGCGGCTATGTGGCCGCGGTATGGTGGTGCTTATCCGGTCGCGTCAGGATGCGGCCAAGCTTGATAAATCTACTGGCCAAAACGTACGGCCGTGATCGTTTTAAGACTGACACGGGCCGTCTATATTAGATTCCTTAAGGAATTAGGCGCGTCGACCAACCAACTTCCAACTTTATTTAAAAGTGCGTGTGGCGCGTTTAAAGCGATTTGATTGGTCGATGGGAAAGGGGGCCGGCAAGCAGCAACATGGAGCGTGGCCAGCCGGCCACATGTGGCGCCTGCTAAATCCAATCGGTCGGCCAAGTGGCGCGGCCACGCCTCCTTTTTCTGCTGCTCTTACTTGCCGCAGTTCCTCTTTATTTCTTGTTTTTTGATTTTGGTAGGATCTTGCTCCTATTAGCTCCATGATGGATCAATTGCATAGATTACCTAGGTTTGGTCTCGACCAATGGGGTTCGAGATATTGTGCAGGGCGCCAAAAACCTAATTTTTGCAAATTGATTAGGTTAAAGGACTGAATTTTGCGGGTTGCTGCAAAAATCACTAATTTAATGTTAAAGGGCAGCATAACTTCGCGTGCCTCTGATTGAGTCTTCCACACGCATCTCAATCCTGACACTTCGGGAGATTCATGCTACTCGGATGAGAGCGAACATTAGTCGTCATGTCACGTCAAAATCAAGAGTTCGGCTGGGAACATAGCATGGAATGAATACTCGGCAGGCTCCGGCATTAGTGAGTAATGCAACTAGGAGCTTAAATACTCATTAGGCTCTATACTAGTAAACAATTCATCTAGGAGCTTTAGTTTCAATATAATATGAAGAGAGACATAGGCACTCATCAGATTCTGATATATTCTTCAAATTCCTTGCGGAATATAGACATATCAAGGTCTACTACTTCTGATGCTGGGTCAAGTAGGTAGACTTTTACAGTTTTTGCCCTATACTAAAAACCACCATCAACACCTTGCTTCCTTGTCTTTTGATATAATCATATCAAATGTTGATTTTCCAGAGCAGACAAGTTTATCTCTCAATTTCAAATTCTCTGCTTTTAACTTTATGATTTTATCTTGACAACATTTGATGTCATGGATGAGTTTAGATACTTGTTCTTTCTCGGAACATTAAGAGAGTTCGATTTTCACGAGACGCTTGTTAAGTTTTACTTTATCATTCAGATAACTTAGTCTGATTTGATCAAGCGATGATTTTATTCCATTGATTTCAGATTCAAGAAACTGAGTTCTTTTATCTTTACAAGGAAATCCTTGTTTGAAAATCTTAGGAGTGAACTCTTCTTGGGTATCTATTGTTGAAAGTATTTCAGAGTCATAGACTTCTGCAATGGTTGCAACATGGTCTATCATACAGTCTAGATTATCCTTGTTAGGGGAATAATCAAGTGTGGCAGTATATGCATTTATCTTCCACTGAATATCCTTAGTTGGACAATCTGGAGAAATATGACCAAAGCCTCTACATTTGTAGCATTGAGGAATAATATCATCGTCATCCCAAGTATCTTCACTTTTATGTGTAGAAATATGATTCCTTTTCGACACAGGAGATTCTCTTTTTCGGTGTCTCAATAATTTCTTGAATCGTTGAGTAATAAGAGACAATCGATGATTTAGTTCAGTCTCATCTTCATCATCTAGATCTTCCTGATCTTGGGAGTCTTCCGGACATTGAGTCGGCGGATTTTTGATGGCTTTATAGGCCACATTGTCTTTTTGTTTTGACAAGTACTCCTGATCGAATATCTTTAGTTTTCCTACAAGAGAACTTCTTGATAAGGATGAAAGATCGTTATCTTCGATGATTGCATGCTTTTTATATTCGTATCTAGATGGCAACGATTTGAGAATTTTGCACACTATATCCTTTTCAGAAATAGTCTTTCCAAGAGAGAAAGAAGCATTAACTATCTCAGAGAGTTTAATATGAAACTCTTCAAAAGTGTCTTTGTCATCCACTCGAAGGTTTTCCCAATCAGAAGTAAGGGTTTGAAGTCTTCTTTCTCTGACGTGTTACCTTCAAATACGATCTGAAGATTATCCCAAGCTTCCTTTGAAGTTTGGCATGTTGATACATGATGTTGTAGATCACGACTTACAGCATGTATAATAGCATTCAAACCATCTGAATTCTGCTTTGCAAAAGCCTTTTCTTCGCTCGTATAATCCACTAAGCGTTTAAACTCAGTTTCCGAATTTTCTACTTTCGGGCGATTATAACCATCGACGACTAATAACCAAGTATTAAAGTCTCGTGATTGAAAAAAAGATCTCATAGCAAATTTCCACCATAGATAGTTTGTTCCGTCAAATCTTGGCGGTATGTTAACTGAAATCGATTCATGTGAACTCGAGTTCATTTCTTATGGGTTGGATCGCACCAAATACAGATTGTTAGATATTTTCGTGTTTGCCTGCTCTGATACCAATTGAAAATACGAGGGTACCCAAATACACCACAGTCTTCAAAATATCCACCTATAAGTCCTCTTACCTAAAGTGATTGTCTATGGACAAAGTCGAGACAATACTACAAATCGGTATTCACACTTTGTGTGATCGTCTATGGATACGAGATCGAGACAACACAACAATCAAAGTGTGATTACCTGATAATAGGTTCGGACTTAACCAAACTCTATAGGATCACTATCAAGTAATACGGAGTTAACATTTGTGTATTTTACTTTTAATTATAATAAACAATTATAATTGCGGAAACAGAAAAGTAAAAGACACAACAAGATTTTGTTAACGAGGAAACCGCAAATGGATAAAAACCCCGAGACCAAGTCCAGAATTGAATACTCTCAGAATTAAGCCGCTATACAAAATCTAAATCAACTCCGTATAATTGAAACCATGTAACTAAGCCTAGTTCACTTAGTTTCTTCAGTATCTGTGCGCTTCCGATATTCAATAAGTGCACGCACTGGAACAATTCCTTTGGATCGTATTCCAAACAGTAAAGGAACAACAAATCTGTTTGGTAACATCTCTATTGATTCTTTCTAGATAAAAATATCTCAATTCATATGCAAAGGCTCTTCCGTTTATACTAATAAACTCCTTTGCCGGGTTAGATCAATCTATCCAACAATTACCGAAGTAGCAGAGTTTAGATTTGCAATCAATCAATATAGAATCAAACAAGAAACTATAAAGCGATGCCGATCTCACGCAACTAATCAATCGAATAAATCCGATTCTAGTTGGATCCCATCCGATCGAGGTTTGTGCTACACAAAGATATGATAAACAAATAAGAAATCTTCTTCGTCTTCAAATCTTCTTTAATCTTCAATTAACCTGCACAACACCACTTGAATCTCTTTAGATCAATCACGTACATAATGGAGTCTGTTAACAATGGATTATCACAAGATGTCTTTAGATCTACAAATAGTCTTAAGATCCCGTCGACACTTCGATCTAGTTTGAATGAATCTTATATCAGAAGAGAAGATTCTCAAGAATAAACAAACTAGGTGCAATCAAAGTTCAACAACCGTTAGTCAATCAAATCAATCGAAAACTAATAAACTGCAATTATCTAGTTTCCCACCAATGGTACTCGTAGAGCTTCCTTATCCCATAGAAATTTTTAAATGAACGGTCGTAAGAGATTTCGCCTAATTAGGGTACTTTCCTCTCCGGATAGACGGCTCCACCAGAAACAACAAAAAGATGAAGTTTGCCTGGTTCTTAGGATAATTTGCTATAAATGAAAACTTAGGTATTTATACACCAAGGATGTTTTGACACCAAGGAATTTCCAAAACAGAATATTCTCAAGATATGCAATAAATACCCAAATCGGTTTTCATAATTCCTGGAAATGCTTTGTCCAATATTTTCCGAAATCTCTCAATAGAAAATCTCCAATTAGTAAATGCACATTACTAATTTTTATTTTTTAGAGATATGCATTTAATTGCTGGTAATTAAAGCATATAAAACTAACAACCTTAATTAAAAATTCTTAATTTATTTCGGACTGGGATCTCTTTGAGTAATTAAGAAATATCCTTGAACAATAAAAGATAAGAGTTACTGTTCGTGTTCAAAGTATGTTGACATCTTTTCTTTGTAAATCCTCTTTCATATTTACAATCTTGGAATCAATTATACCACACTTCCAAACAAGTTTAGAATTGGTTCATCTGTATTCCAAGACAACTATGTGATTGATCAAGTATCAAATCACAATCATGGGTTTAATCGGTTCTACCAATCACAAGTATCGTTTCTACCTCAATATGGATTACTTGTGATCGAACACACAAGTTACCAGGACAAGTTACATCAGTTACCAGGATCGGTTACGTCAATTACCAGGACCGGTTACCATATCCTCATGGTATTGCTTGTGATCGGTTACACAAGTCACTAGGATCGGTTACACCAATTACCAGGATCGGTTACACCAATTACTAGGACCGGTTACACCAATTACAAGGATCGATTACACAATTTTTTTTGATCGGTCACACCAATTACTAGGATTGGTCACACCAATTACAAATATCGATCATACCATCTCATGTGATTACTTAGGATCGGTTACACTAATTAATAAAAACAAGTCATACCAAATCATAAGTCAGTCACTGTGATTAGTTATACCAAGATACATAAAAAGTTATGACCGGTTCTACTAACTCACACATATTGGTAATCCAAAGATATGCAATGAATAACAATACCAATAAGCCTAGTGATTTCCCTTTCGATTCATAAAACAAGTTCATGAATGTACTTCCTTTAAACAAATGTAAACATTGTTTCCTATGATGAAATCTTCACCTTTAGCCATACACATAATTACAATAGTATTCATACGATTATGTCGATGTCATATATACGAAGTTCAAAAGATAAGCGTTATACTTCGTATTCTAATTCCTTTACACTATGATCATGTGATCATGTCTCACTACTACAATATAATCATTCACAGCTTCGCAGTTATGTTTTTAATATAGCACGACTTGAAAGATACATTAGGAATGAAACAGTTCAAGTTAATATTACTAACCTCAAGAGGAAGGATGATGTCGTCGTTGTAGTTTGTTACTTCTTCACATTCTTCAGGTCTTCGAGTAATACTTGTATGTCTCATAATCCTAGACTTTCTAGTCTAACCTAAATGAAGTTGTCTCTAGTACATAATCAAGCGACTCTTAGATTAATATGATAACCAAACTTGACATACCAACGCTTGGTGGGTTCAACCGAGCTATGCTCTAACACCATACATTCAAATCTGGGATGTGTTTTATAATTTATGGAAGTTCATGAACTGTTTATTTATTGCATTATTTGGGATGTAGTTCTAATTGATTGTTATTATGCATTCAATTCATGTAGGTTCGTGGGAATATTTTAAAGAAAAGGATTCATGTAAGGATTGAACATGTTCAGCCATCAAGGTGCAAAGAAGAGTTCAAGCTTAGAAAGGTTTTTAATGACAAGTTGAGGGCTGAGGCTAATTAGAGGTGAAAAGATTAGCACCAAGAGACAACCTGAAGGCTGTAAACCTGGTTTTATGGTTGAAGGAGCAAACACTTGAAACTGTTACTACGATTCCATACGATGTTGTCAATGATCTTCAAGGCGGGTATTAGAAATAATTTTATTTTTCGCTTGTGGTGGAGGTTCAGTTTGTGCCCACTTGAAAGCTTCCATAGCTCCCCATGCCTACCCCATCAGCTGTCTAAGCTCTATTTTGCGTGCATCAGTTTTGTCTCCCGAAAACTCTATTAAAACACTGAAGATTAAACAAATTTATGTAATATTTGTTATTTGGGGGAGGTATACTCTTGGGAAAGTTGTCGAGGTGAGTCTAAATCTGTTTAGGATATGCAAGCTGATGTGAGTTTATGTAAATTGTTCTTATTTCCAGAAATGATCAAAGTTAACCACCATCTCTATATAATGCTTTAAAGAAACTTGATAATATGCTATCAAAGTTACAAAAGACATGGAACACTACTCCCTTATCGGGTATCCGGAAACAAGATAACGAGTTATACCTCAACAAATAGCTATCGTGAACATTAGTATTGAGAAACCAGCATTTTGGGGGCATAGTTTCTGCTACGAAGTTCGCTTTAGTAAAGAAACTAGTGCATATAGTCTTTTAGACGGTCCTATAAAATAAACTGGGTACCTTGCTAACATGGTCCTATAAAATAAACTGGGTACCTCGCTAACATGGTTGTATAATTTTTAACGAGTACCTTGATTTTCAAGGTATTATAAATTATGATAGGTAAGTCACTTTGAGGGTCGTATAAATTTAATAAGTTTGTGCTTCCAGTATATATGTACTCCAACTTGGTACATTTAGGAGATGATCGAAGCAAGGTATGTGCTTTCAGTACTCGTGTCTAAATAAATACGATCAACCAAGCAATTTACAATTCATACCCATTTTTATACGACATTGATTCAACTGGCAGATAGTGTATGTTTTTTATAAGGTACACGGGTTTATGTACAACTAAAATAATTAAAACATTCAACATCTGGATTCTTGGTTGTGCTAACCAGGAAAAATTCCAAAAATGTGTTCTTTGATACACGAAAAATGGAACATAATAAATCTGTTCTCATTATACTGCTTAAACATTAGTATAATGACTCGAACAAAAGCCTTCCAATGCTTTTTCAATAGACTGATATATCGCCAGTGGATGAACAAGGAGATCTGCCTGGCAGAAAAGGACTTCTGATTGGCACTGCATAACCTGCTCAACTGGAGAGGTTTCAAAATCTCGGTAGTCAATTCTCTAAACCAAGCCTGTATTAAGGTAAAATCATTTCAATGCCAAATGCTAGTAAAAGACTCAAATTAAAGACCACCAAAAACCACTCTAGACCAATGTATATGCAGTCATATAAGTATTTAATCATACACAATATAAATTTAACACTCTCCCAAATAGCAACATCCATACACAAATCTGTAAAAAAGAATAAAAGTGGCCGGAGTATTACAACATAAAAAGAGTATAAGAAGAATGACGATCACCTAATGAGTAGAGAGATATGATGGACTTAAAAATGTAACATTTTGGGATTTTTTGTTGTTTAACATTAAACAACCCCTTATAACACAATAGTCGTTACTAATAAAACAAATAAAATAGTAAATGCATTGTAATTGTGTAATTTAGCATCCCTGATGACGATAGTAATTGTGTAATTTGGATCCAATTTATTCTATACGATTATATTGTTAGTTACCCAGTTTATTTTATACGAAAGTTTGCCATTGTTCCCATTTTATTTTATTGGACTCAATGGACTGTACTGTATGTTCATGTTTTCATGCCATGCTAAACTGTAATTTATGAAGAAATGTTATGATGTCGCAAGATAACTACATAGTATAGTTAACAAAAACCATACAAATTGGTGTGACATGAATTATTGGACCTCCTTAGAGGGATCATCTCAATATGATGCTACTGCAATTCAAGATTCTTTTAGAAATTATGAAAGCATAGGGAGCTTACATGATGAAGTGGTGTCAACGTTGACATACATAAGGATTTTTAATTTTTTTTTTCTCCTCCAAAGAAAAAACAGTGGTGAAACAAGATCCTGGAGGTGGAGGCTAATAGAGATGGTAAGGTAACATTTCCCAGGAGGGGCACTTTAGAGGCTGTTGGGATAATACTAAATACTTACAGACAAACTTATTCCCTAAATTGTTAGATGGCTCCAGAAACCCCAAATGCCATGTACAGCTATGGAGCCACAAATTTTCCAGTTTCACCAACCTGAAATGTTACCGCATAAACTAACAGCCTAAGATGATAATATCATAGGAAAGAATATCTTGGTAGTTCCATCGCATTATATGAAAGACATATACAAGAGTCTTACATTTTAAGCTAGAGAGAACTGCTAGACGACTTACCTGAAGTTCATTAGGAACAAACCCTGCATCAATAGCTGCCTGAGTTGCACCAACTACAGAAAGAAAAATAAAAAAAGTCATATAAAATTAATCTGGTATGAAACTAAGAATGTCGTATAAAATAAATTGGGTACGAAACTAAGAATGTCGTATAAAATACATTGGGTACGAAACTAAGAATGTCGTATAAAATAAATTGGGTATGAAACAAAGAATGTCGTATATAATATTGGGTACAACAGTATGACGGTCACATTAAATAATTGGTTATGATGTTCTGATGACAGTACAGTTACAATTGATATCTGATTCAGACGATTGTACTACTTCTGTAAGAGAGAAGCAAAAAAACTAAGAAAGGTTGTATAACTTTTGTACAAGTTACAATTGAGTCCATTTGATTCGGACCACTATAAGAGAGAAGAAAAAAAAACTAAGGATGGTTGGAAAAGCGGGATATAAGATATACACCGGTTAAGTAATAAGAACAAGATGCTTACAGGCCACTAAATATTCCAGAAAAAAAGCTATTACGATTTCACCCCCATGCTCCTTTTTATGCGAGACCAGGAGCCTTCCAATGCATAGTTACAAAGCACATTAACATATTGAAAGTCCATATGTAAATCCAAGTTCAAGGACTTGCACAAGACTTATCAATATATCATATCTCAATGTAGCCTGGAGCGAAGTTGCGTGGGAATATTTAGCTAATGTTTTGGATGTAAACACATAAAATGTCCTAATGTAAGAGACTGCCTGAATAAGCAAGAAAACTATGTAAGGTTATCAGATAACTTTCACGAAATGATCTAATTTTTGGCGAGATAGAAACTATAGGTATGATAAATTTATGTTCGAAGTGCGCTGATCATATTAGAAGTAAATGATATACTTTATCAGCCCAACAATAGATGTAAACTTCCAAATACAAACACTTCAAGAGTTAAAAAGCAAAGTTAACTGAAAACACAATTGAATCAGGTTCTCATGAGGGATGCTAATAAAACTCAGTGCAAGGTTGTTTCATAATAGAAAAAGTTTCCAGAACCTCATTGACTGGGTAAAGTTTTCAGAGAAGGAGAACATAAATGAAATGTTTCTACTACAAAGAAAAAATTTGCAAATAAAAGAACAAATGTTTTTGGATCAATTAAAGCAAGATAAAAATGAAAAAAAACAACATATTTGTTATGTTTAAAATTAAATACAAATAAGGCTTTAGAATGAATATTAACCTGTTCCGCAATACCTGCTGCTTCAGCATATGCATCTTGAATGTATTCAGCAAGCATGTGGAGAAATATGCTAGATATTCCTCCAGCAGCAAAAATAAATGGTATGATGGCAAGTGTTAACAGTGCAATTTGCAACAATTTATCAATCCGATCACAAGACCACCAAAAATTGTCGCCATGTTATGAATATAGTTACCGACCTGTTATATAAAACATCCATTATACAAAGCCACGTCAGATACATTTATCATTTGCTGAAGCATTTAAATTACTAAGATCAAGAAAAATCAAACTAAAATTGAAGAATTTACTGCATGAACGATTACTTAAAGTTTGAAACTTACTTTCTCATTGAGAGCAGACTGGATCAATAACACATTACTCAATACTTGGCTAACAATGTCCCCGTTGTTCCCATAAGTATCAAAGAAACTCATATCCTGGTTGAGCAATACATGAACATATTTGGACCTAATGACTGCACTCTGCCATTCTCCAGTAAGAATCCAGCATGAGAGAACAAATTAGTTTGAAGTTGAGATAAATTGCATCTACCACACAAGGACTTTAGCAATAACAGATAATAGTGATCTTACCAACCCATCCAGCAAGAAATACAGCTGATGCTATGTACATAATTTGTAAAGTATGCTGCAACACAGAAGAAGAAAAAAAGTTAAATAAAGTGGACCAGAATCTTCAATTTGTCATGCTAGATGCTACTAACAGAACAATAAGTAGTCAAGTCTTCTAAGTCCTAATTCATGACAAATTTAACACTGGAACTTTTGATGTAATCATTGTTTCAAAACAACTTATAGGTTCAGTTTATCAGATCTATCATACATAAGAAAAAGTAGTTATATCGATTCAAACGTAACTGAATTACACCCAACAACACAATCCATCTTCTTTTGTTGAACTGTCATTCGATACGCATAACTAAACCATAATACCATACCTGTTGCCTTCTCCTAATCATATTACATAACTGAAGCTACTCCAACATTATTGGTCATGCCTAATGAAGAACAGTGCAAATGTTTAATAAACACCTTTGTGAAATTAAATCTGTTCGAACAAATTAATTAGAAACAACTAATTCCACATTACACTAAAACCCTATAATTTAATCCCACATAAAACTGGAAGAACCCTGTGTATCAATTTGAAAATAAACTGATACAATAGTATATACCCTTTTGACCTAATTCACAATGGAAAAACAGAAAGAAAAAAAATCAAACCTTTCTCAAGATAAGTGATATACCATGTTTACTACCAGCGCTAGATAAAGAAGAGATTGCAGTTTTCTAATCTTCGTTGCATATCAACCCAACTCAAATTTTGAACTCACCATTCGTATACGGATTCCCCTCTACTTCGGTTGCAGATACTTATAGCGGTATGAAGACCAATAAAGGGTAGTATTACTAGATCAATTGAACAATTGGATTAAGTTAAAACAATCTTATGTCCATCAAATTTGATCCAGAACATCATGGAGTTGCTAGAGAAACAGGAAAGAACAAACAGGATTTCTATAAAATAACCATTTCTATCCGGGTAAACCCAACCATCTAACCAGAGCAGTTAACCTAACCTAACCTAACCAGGGTATTTGAACTAACCCCACCAAGGAGGGTAGGTTAGAGAAAAACGGGTTTAGTTAACTCACCGGGTCAGGCTGAGTCCAATTCGCACATGGTTGTTACCTTTTTGCTGAGTTCGACTGTGAGCGACCTTTCTGTGGAATATTGAATTTCCTTGACGTTTGCTAAAAAAAAAAAAAGTATATATATCACATGGATTTTATTTATTTTTCGCTTTGTTTACAAAAAAAGAAAGAGCTTTACTATTCCTTTATCAAGGAATATGAGAAACAACCCACTTATAAAAACTTACTTCTATTGAATTCTAAGGAATCTCTCATAATTTCAGCTTACCCTTCATCTTTGCTACATTTGGATGCACATTGCTTGATAGAACACCTGCATTATCAAGCATAATTTAATCAGATCCCATGCATTTATTATCCTTGCTAGTTTGGGATTTGTCTCAATTATTTTACAACGCGCAATTGGGGGATATAAATTACTTCCCCCAACCAATAGTGTTTGCTAAGGGGTGTTTTTGGGGGGCAAAAATACTAAAATACCCTTCCATCAAAATAAAAATCTAATAACTTAAAATCAAAAAACAAAATCATATCCCCCATTTCCATCTTCACTGTCGGCATTCTCGTTAGGGTTAAGGATTTGAAACCTAAATATTCTCCACGTTGAAAATGATTTTTTTTTTACATTCGGAAGTGATGAATACCATGCCGGAAGTGATGAAGACCATGTCGGTAGTGATGAATACCATGTCGGTAGTGATGAAGACCATGCCGGAAGTGATGAATACCATGCTGGTAGTGGCAAACATTTATAAAAATTTCCAACAAATGCTGGCATGGCTTTTTCGGTTGAATACAATGCCGGCTTGCCTTTTAGAATGGGGGATATTGTTGGCCAGCATGGACGTAGTATGAATACAATGCTGGAAATGCTGCTGCCGGCATTGTATTTATACTACGTCCATGCCAGCACCGAGTTATTTCAGCTGCAACAATGGTGGATTCAAAGAAAAAAAATCAAATTTTCAACACATTTGCACCTTTACCTGAGTATTGGATCCAGGTTTTGTCCTTTTCCTCTATCCCCCAATTAGTTTTAGTATCCCCCAATTGCGCGTTCTTATTTTAGGCCTACACAAAAAATTTGTTTCCAACTAAAAGGAGGATAAGGGGTATCTAAATTTGTCTCAATTATCCCTCCCTTAAATCTTAATACTAAAACGTAATTCTCTATTCTATTTCATTTTCATTTCCACCTCCACCAACAATCATTTCTTCTTCTCTTCTTCGATTTTTTTTTTTTCATTTTCCAACAAAAACTTCATCGATTATCAACAATCCGAGGAACGGTTAATCGTTTGTTTCACCTATATAATGACGAATCATCCAAGAATGAAACAAGCCATTGGAATTACTTATCCTAGTTCGGACGATCTAGGATTTCGAAGAGCTATTCGAAACAAACAATCCACATCGCAAACAGTTATGGAAGACGATCAAACTATTAGCGTAACATAAGCAGAAACAATTCCAATCATATACTTTTATATCAACCCAGTACTCTAAATTAGGCTTTAACAGCATGCATTCACTTAAAAAATGAATTTTTCGAAATCAAAGTTTTTATGGTTTACAAAAATCGGTCTACGTTAATGTACTTGGGGACCAATTTCTCCAGGAAACGGTCGTTGTCCATGCCCACAACAACCAATTGTTCTGGATGTGTTTTTTGGTTGAAGAACATTTAACTAGAATCGGTCGATCTTCATGCCCACATCGACCGATTCCTCTGTAGAAGATATAAATTTTTCTATTGGTTATTTTTAGTAGAATCGATCGAATTATGTGAATGTTCATATAAACCGATTATATAGCCTATAAATTCTGAATTGCTAAGCCCATAATCAGTTTATGTAAATGTCCATAACAACCAAGAAATCCGACTAAATCTCTTCAAAATTGTCTCCTAAAAATTATGCAGGTGAAGATATATTTTCCCGCCAAAAACCTGTCTTGAACGATGAAGAAGGGGATTCCCCTAGTAATTCATAGGTGCCCTTAACAATGGGGTACCCATAGTGATTTTGTGGGTGCCCTTCGTAAAAATCATGGGTGTCTTTATCAATTTCTGTGGTGCCTTTAACATATTTTTTGGGTGTAATTTTTCCTCCCGGAGCAAATATCACTTTTCGAGCTATCTCGTATTTGAATACAACTTTATGATTTTCAGAATTTCTACAACAAAACAATCTTGCTAAGAGTAATTCTATAACAACTTTTGCTTAATACCTCCCCTGGGACCGAATCTGCATGTCATTATATTACTTGTTAGTGTAAAGAGTAGTAGAGAATATTATTTACGAGTTGACACCTCGTCAAAATTGGCCAATTTTTTCGCAAAATGTTTATTTCCCAAAAATGCCTACAAATACATAAAAACACAATATTAGTACAAAAATAAGCACTAACAATATACAGAATTGAGACAAATCAGACCATAAAATGTGTCTATCAAGACTTTTTTCCAGACAAAGAAGAAGTAAAGGAAGTCTTCAATATAGTAAATGCCATGGGGTTGTTGGTTGTGGTCGATAGTTCCAAAATTGGATATGACAAACTATTAGAGCATAGCTCGGTTGAACCCACCAAGCGTTGGTATGTCAAGTTTGGTTGTCATATTTTAGTATCAAAACTCATCTAGAGTCGTTTAATTAAATACTAGAGTCAACTTCGTTTAGGTTAAGACTAGAAATTCTAGGAATGTTGAGACATACAAGTATTACTCCGAAGACCTGAAGAATGGGAAGAAGTAACGACTGTAACGAAGACATCATCCTTCCACTTGAAGTTAGTAATACTGACTTGACTTGTTTCCATTCTTAACATATCTTTCAAATCGTATTATATTGAAAACATAACATGCCAAGTTGTATATATATAATACGCTAATGATTAGACTTGGTCATATCATGATGATCAAAGTGTTAAGGAATTTATTGAATTACGAAGTATAACGCTTATCTTTTGAACTTCATAAATATGACATCGACATCTATGTATTTAGTTACTTGATTATGTGTAAGATATATGTGTGATTTCATCCTATAAAACTATGTATTATCACATTGTTTTAAGGAAGTGGATGTATGAACTTGATTCATAATCGAAAGGGAAATCATGATTGGTCCGGTTGTTTATTGAATAACTTTTGGATGACCAATACAAGATGACAAGGTAGAACCTATCTTGACTTATGTTGAGAATTGAGGTATAACCGTTCATAGCCTATTATGTGTAGCATGTTATAATCGGTCACAAGCTACTTTGTGAAGCAAGGTGTAACCGGTCACAAGCTACGTTGGGAAGTTAGTTGTAATCGGTCACAAGCTACTTTGGGAAGCAAGGTGTAACCGATCACAATCTAATTTGGGAAGTAAGGTGCAACCGACTGATGTGTTTTTAATTTTGTTGTAAAAAGTTGTAAGTAGAGTTCGTTCAACTCGAACTTGTGAAGGATTTTTTTAGACTCAAATTAAACTCAACAATTAAATAAGTTGTATCAAAAATATAAAAACACCGAGACTTTGGATTCCACCATTAACCAATTTTATGTGATTTAATCAAATTAATATTCATGCAGTTTTTTACGTTTAAAGTGATTCTAATATTTTGCAAAAGTAGATTTTTGGAATAACAAATGTATTTCGAAAGCATAGAATATCAAAAACATAGGTCTAAGCATAATCTATCAAGAGAAATCACAATTGTTTAAGAAAAATCATTCAATCAATTCTCAATCAAAGCAAATAATCATATAAGAAATTGCAAAAATAATTAAAATAGAATTATACCACTTTTCATGGAACAATGGCATCCTCCGTTGCCTCGGCTAAAGGGGTTTAGCTCCTCATGGTAGAAACATGCTCAAAAGATTTATTCATAGTTCAAAAGGTGTTTACAATGGAGAAAAGATATGAACAGCCAATCTGCAATGTTTATAAGTGTTACAGAACGGACTGTTACGAAGGAATTGTTGAAAAGATGATAAACAGTTGCTATAGGCTTTTCTCAAGCGCTGGTGTAGAACGATACTTCTCTTCTGTAGTTGAATAAACGACCCTCTCTGCGACCTGCTTCGTCTGTTCAATGTTCTTCACCTTCGTCTTCTTATTCGCAGCAGCAGAGAACTCCTCTGCAAGTCTTCTTTCTTCGATTCTATGGCCTCTGACCGGACCCCAAACTCTCGATCTGTGCTTAGCAGCTGCTTGGAAATAGGTTACCCCTTATCCAAAATGAGAGCCCGAATAGCAAATGTCCTCCCAGGTGCCTTCAACAACTTTTTGAGCCAATTTCGCCGCAAAAGCCTATTTCTCCAAAAACACCTACAAAGGGATAAAATACCAAAATTAGTACAAAAATGGGTTCTAACAATATACATAATAGAGATGAAAATAGACACATAAATGCGTCTATCACCGACCACAAGCTACTTTTGGAAGCATGGTGTAACCGGTCACAACCTAATTTGGTAAGCATGGTATAACCGGTCACAACTTAAATTGTGAGTCATGGTATAACTAATCCCAAGGAGCAAAACCGAGTTTTCAATATTCATATATCTCTTTATGTTTTGTGTGATTTTGGAATCAGGATTTGCTGAGAGAAACTTCTAGATGTCGACATTATTTGAACATGTACATAACTCTTATCATTAATTGTTCAAAGATATTCCTGGATACCCAAGGTGATCTCGAACCGAAATATTGAAAAGCATTTAATTATGATTTTCAAATATATATGTTTTAATTACCAGCAATTAAAACATATCCTCTGAAAAATAATATTAGTTAATGTGCTACACTATTAATAGAAATTTTCTAAAAGAGATTTCAGAAATATTGGTTAACACTTATTGGAAATAGGAAAACCGAAATTAGGTGCTTTAATGAATATCTTAAGAATATTTTCGGTTTTGGAATTTCCTTGTTGTCCAAACAACTTTAGTCTATAAATACTCGAGTTTGCATTTCTTGTAAACTATTCTAAGAGCCAGGAAAACTTCATTCGTGTTGTTTCTGGTGGAGCCGTCTATCCGGAGAGGAAAGTACCGCTCGTTTAAATACTTTTGTGGGATCAAGAAGCTCTACGAGTACCGTTGGTGGGAAACTAGATAATTGCATTGTTATTTTAGTATATGATTATTGATTTGATTGACTAACTGTTGTTGAAACTTTGATTGCACCTAGTTTGATCATTCTTGAGAACCTTCTCTTTTGATATAAGGGTCACTCAAACTATATCAACGTATCGAAAGGATCTTTAGAACCATTGTGGATCTAAAGGAATTTTATGATAATCAATTGTTAACAAACTCTGTTTTGTGTATGATTGATCACAAGGGGATTCAAGTTTGTGTTTTGCGGGTTATTGAGAAGGCAATTGAAGATTTGAAGACAAAGAAGATTTTCTTATTAGTTTTCGTATCTTGTGAATTTGTGCACACATCTTGATCGACTGGGGTCCGACTTAGATTATATTCATCTAATCAGAAAGTCGTATTGATCGGTAACTATCATTTGGTGGTATTTTTCAATATCCGAATCTTATAATTGTGAATCTGAATCTAAGTTACCGATTCAGATTGATCTTACCCGACAAAAGGGTTTATTAGTTCAAATGGAAGAGCCTATGTCAAAAACTCAAACATATCTTTTACCAAAGATTGATTAGAGTGGTTACCAAACAGATTCTGTTAGAGCATAGCTCGGTTGAACTCACCAAGCGTTGGTATGTCAAGTTTGGTTGTCATATTTTAGTGTGTCAAAACTCATCTAAAGTCGCTTGATTAAATACTAGAGTCAACTTCGTTTAGGTTAGACTAGAAAGTCTAGGAATGTTGAGACATACAAGTATTACTCCGAAGACCTAAAGAATGTGAAGAAGTAACGAGTTACAATGACGACATCATCCTTCCACTTGAGGTTAGTAATATTGACTTGAACTGTTTCATTCCTAACGTATCTTTCAAGTCGTGTTATATTGAAAACATAACTGCGAAGCTGTATATACTGTACATATTGTATAATACTCTAGTAATGTGACATGGTCATATTTGTGTGATCATAGTATTAGGGAATTAGACTACGACGCTTATCTTTTAAACTTCTTAGATATGACATCGACATAATCTTGTATATACTATTATGATTATATGAATGGGTTATGGTGAAAATTTCATCCTAGGAAAAAATGTTTACATTTGTTTAAAGAAAGTACATTCATGAACTTGTTTCGTGAATCGAAAGGGAAATCATTAGGCTTATTGGTTCGTTTATTCATTGCAAATCCTTGGATGACCAATATGTGTGAGATGGTAGAACTAATCATAACCTTGGTTATGTATCTTGGTATAACTATCATAATGCCTGACTTATGATTTGGTATGACTGGTTTTTATTAATTGGTGTAACCGATCCTAAGTAATCACCATGTGATGGTATGATTGATCCTTGTAATTGGTGTAACCGATCCTAATAATTGGTGTGACCGATCACAAGTGTTGTGTAATTGATCCTTGTAATTGGTAACCAGTCCTGGTAACTGGTGTGACCGATCACAAGCAATACCATGGGAATATGGAACCAATCCTTGTAACTGGTGTAACCGATCCTAGTAACTGGTGTGACCGATCACAAGTATTTCTATAATAAGGTATAACTGATCCTAGTGATTGGTAGAACTGATTGAACCCATGTATGTGATTTGGTATTTGAACAATCACATTGTAATCTTGGAATATGGGTTAACCAATTCTAAACTTGTTTGGAAGTGTGGTATAACCGATTCAGGAATGTAAATCCATATAAATATGAAATAAGGATTTACAGTGAAAAAGATGTCAACATACTTTGAACACGTACAGTAACTCTTAACTTTTATTGTTCAAAGATATTCCTTAGTACTCAAGGAGATCCTGTGCCGAAATAAATTAAGAATCTTTTAATTAAGCTTTTTGGTTTTATATGCTGTAATTACCAGCAATTAAATGCATATCTCTAGACAATAAAAATTAGTAATGTGCATTTACTAATTGGAGATTTTCTATTGAGAGATTTCAGAAATATTGGACAAGCATTTATTGGAATTAGGAAAACCGAATTTTGCCATTCATTGCATGTCTTGATAATATTTTTGGTTTTGGAAATTCCTTGATGTCCAAACATCCATGGTCTATAAATACCTAAGTTTTCATTTATAGCAAACTATACTAAGAGCCAGACAAACTTTATTTATTGTTGTTTCTGGTTGAGCCGTCTAATCGGAGAGGAAAGTATCCTAATTAGGTGAAATCTCTTACGACCGCTCGTTTAAAGATTTCTGTGGGATCAAGAAGCTCTACGAGTACCGTTGGTGGGAAACTAGATAATTGCAGTGTTATTAGTTTTCGATTGATTTGATTGACTAACGGTTGTTGAAACTTTAATTGCACCTAGTTTGTTTATTCTTGAGAATCTTATCTTTTGATATAAGATTCACTCAAACTAGATCGAAGTATCGACGGGATCTTTAGAACTGTTGTTAGATCTAAAGACATCTTGTGATAATCCATTGTTAACAGACTCCGTTATGTGTGTGATTGATCACAAGAGATTAAAGTGGTGTTGTGCAGGTTATATTGAAGATTAAAGAAGATTTGAAGATGAAGAAGATTTCTTATTGGTTTTCGTATCTTGTTGTGTGAACAAACCTTAATCGGCTAGGATCCAACTAGAATCGGATTTATTCGATTGATTAGTTGCGTGAAATCGGCATCACTTTATAGTTTCTCTTTGAGATCTATATTGATTGATTGCGAATCTAGACTTGACTATTTCGATAGTTAAAGTTAGATTGATCTAACAAGGAAAAAGAGTTTATTAGATTAAACGGAAGAGCCTTTGCGCATGACTTGGGATATCTTTATCTTGAAAAGAATCAATAAAGTTGTTACCAAACAGATTTTTTGTTCCTTTTCTATTTGGAATACGATCCAAAGGAATTGTACCAGTGCGTGACTCTCGAAGTCGGAAGCGCAGGGATACTGAGGAAACTAAGTGAACTAGGTGTAGTTGCTTGGTCTCAACTATACGAAGTTGGTGTAAATTTTGTATAGCGTCTTAATTTTTAGAGTATTCAATTCTGGACTAGGTCCTGGGGGTTTTCTGCATTGTCAGTTTTCTCGTTAACAAAATCTTGTTGTGCCATTTACTTTATCTTTCCGAATTATAATTATTTTATTATAATTAAAGTAAATTTCACTTTACGTTAACTCCGATATACTTGATAGTGATCCTATAGAGTTTGGTTAATTCCGAACCTATTATCAAGTATCACACTTTGTTTGTCATATTGTCTCGATCTCGTATCCATAGACAATCACACAAAGTGTGAATACTGAAGTTGTTGTATTGTCTCGACTTTGTCCATAGACGATCACACTTGGTAAGATGACTTATAAGTTGAAACAAAAAGATTGTGGTGTATTTGGGTACCCTCGTCTTTTAAGATTCATTCATTTGTTGTTTAGAATACGATGCAAAGGAGTAGCTAATGTGCGTGACTCTAGAAGTCGAGGGCGTAAGGATACTGAGGAAACTAAGTAGCTAGGGATAGTCTACTTGGTCTCAACTATATGAAGTTGCTATTAGATTTTGTATAACGACTTAATTCTTAGAGTATTCAAAAGTGGACTAGATCCGGGGTTTTTATGCATTTGCGGTTTCCTCGTTAACAAAATCTTGCTGTGTCATTTACTTTATTATTCCGTAATTATAATTTAAAGTAAATTACACCTGTACGTTAATCCGAATTACTTGAAATTGATCCTAATAATCAATCAGTTTTTACTGTAACTATTGTCAAGTAAATATCATGTTGTTGTATTGTCTCGACCTCGTGCATAGACAATCACACAAGGTATAGGACTTAAGTTGTATTGTCTCGAATCTTTCCATATATTTTTTTCTTAATCATGATATTTTATTACTTAAAAAAAAACTCCAATTACAACTTACAAGGGAGCCAAGACATTTTCAAGGCAAAAAACCCAAAACAAGAAAAGAGAAATGAGCCCAGTATGCTAAGCGCAGTAAGTAAGCTATAGCAAAAAGAGCTCAATAAACAAAAGAAAAAGCAAAAATCGATGCAGAGCAGTTCAAACATAAAATCAATACATCTTTTCAGGAGCTGAACCTAAAGTAGATACCATCTTCACACTCCAACTGGTTCAGAAAGTCTGGCTTTTCCTCATAGTATAGGACTGTTCCTCTTGCAAGAAGTACACCTTGTTTATCCATCTTGTCAGCAGAAAAGTTTATCTCCCTATATGAATGTGTGAATGTGATTCTATCTATGTTCTTCATGATATTGTTCCATCTATTCACAACAATCCAAGGTATTCTACCATTGCTAAAAGCTAACAATAAAATGCTTTGGAATCAAGACTGAAGCATACATTCTCATACCTTTTCTTCACTGTCCATTCACCAGCTACCACCAAAGCCATCACCTCAGCTAGATAGTTTGTTGTTATCCCAAAATCTCCAGAAGTTGCTCCCAGGCATCCACCATCTTCATTTCTTGCCACAAATCCCAGTCCAGCATTTCCAGGGTTACCCTTTGAAGCTCCATCACGGCATATTAGAACTTGTCCTCTTCCAGGAAATTTGAAGAAGCATTGTTTTACTCCTGCCATGTGTGTTTTAATCCCTTTAATTCCAAAATGCAGTAAAATTTGTAGATCATACATATTCCCCCATTTGGAGCCTTTAATTCTTATACCACACTCCCTTGTGTAAAACATGATTCTCTGTTTAAACTTTTCAAATTTAGGTTCTTCACTCTCATATATCATCTTATTTCTTGTATGCCAGAGCTCAACCATCACTTTAAAAGCACAGTTATACGATACTTCTTTAATTGCACCACTCTTGCCCTTAGCAAATTTCAGAACATCCTCAAATGTTGTAGGATTTAAAAAGCAGAAGATCCCTCCCAACCAATGCCAAATTTTAGTACTAAATGTACAATACCATAATATATGATTCATTGTATCCTGTGCATTGCCACATAAATAGCATTTTGAGCTTTTTTTCTTACAGTTTCCTCAGTGGCACGTGCTCCTCTCAAGATTTTCTATAAATTTGTAGAAGTATAAGGGCGCACACATGTATTCCAAATTTGCTTTGTCCAAGGTATCACAGGATATTGTTTTCTAACCTGTTGAGCTGCACTGGCAACAGAAAATTTACCATTTAAGTCCTTCTCCTATATCAGTTTATCAGGGCCACCGCCAATTACTGGTACTTCATTTCTAAACATTTTCTCAGGGATTTGCCACACACCATCCACAATTAGGTTAGCCACTTTTAGATCAATATTTATCTGGACATAACTATTCTCTGCATGCCTCTCAATTAAAGCATATTCTTTGATCCATTTATCATGCCACATAGAGATTGTTTGTCCATCTCCAACTATCCATCTTTTACCTTCATTCACCTCAGGGATCACCCATTTAATTCCTGGCCAAATTGAGGACTGTCTGTAAGAGGATATCCATTCATTATTTTTGTTTTTATACTTAGCTCTCATGAACTGAGTCCACTCCACCTGCTCAGTTTCAATTTTCCACAAAAGCTTCATTAACAAGGCTTTATGCATAACCTCCAATCTCCTTAACCCCAAACCACCTTCAATTATTAGAGCATTTACTTCATCCCATTTTACAGTAACCAATTTTTTAACAGCAGGATCTCCAGACCATAGGAAATTCCTGATAATTTTCTCACATTCCTTTATAACATATTTGGGCCACTTGTAAACAACCATATTATATATGGGAGTACTGCATAATACATGCTTGACCAAAGTTAAACTTGCAGAGAAAGCTAATAATTTGCCCATCCAACCAGCTAACATCTTCTGCATTAACTCCACTATCCCCCAAACTTGATAAGATTTCACTCTTACAGGATTTAAGATAACCCCCAAGTAAGTATCAGGCAACTCTGCCAATCCCATTTGCAGATATTCAGCTATCCCAATTCTTCTTGCATTTGATACTCCACCTACAAAACATTTACTTTTGTTCCTATTCACCACTTGTCCAGCTGAAAGTTGGTATTTACTTAATAAATTCATCAGATTATCCAGTGATTTTTTGTGACCATTGCAGAATATAAAGATGTCATCAGCAAACATTAGGTGTGAAGGTTGACAACTACCTCTAGTAACCATTGCTTGTATCTTACCTTCCTGCACCATTTGAGATTTATTTCTACTAAGAACTTCCTCTGCAAGAATGAATAAAATGGGTGACAATGGGTCACCTTGTCTGAGACCCCTTCCAACACCAAAGAATCCACATGGTCCACCATTGATAAGTACTGAGATCATAGCAGATTCAAATATCCAGTTTCAGAGAATCCAAATCTTTTAAGAACCTCAAACAAGAACTCCCAACTCAGTGAAGTTATATCCAGTTTAAGACCAACATTCCCTCCTCTTCTCTTGATGTTTAGTTCATTAATTATTTCAGAAGCTAACACAATTTTATCATGAATATTCCTCCCTTTAATAAAAGCACCCTGTTGAATAGAAACCAATCTCTCAATCATTGTACTTACTCTAGTGGTAATAATTCTTGTGAATATTTTGAAGTTGAAGTTAGCTAAGCCAATAGGCCTAAATTGATCTGCTCTCCTTGCACCCTGAATTTTAGGGAGTAAGAATAAGAAATTAGAGTTTAAACCTTTAGGAATAAACCTGTGACTCCAACAATATTGAATTGCTTTTATTAACTCTTCACCAATAATGTCCCATGCAAATTTGTAGAAACTGCCAGGAAATCCATCAGGCCCTAGAGCACTATTTGCATTCATTCCATAAACTACTTCTTTAATTTCCTGTGTAGTGAGAACAGCATCAAGAAATTTGTTATCTTCATCCTTTAGTATTTTAGGAATTGCTTCCATTATCTCCTCATAAGCTATAACATTCTGAGCTTCAAATTCTTCTTATAATGTTCCTCCAAAATATTTGCAATTTGAGTTTGTTCATTTACTACATAGCCCTCTGTACTTTCCAGTTCAGTAATATTGTATTGGGATTGTCTTATTTTAAGAGTTGCATGAAAGAATGCTGTATTAGCACCCCCCCCCCCCCCCTCCTTTATCCATTTCACTCTAGCCTTAGCTCTCATTAATTCATTATATTGCTGAGATACTACTTCATGTCTCCCCCTTGCTGTGACCAGTTTATTTAATAACTCAACATTTTCAGGATCTGTATCTGATAACAGTGTAGCTTCAAGTACCTCATCTTCTGTAGTCTTCACTTTGATTCTTAGGTCTCCAAAAACCTCCCAGTTCCACTTCTTCAATATTTGTTTGAGTCTTTTCAATTTATTCATAAAGGAAAAAGCTGGATTTCCTGAAATTGCCTCATTCCATGCATCTTTAATCACTTCAAGAAAACCAGGATGAGAAGTCCAAATATGTTGATATCTAAAAGGGGCATTCACAGGCTTACAAGTATTCACTACAACACCAAATAAGGGACTATGGTCAGATGTACCTCTTACACCCACTTTGTAGAACCAACCTTCAAATTTTTCCAACCATTTGAGATTATAGAAAGCTTTATCAAGATCACATAAAATTCTTTTTTTACCAACTCTATTATTGCACCAAGAAAATTTGATTCCAGTTCTTGTGGCTTGAATTAAGTTGCAAGATTCTAGACAGTCTCTAAAATCTTTCATTGACACTCTAAGTGGTCTTCTACCCCCCACCTTTTCTTCATAACTCGGCACAATATTAAAATCCCCAATTATCATCCAGGGATAGTTCATTTTACTAATATCCATCAGCTCTTCCCATAAGTCTCTTTTATCCACAGTAATGCATGCTGCATGAATGCCAGTAACCAGAACATCTCCAACCTTAACTGTGATTGCCTGTCTTGAAGATGAAACCACAACTGGTTTTGATAAGGAAGAATTCCAAAAAAGCCATATATTACCCTTTGCAGTATCACTAGAATTATGAATAACCATTTTACTCATCCCAGCAAGATTTAAACACTTAACTCCACTACTAGAAGCTTTTATTTTAGGTTCAGCTACCCATAGTAATGAAGGACTAAAACTTTTAACTAAATTTCTCAGTTTGTCTTTGGCTTGAATTCTTTTCAAACCTGTGACATTCCAAAAAAGTACTCTCATTGAGATTGAGTTAATTGAGAAGTACCGGTACCTCCCACACCAACATTTGATTTAACTGAAGTACTTGCTTGCTTTCTAGTTATAACATTGGGAACACCTTTAACAGGTTTACTAATCACCCTAGAAAAAATATGATCATGTTTTTCAGCAACCTCAATTAATGCTTGATATTTACTTGGAGAAGCAAATCCTTTACCTGAATTAGAGTTGTTATTCCCTAATATGAACTTTGTATTGGTGCCTGTTACTTCCTTCCAGTCATCTATACTTGTTACTTCCGTGTTTATATTTGATAGAACTTGAGATGTTAATATCTCAGGTGAGACATTATTGGTAACTGGTACAGCTTCAGAATTACTCTCAGCAGAAATTATGTTAACTTGTTCTACTACTACTACACTAGTTGGTACTTCAACAACTGAATATAATGCCTGCACACTTGCACCCACATCAATAAGTTTGCCCACATATAATGAAGGAAATTCATTAGGAGACTCCAGAAGGCCAATAAAATCTTTCTCCTTATTAACAGAAGGAGTAATATTAAGATTAGGAGGAACAATTGCATCCACTTCTTCTACTTCATTTATTAAATCTTCACAATCTTTTAATGAATTCAAATTCTTACCACTATTGGAAAGAAAGCATATATCAAATCCACCAGAACTCTGCATTGAAACTTTTTTTGGAGTGTACCTCCATTGAGGTTTATGCACATTATTATTTTTCACTCCTCGATTTTGTTCTTTTCTTGCAACTCTGCACTCTGTTACCAAGCGACCCACAATCTTGCACTGACTACAAAATTTAGTTAGTTTGGATACTCTAATTTCTTGCTCAAATTTACAATACTTTGATTCAACCACTACCTTATTAGGAATTACATTAGCTAAATCAATTTCCACCATAATACTAGCATAGTACCCAATTTCTTTTTTCAGAGTTGTAGAATCTATACGGATTGGCCTACCAATTGCACTACCCATCGACATAAGAATATGTTCTTTCCAATACTCAATACTAAGACCTGGAAATAACATCCATACAAAAACACTGGAAGATCTTTGTTGTTCAGGTTTAAAATCACGTTCCCAGAACCTAAGCTTCAGGTATTGAGATTCAACCTCCCAGAAACCTTCATAAATAAATTTCATATCCACCTTATTCTCTAGTTTGATAATAAATAAACCTTTGATAATAGGAATAAATTGACATTTACCTGTGAGAGTCCATTGCTTCCTTAAACTTGTTTCTACAACTGACATCTTCAATTTCCCAAAATCCATCCTTCCAATCAAACTAAATCTCCATTCGTTTACGCTCTCATCAATAATCACATCCGGTATGAAAACTGATGGACTAAGATTCACAGGAACAAAAGTATTTTCTGATCTAATTGTTTTTGAAATCTCATATTCCGATCGAGAATTTGAGTATTCCTCCATTTGACTTCAGTTTTTAGACATTTTAATGATCTCACCTGAAGCAAACGGTAACAAGATTACTCTAACTAACACTTGAATCGAGAAAATCACCTGAAATGATGACGATGAAGTACAGAAAACAAGAAAGTTTTGAGAAAAAATTCTCCATTTCGATCGCCGAGTTGCAGAGCACGACTCGGACCCGATTCAACTCTACTATCCTTTCGTAAAAATAAATTCTCGAATCTTTCCATAGACGGTCACTTAAGATACCAGACTTATAGGTTGATATTTAAAAGATTGTGGTGTATTTGGGTACCCTTGTCTTTTCACAAACCTCTTGTTTCTGCGTTCGCCGAGAGATTTTATGGGGAAATGAATATTTTTCATCTTTCGGATAGCGAAATGACAATAACTCCAAATAATGTGCAGTTAATTACTGGTCTAAGTGTTACAGGTAAAGCTGTAAGGGGGTATGTAAGGGGGTCCGATTGTGAATAAGCTTAAATTGACGAAGATTTACGAGTTCACCAAGAGGGTGTTCGGATGGGATGAGGAGAAAACTAAGCCGGAGATGCTAATGGGTTTAGCGAAGTAGAGAATCTTCCATCTCGCGAGCTTGAGGGACGAAGTCATGGGAACAAATAAGATTCGTAAAAAAGATAAGCTTGAGGGAAGAATTCAGGCACGATCATCTCCCATAGTTCAATATAAGAATTAGTACCTAGTCCACACAAAGATATATACATGGAATTTTACCATACTATCATGCAACTTTTCTTTTTTTGTATGAAACAAATAAGCCAGACAACACTAACTAAGTTCAAGCAATACTATAATAAACATTCGAATTAATAATAAAAATGTGAATCTCATTTGAAGTGCAAACGATCCTTCAATATCATATTAACCCAACAAAGTTACTTATAATATCAAGTACATATATTAATGAGGCTTACTTAACAGAAAATCAACTGCATTTCCTTGATCGACATAAAATGTCATATTTTGCGCAAAAAAGTTTGCCTATACCCGGAAATATATGCATGAAACAATAAGCCTTACCCCCAACTTATTTCAAATGAAAAGTTCATCACAAATTCAAAATAGCTTCAGATACCACGATACAATAATCCAACAAATCATCGATGATGTATAATAATTATGAAAACCACAAAACAACTTTTACAATTTCTATTTTACCCAAAGATGACAAATTTTAAATATATCAAAAACACTGAAGTTACAATCATGTATGCATGAACGCCAATAATAAAATAATACTATAAATCCATGAACTACAACATGCTTAATAGTTGAAACAAGGAGACTACAAGACCAACTTTCACTCATCTTTCATTCAACTAAAAACATAATCCTAAAGAATCAAACAACCCATATATATCAACTCAGCATTTCCAACTCCTACCAGATATCATTTACACAACCTATCCTCCAAATAAAAAATGGAAATTAGCAAAAGATGAAATCCACCAGGATGGTAAATCCAACTAGCAAGAGATGCCAAATAAAACATAATGCAACAATTTTATTATACTAATAATCAAACTAATACATACACCTATAAATCATTTTCAATTGCTCCAGAGAAATCTATAACAACTAAAAACCACCACAGAAAAGCTTAGCTTCAACAAAATACCTTTGCTACAATCACAAGATCCACAAATATTAAGAACTAAAAGACCATATAATGAGTAAACTAAAATAAGAGATTAAGAGAAAGTAAAACCCAAAATTTACAAGCTAATTATCACAATCAGAATAAAACCCAAACTAGTTGAAAAGGAGGAATTTACTGGTGTTGATTGAGAATCCTCTATGGTTGAATCAAAGGGAGCAACAGAAGCCTGCAAAATCAATCATGCAAAATCTATTTTTCTAAACTATAGTTTTCAAAATCACAAATTTATAAGTTTAAATCACCGAATCATCATCATCGAGTTGAAGTACCAAGCAAGGTCATATAACATACCTTGTAACGAAGAAAATAATCAATTTGGTTATTTGATCTTTTACAGAGAAAACAAGTAGATGTTTTCGACAAAAAGAGTATTTCACTACCATTGAGAAGATTCAGAAGAACAAGAAAAATGAGAAGAAGAAGACTGGTATTAAAAGAGTGGTTATTTCATCATGAAATGGTGGTGGAGTAAGAGATTCAGAGGCTGTTGTTGCCGGTGTCGCAGTGAAGAAGAAGAAGAAGAAGGTTAGATACTCAGGTTTATAAAGAGTGTGATGGATGATGCAAATTGAATCTATTTGGATTCCAATCAACGGCCTAAACTATCGGTTTTACCATTGGTATTCAGTTTGGTTTTAATATCAAACCAAAACCGAAACCAGTACCTTTGGTTTTCAACTTTCTAAGCATTGGTGTTCGTAATATTTACCGTTGGTGTTTGTAATATTTGCCCAAAGGGTCATGGCTTATTCCAAGTTAAATATCCCAGGGTATTTGCTCAGAGAAGTGTAGTTCCACATGAGCATTTAAAGTTTACCAACTTAGGTGTCGTAGATTTTGTTTTCTTGGTCCTTACATAAATTAGTGCAATTTAAAAGACATCAATAGTAGGAGTAAAAACGAAAACATACGGCACAAAATAATCAAAGAGGTTAAACCCGGACCATAAAGCCAGCGGGATACTTAGTATATATATATATATTTGACGATTACAATAAAAATAGTGCGGACCAGATTTATGTGGAAATTTTTACGAATATATTATGATTTTTGTTACAGGGAAAGCTAATATGGATTAGGGAAAGCTGACTTTTAGTCATGAAAATTTGACTAACCGTCAATAGGGTGTAAATAGAGAAACGAGCAAACAACCATAATCATCCTTTACATTGGTAGTCGTCTTCTCTTGGTCTACTCCACCATATTTTATATGTTATTCAACTTATCACTTTCATTGCACCTAATGATCTTCTTTATGTTTGGTACACTGTTTATCTTTGTTTAGATTATTTTTCTATTTGAATTGCTTTGTATAGTTTTGAGTTGGTTTTTATTCCAAAACAATCAAACTTATATATTACATATAGGTTGAAATTTTTCTCTGTGGGAATTAATAATTAAGGTTCGTACTTTGTAGGGAAGTAAATTATGAAGACACGAATAATAATAGAAAAACAAGATTTCACCGCTTTCATTGAAAGACAATACAAGCATAAATCAGAGACCATTGTTCCTAAATCCTAATTTGTTAGTGTTAAGGTGAGTTGATACTTTTTCTTTTTCTGCTCGGTATACGATGGTGATGACAAAAACCTAAAACTTAAATCACCTTCTGTCCTAACACTTTCTTCCCTAATTAATCATAGTAAGTGATTTTAGATAATGCTTACAAAGTTAACTGCAATACAGTGATAGGAAAAGAAAATACGTCTAATTAATTTATGTTAGTTTCAAGATCAAGTCGTTTACTATTCAACAAAGAAGGAGCAATTCTCACTCGTTAGGTGCTTGATGGATTGTCTGTGGCTCTATACGTATATTAGAAGTTTGTTTTGTTTGCACCCAAATTAATATTAGGTCAATCATAATTGACCAAAATTCAGCTTCCCCCAATCCATATTGGCTTTCCCTATAACAAAAATCATAATTATTAGGTAGTTTGAAACTTTGAAGGTTCATTACCCTAAGCGACACAACAAAACCTAGATAGATCAAAAACATGGCCCTTTCAAACATGGTATTCTAATGGTCAACACAACATGACCAGGGTATTTTTAGGTTAAAACTTTTATACTATTTATATACATAATAATATACGGTATATATGTACTCTAAGTGATGCTAATTATAGTAAACATGACAATAAAAAAACAGCATAGATCAAAACCATTCTGTTGTTGTTTTTCCATTTTGTGTTGGAGAAAAGTTAAAACAAAACTCCATTTCCTTCAGCACGGAAGATTGCTGAGAAAAGGTTAAGAAAAATAATACTAGAAAAAAAAATGGAATTTTTTTTTTTTTTTTTTATCCTTTTCGCAGCTATGGGTTTCGCTCAAATGGCACCAGCTTTCGCTGGTATAGATCACATTGTCGGACGAAGTTTAGGCTGGCGCGTTCCCCCAAATGTGACTTACTATCAAGAGTGGGCCAAACCAAGAACCTTTGGTCTAGGTGATAAATTAGGTCTGTTCCAATTTTCTGAGCTTTTCTTATTTATTATGCGCTCTACAAAAGCACCGTTCTTCAACAATTCTTTTTTTATTCTTTTTGAAGCATTCAGCAATTCTTTTGATAAGAGCAGAATTACATTGCATGATATAGTTACTACCACCAATTTTTGTTTAAATAGAAATGTGTGTCCTTTTTTTAAAATAATTTAGACATATTAAAGATTGTTGTAGAAGTATTTTCACAAGATGCCCTCCTTCATTGATTTTAAACTTCTCAAAAATGTACGGTAAAGTTCTTCAATTATTTTTTTTAAAATTATGAATTTAGTCATCATCTGTCATATGTTTCTTTGGCTACCAAATACTACCAATCCCTATGGTTAATTTCAGATAAATTCATAAATTTGCATAAAGGATTCTCGCTATAATTTGTTTTACTATTGAATTGTTATATCCGTATATCAAAATTTTGCTAATTGTTATTATATGTTAAATGTGCTGGTTTTACCCCTGGTGTCCACTAACAGCCATTCCTGGTTCGGCGCCGAAACATTTGTTTTTCCTGGTAGCGACACCTATTTACGTCTTAAATATACATTTTTGACAAAGCAAAATACAACAAAAAAAAACTTCAGCAAATATATTTTTATACATTTGACGAGGGATCAAAGTTTAAAACCTTCACTAACTTAGTTGTGTTTAAATCAATGCCGGAAATTACAGTATTTCCGTTGAGGACTGGAGTACACAATTTATTGGAAGTTAGCAAAGAAGATTTCGATGCATGTACTCAGAAAAAGGTGGTTCGCATGCTTTTCAAAGGCCCGATAGTTTTGGAGCTTAATGAACTTGGCGAGCATTACTACTACTGTGGTGTTGGAACACATTGTGAATTAGGCCAGAAGCTAAGCATCAACGTTGTCAATGCCACAGGCTCAGCTGGTCCAGATTTCGAAACAGTTGCCGCTGCCAGCGCACCTACGGAATCTAAGTCTTCAGCTCATACAGTGGGAAAATGTGTTACCGTAGGTGGTTTGTTATCTTTGTTGGTATCTGCATTTTTTATCATGTAATGAGAATGGGACAGAATGGAAAACAAAGAGCAAGTTCTCTTTGTTGGAGTTGTCCGTGTAATCTCTACGAAGGCAAAAATCTCTCAGAGATGAAATATACTGTAACTTGTATCTCATATAATAGTCGATATTGAGCTATTGCTTTTGTTTTGTACCTAGGAACACGCAACTAACAAATTACCTACCACTGTACGTTCCTTAATATTTTACTCTTTTACATTGTAGAGTCAATTTTTTTTTTTTTGGAAAAGAGAGGGGTTAAGGAGACCCCAACCTACAAAGAAAGAAAGGAAAAAAGGAAAAAAAAGAACAAAACTGGCTAAAAGTCTAAACAACAGTCCAAAAACACAACCAAAATTACTCTCTAATGTACACTTTGCCGCTGGCGTCTTCATTAACTATCTTCTTCATTTCTTCCGTGAAAGTGTTAGGATCAATCTCTAAGAATTCCCCTACAGGGTAAGAGCTAGCCAGCAGATCAGCTGCTCTGTTGGTTTACCTGTAGGTGTGCTCAACTGAACAGCTCGAAAACATTGCACGCAGACGCATTATTGACTCCCATATATGGTGACACTGCCAAGGAGGTTTAGGATTTGGGCTCAATAAGTAAGGTACTACAGTCATTGAGTCTGACCTCAGAGAGACTTTAGTATGATTCTTGAGAACAGCCAGCTTAAAACCTGCTTCCACTCCCTGAAGCTCATGATGTGTGATTGTGAGTGGCTCTGAACTACCAGCAACAACATCCAAAGAGGTTCCAATTTCATCTCTTATAATAGCACCAAATCCAGCTGCATTGTCTGTGAGAGAGCCATCTGTGTTAATGGCCACCTCACCAATTGCAGGCTTCATCCAGGTGCACTCCACATGGGCGGCAGTAATATATCTAGTATCACAGTTCCAAATTGTGGAGAGAGTTCTGCTCTCAGGGGAGTCAGGCATTAAGATTGTGTGAGCAGCCAATTTTAACTTCACTTCTTCAGTGATAAGGTGATAAACAGATTCATGGGTACTGCACTTCTGAGTGAATATCCTCTTATTCCTCTCACACCAGATATGATAGAAGAAAGCATTGAGAGGTAATTCACGGTATAAATAAAAAAAACTCCATACTTCCCCCTATGTTATGAAGTCAAAGGTAATTCGTATAATTGTTTACCCAACACTTCTTGAGATATGCATAAATGGATTGAATCTTCCTTGTAGATCTAATTCCTCCGAAAACTGTTGATGAAAGTTTTTATTGGTGCTAAAAATGTGGGGGTATTTGTAAAGGCACTCTGATGATAAAGTTAGAAAGAGCTCTAAGCATGTAAGTTATAGAGAAAACGCACAGAAATTGTGTCCCTTTTGAATTGGATTTCATCCTCTATTTATAGGCAGAAACCAAATATACTTGTAGTTATCCCAAATAACCATCTAGGTTTGTAGTTATACTTGTATTATTTTTAGATCAAAGATAAAGATATAAAAGAATCTCTTATTTTTAGATAACTTAATTGGTTACACAGCTCATGGTATATATAGACCTCAATATTCTCAATATAGGAAAGACCTATAAACTAGGAAATAATATATTGTAAATAAGGTGAGTATCTATCCTACATAATGCAACACTCCCCCTCAAGTTGGTGCATAGATATCACACATGCCCAACTTGTCCAGAAAACTTAAGTACTGCTTACTCGATACCAAGTGAGTAAGGATGTCAGCGAGCTGGTCTTCGGAACCAATCGGTGGCAACTTAATTGTAAGGACCCTCATTCTCGTCAACGTTATTAGACCAGTCAAGTGACGAATTAGCCGATAATAACTCGATTAGTTTAACACGAACTTTAATTAATAGGAATTAATCTAACAATGATTTAGATACGAAACTAGTACCGCTGGTTATATCTCGAAAAGTTATGCGGAATGGACTACTCGAACGTTTCATTCGGATATCGGACGAAGAAGATATCATCGGAATCGTGAGGAGGGCAAATTAGTCATTTTAAAGTAGACCGACATGGCTGCCCATATCCAAGTAATGGGTGCCTTTATCATTTTCGTTGGTCTTATCTAGACCGAATCGAGAAGATAAACTCTTCTTTATTTTATTTTCTTCTTCTTCTTCATTCTTCTTTCTTCTTCTTTTTCTTCCTCTTCGGTTCTTCTTCCTCTTCTGTTCTTCTTCATCTGCGAGTTTGAGAGAAATTACTGAGGAAGTTGTTTAGGCGACGAAGAACATGGTGTTGCTGTTAATTATGGTGAAGAATAATTAAAGGATTATTAGGGTTTCGATTAACAGAGAGGGAAGTGGAGTTAGGGTTTCTGCCATGATTGAATCGGTCATAGTTATTGAAGAGAGATTTGACTGGGAACATTCAGATTGAGTTAGAGATTGGGTATTGAGTTGTTTGGGAGAAAGAATTTGGTAATTAGGGTTTCTGCAATTCATTGAAGATAGGATTGGAGGTGATTAAGAAGAAATTAGAGGATGGGTGTTGAAGAACGTAATGTAAAGAAGATTGCTATGGTTTTAATTTGATGATTGGATGGCCAGAAGATCAGTAATTGGGATTTTGAGGAATTAGGGTTTTCAATTTAAGAGTTAGGGTTTCAAGTTGAATTTCAGAGAATGAAGATGAAATTAATATTCTATAAGGAAGATTAAAAATGTGTTCTAGTGATATGAAGATTTGGTTACTGTTCTTGGTTCGAATTAGAGAAGTCTTGAGTTGGGATTTGGCTGTGATGAACTGATGGATTAAGGATGAGAAGATGATGTGTTGCTGAACTGAATTCTATTGCTTGGGTAGAATTAATCATAGGGCTGTCTTGAGTGGTGTTGATGAGAACTGAATTGGAAACAACTCTTGGGTTGGTTATTGTAAACTCAGGAAGTTTGGGTCTGAGATTCATGTATCTGGTAAGGGGGATAATTATGATGTTGATGAAGTGATGAAACTAGAGATAATTATGTTTAGTGGAATTGAGTATGATCTTAACTGAAGTTGGCTTGGTGGTGAATGTGTAAGGATTAAGATACAGCTATTGGTATAGGCAGTATGTACAGGGTATGGATTTGAATAATTGCAGTTGAAGGTTGAGTTGGTTTTGCATTTGATATGGGTTGTTGTGGCTGTGTTGTTATGAACTATTGGTGGAGTTGAAATGATGTGATTGTTAGTTGTGGTGGTGTTGAGTTGAGTTTAAGGCAGTGGTATGAGATGCAATTGTGTTTTGCTCAGCTGATAGTGGTGTGGTCGAAGTTGCAAGGGATATCAGTGGCTAGTGGAGATTTAGAAACTATACGTGTTGGTGTTGTTTGTGTGTTTGAGAGTTCAAGCAGGGAAGGTAGAACTGATATGGTGGTTGTAGGATTATAGTTAGTGTTTTCTGTGAAAAGCTTAAAGCTGCTATTGCAGTTAGTCTATATTAACAACGATTGATTCAAAGGATGAACCAGTGGATCGTGGATCTCGAGGTAGGCGTGGTTTGTCATCAAAAGAGGTGGGAATTTACATTTAACTCTTTTGAAACCATTGTTGTTGTTTTTTACAAAGGTTTATGTTTAATAACTCATGCATCGTCAGTTTGTGCATTCCATGCATTGTTCAGATTGTATTATGATTGTTCTGTTGATTGTTTTAATCTTTCCATGATTTGGAAAGGACTTGTAACGTTTCGAATGTCATATTGAATTGTTATGGGAAATAAGAATTTCCACCTATGGTATATATGATACGCTCCTTCGCATTTATACCTACTTACTTTCGAGCTTTTATGTTTATATTGGTCGTCAGTTTGCGAGTTCGGAATTGTCGACATCCATAGCTATATAGGTGTGAATTTGCGAGTTCGGAATTTATAACCATATTAGTAAATTGTTTGAAGAAGGAGTTTGTCCATATACATGTTTGTTTATTTTAGTGACTTGGTCACTTTTTAATGTTTGGGAAAACATGTATTGTTTCCCAAATCTTGTGCATGATTTCTTGAAAGTTAAATGTTATTTCTACTGGGCACCCCTTTTAGGGATGATGTGCTCACCCATTCCCACTTTCAGTTTCAGAGACAAATCAGAGTTGCGCAGCGAAAGCTTCAAGGGTTGATTTCGTTAGTTGGTTAACTTCTGCTATGTTTATTATGTTATATATTCTATTTGTAAACCAAATGACTATAGTATAAGTATCATTTGAGAGGAGTTCTTGTATAAATATATTTCAGAGCGGGGGTAGTTTCTGGGATAAGTTTTGTAGCAGACTTCTTAATTCAATGTTTAAGTAAGTGTTTTAGATCCTTAGTGCCTTTTTATTTGTTAATCTCTTGGATTAGTCAGATGCTAGCTTTGAGGGCGCTACATCAATAATCTTCTTGTCCAACTTCTCTTTGATGAAAAATCTATCAACCTCCACATGTTTAGTACGATCATGTTGTACAGGATTATGAGCAATATCACGTGCAGCTTTATTATCACAATACAAAAGAATTGGCTCCTTAAGAAGAAACCCTAAATCCTTGAGAAGAAACTTTAACCATAAAGTTTCACATATACCATTTTCTATACCTCTAAATTCAACCTTTGCACTTGAATGTGAAACAACATTATGTTTTTTGCTTCTCCATGTAACTAGGTTACCTCCCATAAAGGTAAAGTAGCCCGCAGTAGAGCGCATGTCATCTATTTCTCCTGCATAGTCTGAATCTGTATATGCCACAATTCTTCAACAATCTTCATTTTTAGAGAATAAAATCCTTTTCCAGGAGCATACTTCAAATACCGCAAGATACGTATAACAACATCCATGTGTTGCTCTCCTAGATTGTGCAAAAATGTGCTAACAACACTAAGTGCATAAGCAAGATCTGGTCTCGTGTGAGATAGATACATCAATCTTCCCACAAGTCTCTGATATCTTCCTTTATCAACAGGTACTTGATCAGGCTCAATACATAGTTTCACCCTTTCTTCTATAGGTGTATGAAATGGTTGACATGCCTACTTCTTGTCTTGTAATAAATCAAGGATATATTTTCTCTGTGACAAGAAAATTCCCTTACTAGATCGAGATACTTCAATCCCAAGGAAGTATTTCAGAGAACCAAGGTCTTTCATTTGAAATTCCTTAGACAAGTAGTTATGTAGACATCTTTTCTCTTCTGGATCATTTCCTATCACCACCATGTCATCCACATATATGATGAGAGTTGTAATTTTTATCTTTCCCTTTCTTTATGAACAACGTATGATCAGAGTTACTCTGACGATATCCAAAGTTCCTCGAAGACTTGGTAAATATTTCAAACCATGCTCTTGGGGATTGTTTCAGTCCATACAATGATTTCTTTAACCTACATACATTTTTACTATGGGATGAAAAAATCGGAATACCTAGCGGAAGCTCCATGTACACTTCTTCAGATAATTCACCATGCAAAAAGACATTTTTTACATCGAATTGTTGTAAAGGCCAGTCCAAGTTTGCAGCGAGAGATAACAAGACTCACACTGTGTTTATTTTAGCTACAAGAGCAAAAGTTTCAGTATAATATATCCCATAAGTTTGGTTGTATTTGGATTCGATTCTCGGACTTTTTTGAGGACTCGGAGGAGAAAGAGTGTCCGCGACTCGAACTGAATCGGCGATCGACTCAAGTCAATAAAAAATCTTCTCTTCTCGTTTTCTGTGCGAATCTACTCATAATTTTAGGTGAATTCTTTATAATTTTAATGATTGGTGTTACAAATATGATAATTAATGATTGATAATTCGACGGAAACATCAATGAATCAATCGTAAATAATTTTTTCTGCATCGAAATTTTTTAGTTCTGAATCTAGTTTTAATTCTGGGGGGAAAATGAATGAAGGTAGGATTCCTGAGGACAATCCTAAATGTTTTATTTCTGATGATGATATTGAAGAAAGTATTAATGAATGGAAATACAGCTTGATTGGAAGGTTGGATTTCGTTAAATTGAAAATTCAAACAGCGGATTCGATTTTAAGAAAACAATGGAAAATTAAAGGTTCATTTCAGTTAATTCCACTGGGTAAAGGTTTTTTTCTTATTAAACTTGATAATAAAGAAGATAAACTTCATATTTGGGGAGGAGATTGGAAGGTTGAATATCAAAGTCTGAAATTAAGGGTTTGAGAACCAAATTTTAAACCAGGGGAACAAAAATCTACAACTGCTTTTGTCTTGGTTCAATTTCCAGGTTTCAGTATGGAATACTGGAAAGAGAAGATCATTATAAGTATGGGGAATTCTTTAGGTAGATCGATTAAAGTAGATGAAACAACTCTTAAAAGAGAAATTGGGTATTATGCAAGTGTGCTGGTTGAAATGGATATGTCAAATTTGATCCCTAATAAGATATGGGTTGAATCAAAGTATGGCAGTTTTGAACAAATAGTACGTATTCCAAAGGTTCCTAAATTTTGTATTCACTGTCAGGTAGTTGGTCATACTATAACAGAATGCAGATCAAAGAAGAAGGTTTCAGATCAACAAGTGACAGAGCCAGTGGTTCAAGCCAAGAAAATCTGGAGGAAGGTTAATTCAAAGAATACAAAACATGTTGGTTTTGATATCTGTTTTAGTGAAGAAGAAAGGTCTTAGAATGCTCAAGATGTTAATATTGTGGATAGTGAAGATGAGATCATAGATAGATGCCATTGTCCCTCCTATTCTTTTGAAAAGGGTGGTAGAGGAGAAGTTTTCTCTGGAAGTACTAGTGAAGTTGGTGTTAGTTCTGGTAAATTCCAAATTCTACAGAATATCACTGAAGAAATTCTTAATTCTCCAAGAGAGTTCCCAATATTATCTTCAACAAAAGTCCTGGAAGTTGTCTCAGGTGCTCCTTCAATAAATGAAGTTATTACAGTAATACCTCCTTTGGGTAAAGGAGGAGCATCTACTGGGAATATTCAAGTTAAGCAGAAGTCTGGTACAAATGTGACTACAAGAAAACATGCAGCAAGTTTAGTGTCAATTGCTAGTAAAAATGGGAATTTGAGAAGAGGTAATACTTCTCAATCTCAACTATCTAAATGAAAATAATTTTTTGGAATGTCAGAGGCCTGAGGAGAGTAAAGGCCAAAGACAAACTTAAAAGTATAGTTCATTCTTTTAGTCCTACTTTATTAATTCTTGCAGAACCAAAAATAAGATACACTACAGAATTTATCAAAAAATTGAAGTTATCTGGATGCACTATGAAGTAATACATAATTTTACTAATGAGAATAAAGGTAATATCTGGATTCTTTGGAGTGCTTCAATAAAACCTCCAACAATAATTTCAAATACAAGACAATAAATAACAGTTGCAGTGGGAGAAACAATAATAACTGGAGTTCACGCTGCTTCTTTGACTGTAGATAAAAGGGAATTGTGGGAGAAGTTGTTTGATTTAAGTACTTTGAATAAACCATGGCTTGTAATTGGTGATGTTAGAGCACTGCTCGGTCAAACTCGCAAGCGTTGCTATCTCAAGCTTGTTGTCAAGTTTAGTTGCCAAAACTATAAGTCTTGATTTCTAGTCTACTTATAGCTAAGTCTCGGACTAGGATAGAAAGTGTAGTTGAGCTCTAGACTCCATGGCGTTCATTATACAAAGACGAAGAACTACTCAAGGAACTGGTGGAACTTCATCGACTAAAAGGTATGTGGAGACTTAAACATATCTATCACTCAAAAAGTCTATCTACTCTACCCCCTATCTTGAGACAAAAGTCGTATTGCTATATAGACTTCGATTATACACATTTGCTATTTCGAGCTGAGTTTATCTCGCTTATCTTTTTCTCGAAATATGTGTTGGTAAGCTTTCGCTTTGGCCAAGTTCATCTTTACAAGTGACGAAAGTCATGTTGATTATTTCAATATCTTGAAAATTGCTTTGATGAAAAATAGTGTGTGAATAACCTCTACTTAACATCCTCTAAGAATGTTTCAATGATTGAAATGAGAGTTTAGAACATGTAACCATCCTTGGATATAAGCATATAATGTGTTCACGCATTAGTGTATAAGTCCAAAACCAGGAACCAAATGTATGCATACTTGTGTGTGTACTAAATGGTTGATGGAGACTGGGTAAGTATGCGTACCCGTACGCATACTGGCGGAAGTTCACGTCCGTGAATTTCTGCTGAGTTTGGAAATCAAAACCAACTCAATCCGGTTACCTAAGTATGCGTACGGGTACGCATACTGGCGGAAAGTTCACGTCCGTGAATTTCTGCTGAGTTTGGAAACCAAAACAAACTCAAATCCGGTTACTTAAGTACGCATACTTAAGGGTGTTACTTTCTAAAATTGGTTTATTCGTGAACTTAAATATATATATATAAATCAAGGAATGCATATTTGCAAAACGTGGCTATAAAGTTCATGAATCGATTCGAGTGAATCAAAACCGATTTTGCTTCGATTGTGTCTTGTATACTTCTATAAGATCTAAGCAATTGAACAACTCTCTAACTAGTTCTTTTGAGTCATTTGAACTAGTTATGGTGAAGATTAATAAGGTTGATATGAAAGTGCTCATATGGCTAACCATTTGGTTAACTACTGTTGAACCAACGACTTGTACACGTTTAGGTACGGTTACACAAACCTAAATGATGTATATTTCATTTGTGTATAACAAGCTAAGTTCGATCTAACGGTTGAAAGATATTAGCTTGAATCTAATCAGGTTCTCATCTAATGGTGAATATTGAATGCTTTGTTACCAAGGTAACTTAGATTGCAAACCCTGATTTGGAGACTATATAAAGGAGAACTTTAGCAACTGGGAAAGTTAATCCCCACACCTCCTGTGTGATACTAGTTGTATAAGCTAGAGTTGATTCTCCTTTAACCTTAGGTTTCTACCGAGACCCTGTAGGTTAACGACTTGAAGACTTCATTGGGATTGTGAAGCCAGGCCCAACTATTTTCTCTGTAGTTGCATGATCTGATCTTACTGTTTCTATCGTATTGAGTACAATTGTAAAATTGGCTCGAGATTAATTTCTCCGATAGGCAAGATAGAAAAGTAGTCACAAACATCTTCGTCTTATCGTTTGTGATTCCGCAATATCTTTTTTCGCTAGTCGATTAACATTATTGTGAGGTGATTGATAATTCTAGACTGTTCTTCGGGAATATAAGTCCGAGTTATCGATTGGTTCCTGTTCACCTTGATTTATCAAAAGACGGAACAAAAACTTGTAGGTATTTCTGTGGGAGACAGATTTATCTATTCCTGTAGAATTTTCAGTGTGAGACAGATTTGTTTATTAAAGTCTTCGACTTTGGGTCGTAGCAACTCTTAGTTGTGGGTGAGATCAGCTAAGGGAATCAAGTGTGTAGTATCCTGCTGGGATCAGAGACGTAAGGAGCGCAACTGTACCTTGGATCAGTGTTAGATTAATTGGGGTTCAACTACAGTCCAGACAGAAGTTAGTTTGTAGTAGGCTAGTGTCTGTAGCGGATTAATACAGTGTGTGTTCAATCTGGACTAGGTCCCGGGGTTTTTCTGCATTTGCGGTTTCCTCGTTAACAAAACTTCTGGTGTCTGTGTTATTTCTTTTCCGCATTATATTTGTTATATAATTCAAATATCACAGGTTGTGCATTTAATCAATCAATTGGGAAATCCGACCTTTGGTTGTTGATTGAAATTGATTGATACTTGAACATTGGTCTTTGGTACCGTTCAAGTTAATTTCTCTTGTATTCAATTAGACTCGCAGATTTCCATTTGCTTGAGTAAGTATTGAATCGAGAAATTGAGATATAACTCTTTGATATACTTTTTATTAAGATTGAGTCTGATTGTCAAGTTGATTCTCTTAAAAGTATATTGGAGTTAGTCCATACAGATTGCTAAGCGAATTATTGGGTGAGGTTGTTGTACCCCCACTTTTTCAGGTGATTTTAATGTGGTTACTTGCATGGATGAAAAGGTTGGTGGTCTAAAACCTATAAGAATTTCAATGTTGGAGTTTAATAATTTCTTAAATGGTTGTGGATTGATTCAGTCACCAAAACACAGGTTTAGAGTTCTCTTGGTGTAATAACAGAGCTGGGAAAAAAAGGATTGTGTGCAATCTAGATAGAGCAGTTTATAATGATAAATGGTTGGAACTATATCCAAGTTGGGGATACAAGGTAGGAGCAAGAGCTATTTCTTATCATGGAGTTTTGTATGAAGCAAGTGCAGATATCCCAAAGCCAAAAAATGTTCCATTCAGAGCATTAAAGGTATGGAGAAATCATCCTTCTTTTAAACAAGTAATTAAAGATTCTTGGAGTTCAGATGTTTTTGGTAATCCTGGCTTTATCTTCATGAGTAAATTAAAAAGACTCAAAAAAGACATCCAACTATGAAACTGGAATACTTTTGGGGATGTTACAAAAAATTGAAACAAGCAGAGGAAGAAGTAATGAAAGCATCCTTACTATCTGACAGAAATCTTATGGATTTAACACTTCTAAACAATTTAGTTACAACAAGAGGAGTTCAAGAGATATTATCAGATCAACAAAAAGAAATCATCCAGCAAAAAGATAGAGTGAAATGGATGAAAGATGGAGTTGCAAATAAATTTTTTTTCCATGTTAATCTCAAGATAAGACAAGCACATAATGCAATAGTGGTATTAGAAAAACCTGAGGGTGGAATTGCTTCTAATCAAGAAGAGATAGCTGAATTATTAGTCAAGCATTTTGAAGATAAATTTACATTTCAGGAAGTAATATTTACTCCAAATATATTTAATGATATTCCTATGGTGGTGAGTGATGATGATAACTGTCTACTTGAAGCAACTCCTAAAGTTGAGGAAATAAGACAAGCAGTTTTTGAATTAAATCCAGATAGTTCTCCAGGTCCTGATGGCTTTGCTGGATGGTTCTATAGATAAGTATGGGAGATAATTGGTGAAGATTTTATAAAGGCAATTCAGTTTTGGTGGAGTAGAGGCTTCATTCCAAATGGGTTAAATGCAAATTTCTTATTCCTGCTCACAAAAGTTAAGAATGCAAAAAGAGCTAACCAGTTTAGGCCAATTGGGTTGATGAACTTCAGTTTTAAAGTAGTCACAAAGATTATTACAAAAAAACTAACTGAAATTATCAAGAAGGTGGTTTCTCCTCAGCAAGGTGCTTTTATCAAAGGAAGAAACATTCAATAAAAAATTGCATTGGATTCTGAATTAGTGAATGATATGGAAAGTAAAAGAAGAGGAGGAAATATTGGATTGAAACTAGACATTACTTAAGCTTCTGATTCCTTGAGTTGGTAATTCTTATTTCAGGTCATGCAAAGATTTGTCTTTTCAAGAAAAATAACAAACTGGTTACAAACTCTCCTTAAATCTGCTAGGATATCTACATTATTAAATGGTGGCTCTGTGGGTTATTTTCAGGTTGGTAGAGGATTGAGACAAGGTGATCCCTTGTCTCCTCTTCTTTTTGTTATTGCTGAAGATCTCTTAAGCAGAACTTTGTCAAGAATGGTGCAAGAAAATCAAATTCAGCCAATGATTTCTAGAAAGAGTGTTCAACTTTCTCATATATTTTTTTGCAGATGACATCTTTATCTTCTGTAATGCTAATAAGAGGAATTTGAGAAAGTTGTTGGGAGTTTTAAAAGATTATCAAGCTGATTTTGGTTAAGTGATTAGCTTGGATAAAAGTAAATGTTTTATTGGTGGGACAAGTGAAGAAAGAAAACTACAAATTGCAGAAGAGTGTAATATGCCACTTTCTTATTTCCCTGATAAGTACTTAGGAGTTATGTTGGAGCCAGGAAGAATAAAATCATCACATCTTTGGAGTAAAATGGAGATGATGCAAGAAAATTTGGCTGGATAGAAAGGTAGATTACTCTCATTCCAAGAAAGGTTGATTTTTGTAAAAAATTTCTTACGTAGTCTTCCAATATATACAATGAAAGTGTATAAGTGGCCTACTTCAATAATCAAAGAATGTGAAAGGATCATCAGAAACTTCTTATGGTCAGGTGATTCTTCTACAAGAAAAATAGTGACATTAAAGCGGGACTTAGTATGTACTCCAATAGATGAAGGTGGTTTGGGTTTGAGAAGATTGGAAATCCTTAATAAAGCTCTTCTAATGAAGTTATATTGGAAAATATTAAATGGGGAGGATGAAATGGCAAGATACTTTAAAGCAAAATATCAAGACAAAAATAGAGACTGGATTGGATATTATAAAAAATCCTCTGTTTGGCAAGGATTACAATGGGTGGCAAATGAAGTACATTTACACTCAAGATGGATAGTGGGAGATAGGAAGAAAATATCAATTTGGAAAGATAAACGGATAAAAGACAAAGCATTGGTGGAATTATTCCCTAAAAATACTTTTTTGAAGCAATTCCCCAATATGAAAGTTTCAGATATATTGCTTGATGGTGAGTGGGTGATTCCATCTGAAATGCTGGAGATGTTTGACATCAGTGAACTTCCAGTAGCTGATAAACAAGAAGATAGAAGAATTTGGAGTAATACATTAACTGGTGACTTCACTGTGGTCTCAGCAGTTGAGAATATAAGGAAAAAAATATCCAAAACTTCAATGGACTAAAAAGGTATGGAATCATTCAATTCATCCTTCCATTTCTAGTAATGTGTGGAAATTGATAAGGAATATATGCACAACTGATGATAATATGAAAAAAAGAAACTTTAGTCTTGCATCTAGATGTCCTTTATGTAGAAGCTCTGAAGAAAATTTGGAACATATATTGTGGAATTGTAAGTACAGTGAGATTGTGTGGAAATGGCTAGGAGATATGTTCTGTTTCAAAAATCCAAGATCTTTTGAGGATATTTTCACATTTGCCAAACATAAAAATCCTGCAGTAAAGGAAATATGGATGACTTCTGCTTTCATTACTTCAAAAGAGCTCTGGTTTTTGAGAAATAAGTGTGTATATGAAAATGAAAAATTCAATGGAGAAAACCTTAAGTCCGGAGTTCTGAAAAGTACTGCTGAGTGTGAAATAAGAATGAAAGGCAAGATGTGGAATTCTGCTTATGATTTACAGATACTGAAACACTTTGGCTTAAACTGTAGAAGATCATGCTCCATAAGAATCCAGGAAATATACTTTCAGCTGCCAGTAAACAATCAGATTTTGCTTTGTTGTGATGGAGCCTCAAGGGGTAATCCAGGTAATGCTGGATATGGTTTTATTGGTAGAAATGCAGAGGGAGATTATATTGTGGTAGGAGGATTGGGGGTAGCATCTAATTATTATGCAGAAGTACTGGCACTGTTATATGCAGGGGAATGAGAAATTAGTAATGATAAATTGGATGTCATATCCAGAATAGACTCAAAAGCAGTGATATCAGCTTTTACATCTGGTCATTTCCCATGGTTTGCAATCACAAGATGGAGAAAAATAACAGAAAAACTGCAGAATTTTAGATTTGTGCATAGCTCAGATACTATGGCAAAAAAACAAGGGGAGAATCTATTCTTTTTACACAAAGACCTCTATTTCTACAAAGAATGGAAAATGAAGATCAAGCTTATTATAGATTCAGTTAGTGAGTAATTTGTAATCTCCATTTAAAGAGTTTCTGTTGTGGTTATTTTCTTCCTTCAGCTCTTAGGAGCTTTTTTGTATTCTTTAGAAATTTTTTTTGATATCAATAACATTTATATTGTTGAGCAAAAAAAAAAAAAAGTTTGGTTGTATCCCTTAGAAACTAATCTTGCTTAATAGTGTTCAATCTCACCATATGCCTTGTATTTAATTGTGAAGACCCAACGACATCCCACAATCTTTCTTCCTTCTGGACAATCAACATAATCCCAAGTACCATTTTATCTTAAGGATCTCTCTTCTTCTTCCATAGATATCTTTCATTTTGGATGAGCTAATGCTTCCTGCGTATTGTTAGGAATAAAAACAGTAGATAGTTGATTCACAAATGCCTTATTTGTTTCAGATAAACGGTGGGTAGAGACATAATGGCTCATAGGGTACTTGACCTTACTAGAAATTTCTGGTTCATATGTAGGTTTAGGAATACCTCTGTTTATGCGACGCGGAAGCTGTTTTCTTGATGATTCAAGAACATCCTCGGCAGACGATTGGTTAGGTGTGTCATCTTCTTGAAATACTGTAGACTCTGGAATTTCTTCTCTTAGAACTTCTTCTTGAATTTCAGTATTCTGATCTGATACTCTATTTCATGTTTCTGTTTCTTCTCTTGAAACTTCTTCATCTCTTATAATTTCTTCGTCAGCAAATTGACTGATTATATCATCAGGGCTAGTAATAACAAATACATCAGTATCAGATATATCATCATCATAGTTAGGAGTCTGAATTTCCTTGTGGTACTCCCCCTGAAGTTCAGACTCACATGAAAAATACATGAAATCTTCATGAAATACAACATCCAAAGTAACGAACATTCGTTTGGTTGGAGGATGATAACAATGGTATACCTTTTTTGTTGCTACATATCCTACAAATACACATTTCAAAGCTTGAGGAGCCAACTTATCACGCTGACTCTTGTATAGATGTACAAAAGCTACATAACCAAACACCCGAGCTGGTAAATTTGGAACAGTTGGAGCGACAACTGCTTCAGTAAGAGCTTGATATGGTGTCTGAAACACAATGGTACTAGAAGGTACTCGATTTACAAGATATGATGCAGAATTAAGTGCCACACCCCAGTATGACAATGACATATGTGCTTCTATCAATGAAGCACGAATAACTTCCAATATGTGACGATTTTTTCTCTCAGCTACTCCATTTTGCTGAGGTGTATTTGAACATGTATTTTGATGAATAATTCCATGTCCCTCCAAAAAATGTTGAAGGTCGGAATCCATATATTCACCACCATTATCACTACGCCGTACTTGAACTTGTTTGTTGTGTTGAGTACTAATCATTTTATAAAACCTATGAAATAACGAAGTAACTTCACTTTTAGACTTCACTAGACACACCCAAGTCATCCTAGTGCAATCATCAATAAACATAACAAACCACTTTGAACCACCCAAAGTAGTGACTTTAGACGGCCCCCAAACATCAGAATGTATAATCATAAAGTGAACTGGACTCTTATAACCGTTTCTTTTTTGGGGTCAATATCAGCAATGCAGTGAAAGATAATGGAAAAGAAGCACGATGTCTTTTGTTTTGGGGTAAAAACTGATTCTGCTGGTTTTGGTAAATTTGGGTGTGCCACCGAGAAACGAATCTAAACCCTAAACAAATGCACTGCACGGGAGTACTTTAGATTCGAGAGATCAATATGTGCAATCCTGGCCTAAACCAAGAAATGGCCGTTCCAGTCTTGCTTCGGTCACAAAGTGAAGGAGAAGGGTTGATCTTAGGAAGGGAAGCGAAGAAGGTGTGGTTATTTTATGACTTGTATCAGAATATGGATCTGGCTTGCAGAATGTAAGCTATCAGTTCTTGGTGTTTTTCTGGATACTTGTGTTGATAAAACTTGTCCCGTTTGTCAAAATAGGTCGAAAACCTATTTATACAAGTCATGATTGAGCCCCTGATCTCGTAGGAAGTGGAGACAGTTAAGTAGTGGAGTCGTGTAAAAATTGGTGACCATCATGTTTCCATCACAAGGGAAGACTGGTTAGCCTTACACCTACTACTCACTTACTTCTCATTAACCGTCCGCCCTTTCTTGACACTTTCTCGTAATGGGCGTGTTGCACGCCGCACACTGTAAACCGCCAGACCAATACCCCAGTGAGCATCCCCCAGTTTGTGACATGTTTGATGTCTCGAGTATTTTCGTGGAAAATATGCAGCAGATTGCTGAGTGGGTCTTATGTGCAAGACCTAGTTATTCTGACCAATCGCGCGCAAACTAGGCGGCGGGTGATCATGTGTGACGAGCTAAGTCATGAGACTTGCCGTAAGAAATAGCGTGTGACGCTATTAAGTTAGTATTTGGTTGGTCACCTAAGATTTAATCCAGGCCGGTCAATTTAGCTGGCGAAGTTGGACGAATGAGATTGTAATTTATGGAAGAGGGTGGCCGTTGATTATGGCCACATCTCATTGGCGCCTTCCAGTGGCATAGTGGCGGAGTGGCGCCTACCAGTTGCATAGTGGCGCAATTGGCGCCTGCATGGCGTAGCCGCGGCCACTATATCTTGGCATATTGGCGCTAGGTCCAAATATGACTCAACAATATTGGCTCTAGTTGCCGTATCAAACTTAATGCCTTGGGTGGCATTATCTGGCATGGGTCGGCATAACGGCCTTCCAAATTAGGGCTTGGTATGTCAAAACCCTAATTCGCGTGTGCGGCTATGTGGCCGCGGGGGAGTTGATGAATGATTTTTGGTCTCTAAGTCTTATTTGTAGAAATGCGAATAAGACATATATAGGGAAGGGACGTTGGTTGGGAACACTAGTTGGTTTGGCATCGGTTGGATCATCTTCATGCACCAATTGTGTAAGTCCCCAGCTCGGTGAAGCTTTTACTCTTGCGATTTGCAAGTTTGGCCAAGCACGTGAAGCTTCATTCCTCCAAGCTGCGAGCCGGCCAAGCATGATGAAGCTTCATTCTTACAAGTTGGAAGTTGGTCGATCATAATGAAGCTTCATTTGGGCAAGGGCTGTGCAAGATACGACCTCGGGGAGTTGATGAATGATTTTTGGCTCCTAATCTTATTTGTAGAAATGCGAATAAGACATATATAGGGAAGGGACGTTGGTTGGGAACACTTGTTGGTTTGGCATCGGTTGGCTCATCTTCATGCGCCAATTGTGTAAGTCCCCAGGCTGAATAAGATTCGGCATTGCTTGGGTTTTTCCCTTGCAAGTCGAGACGGAAATCGTTGGTGGTCAAACATGTTGGCAATTTGGGAAACGCTGCCGTGGCCACGTTAAATAAAGAAATCATGGCAAGGCCATAATGTGGGAACAACCATGGACGCGGGGATAGCCATGGGTAGTTATAATATGGAGCGGGCGCCACTTTTGGGGTCTTCTGAATCCCACATGGCTTGTGGCATGTTGTGGGTCCGAAGTGGCATAATTTAGGCTATGACTAGGAATTAGGGTTTCCTCTTGATTCGACCAATGCCATTAAAACAAGAGTTCTATTCTGATCAGAATATCCTGGTTAGAGTTTTTTATGGCGTTGGCCACGAGCGAAAAGTGAGATAGCACGCGGCTGCGCTGTTATGGCACGTTGGCATATTGCTGCCGCGGAATAGCATGGCCTGCCATTTATCATGCCGGCACGATTTGGCAGGCTGATTAGCTAATTGGCATGGCGGCCATGTTGACGTGACGACCACTAGGTGTTGGCACAGTTTGGCTTCATTTAATGCGCGTGGTGGGTTTAAAGCTACCTGATTGGTCGATTGGAAAGGGGCCCGACAAGTGGCATGGGCCCGGCCACATTCAAAGTGCGCGTGGCGGGTTTAAAGCGACTTGATTGGTCGATGGAAAAAGGGGTCGGCAAGGGCAACATGGAGCGTGGCCATCCGGCTTCAGGTGGTGCCCGCTAGGGAGAACTGGCCGGCTATGTGGCGCGGCCACGCCTCCTCTTATTGCTGCTCCCATTTGCCGCAGCTCTTCTTTTATTTCTTGTTTTGTGATTTTTAGTAAGACTTTGCTCCTACTAGTCCATGGAGGATTAATTGCCTAGCTTACCTAGGTCTGGTCTTAACCAATAGGGTTCGAGATATTGCGTAGGGCGCCAAAAACCTAATTTTTACAAATTGATTAGGTTAAAGGACTGAATTTTGCGGGTTGCCGCAAAACCAATCAAATTTTGGTGAATTTTGCATACTGATACAAAAATCACTAATTTAATATTAAAGGGCAACGTAACTTTGCGTGCCTATGATTGAGTACTTCCACACGCATCTCAATCCCGACATTTCGGGAGATTCATGCTACTCGGCTGAGAGCGAACATTAGTCGTCATGTCATGTCAGTATTAAGAGTTCAATTGGGAACATGGTATGGAACAAATACTCAGAAATTTACAGAATATTTGGGATTGTTGCTGCACGCACCATTCTGGATAAATTTCATTTAAATATACTGAATTGCTCAATACATGGTATTACACTAGATGCTTCATGAAATATAATTAATTTTTTCATAATATTTTAGTCCATTCGATGGTTTTTTTAGTCCATTCGATGATCATAAAGGATTATGAATAACTGTGATTTTTGTCTTCATTATAACTAGAGTAAGACTGTTAATGGGTATCCTATTACCCGAAACTGAACCAGACCCGATTGATTTGGGTCCGGTTCCGGGTCCTAAAAGTGGACCCATTAGCTATTTAGATACTTGAAGGGTATCCGCGACTTAGAGCCGAAATCTTATCGGGTTCAGTCGGATATACCAACGGGTACCCGTCTATTTTCATTCTTTATCAGTTCTTCTGGCAATATAAAAAGGATTTGTTTAGTTTTGGCTTTGTTTTATTTCTCTTATATTTAATCTTTATCTAGAATATTAATAAGAAAATAATTATAAATTTGTATAAAATAATTTAGATTCAGCGAAAAAAGAAGAAGATATCAAGATTTTAAGAAGAAAATTGATAGTTTTTCAATAGTCAACGGGTGCCCAGAACTGACGAGTACCGTACCCGGGTCCGTTCCGGTTATGAGTCCATATATTTAGAAACTGGATCCGGAACTGTTTGAAACCGGTCTGATTGTTATAAGTAGGGTCCGATTTCGGGTCCGGATCTAGTGGTACCTCGAGGACCGTGACTCATTGGTAGCCCTAAACTAGACCTTGAGTTAAATTAGAGAGGTCAGGTTAATGGTCAGTACAAAACAGCCTAGTGTGTCGGTTACAATTTTTGCACTACACAAATCACTTTCCACTACACAAATCACTTTTTTGCTCTCCCTCGGATAAGAATCACCTAATGTCACCTGAGCTGATGCAGTAGATATACTAGTACAACCGTTGCCACGGTGGGAGGGCCGACCGAAGAAGAATCTAAAGATGGGGTTTGTCTGCGACTACTTTCACCCCGTTTCAGAAAAAGTGATACTTTCGCCCTGTTTCAGAGAAAGTGATACTTTCGCCCCGTTTCAGAAAAAGTGATACTTTCGCTCAGAAACGGAGCCAAAGTATCACTTTTTCTAAAACGGATTGAAAGTATCATTTTTATTGAAACGGAGTGAAAGTATCACTTTTCCTGAAACAGAATGTGAAAGTATCACTTTTCCGGAAACAAAAAATTAGGCGATCCATAAACCAAAATATGGTTGGTGATTCATTTGTGGTGGTTTGCATAATGGCTATGCATTCAATTTTCGATAATTGTGCCTAAAGTATCACTTTTCTTGAAACGAAGGGAGTACATCGTTTTATTAGTTGCAACGAAAAATTAGTTGATGCATAAACCAAAATATGGCTACATAAAGTATATGTACCATTTGTGGTGGTTTGCATAATGAATATACATTTAATCTTCTAAAATTGTGCCTAAAATGATAAATATTTCTGAATTCTTCGTAAAAACTCAAAATTTGATATTGTTGTTTGTACTCATTGCGAAGATTTTTTCATAAGCTTTCCAACGATATAAAATTTGTAAAATTCCAAGTTACGGATTTTTAGATATGTTATGTTAAAGTTTGATTTCCATTTATACTCCTAAAAGAATAGGATACATAAAGAGTTATAGTAATTGAACTAAAAGGTAGGGATAATTGTGTCAAGTGAAAAAGACTAATCATGAACACCAAATCCAATCTTTTTTATCAAATTGCACATTTGTGTTAGGTTTTAATTTACAAAAAAGTGGCAATAAAAGGGACTCCAGGACCCTCCGGTCGGTCGGCCCATCGAGGGTGATTTCAGTCCTAACGATTTAAATTGGGTCTTTTGTTGTTCCTCCTCTTGTTGTCTTGGTTGTGTGGAGTGAAGAAGCATGACGCAGTGGTACTTCGTTGCTGCCCTTCTCACCATTCTCACAAGCTCTCAGGTTTGGAAACTCTAAATCTCACCTCAATCTTACTGATTTGTTCGATAAGTTGTCGATCGATCGTAATCTTGTTTGTTTACGCACCTCAAATAATTGATTCTTCTCCGTGTTTTTGTTTAATCTGAAATGGATTTTCTATAATGTTGTCCTCATTAAGATTGAACAACTGATTGGGTTGATGAAGACCTTAGTTTGAGCACCTTTTTCAAATCTTTGTTTCGTAATCAATTATTTATTGTATATTTTTTTTTGCCCCTCAACTGATTAGAGACCTAAAACTAAGTGGAACCCAATGCAAGATCTAAGTAACTGGTGAGAGAAATTAGATACTTATAGATGTAACTGGGCATCAAGGACTGGTTGTTTCTTATGTGGCAGTGTAGTATGAAGGTGCAATGGAAGTTTTTGTAGTAATTTGAGTGTTGTAACTTCAAGTATTCAAGTTCCAGCAACTTGAGTGAAAGATGCAGAGTGGGGTTCAAGTTTCAATTATCCTAATGCCTTCTTAAGGCATTTGCTGAACATAACGAGAGGGATATTTGAAGTTTATGAAGAAGGCTTAGTGATGTTTGCTGATGGAAGTTAACCACCTATGATCCTACTCCCTAACATCTGATAGATAACCACTGACCTATGTTTTATCAAAATATTGAAAAATAAAAATTATGGAGATAGCTTGGTGGAAATTAAACACCCAACAGACTTAAGGCAGACCATAGTTTTGGAATAAGTTCTGTTCCTAAGACCAAGTTCAACTTTTACATTATCTGGGTATCTTTTTTTCTTGTCATGCATTAGGTAGTTGTTGAAAGATGCAGGAGTTGTAAACAAATTAAACTATTTTTGTAATTTTTGATATATCGTTATATTGAACTGGAGGTGTAGTAGGGATGCAGATAATTAGAACAGTACTTCTGAACTAATGTATGTGCTTAATACGGCAGGGAATCTTGACAACTCTTTCACAAAGTCATGGTAAATATAATTACGACTATGCTACCGTTCCTTTCCTTGCTGAAGTTTTTAAGGTACACTGACTCTGTAAAACACCCACTTCGTAAACAATGAATTGGAAGTCAGATCATTCTTTGCTGCTTCTTTTAATGGAAGTATTCTTTTGTTTCACATTGTTTTATTCTGTTATTATTGAGTGTCAGCTACTGGTTTCAAGCTTTTTTCTTTGGAGAGAGTGTAAGAGCTCAACTCGGCCAAGAATGACTACAGAATGGAGAAGTGTGTGTTTGTTCCCCATCCCATCAATCATCTACCTTGTTCACAACAATGTTCAATTCGCTACCCTTACATATGTGGATACGTCCACATATCAAATAATGGGTAATCTGAAGATTGTCACTACTGGGATACTATTCAGGTGCTTTTATGACTTTGAGATTGCATCTCATATGCTGCATCTTCTTTTAACTATTTTTGTGTTGACCTAGTTGTATTTTAGGTTTTGTTATATATCTTTAATGCTTTCTGATGTATATGGATTTTACAAATTAGTATCTTATGGTTATATTTGCATTGAAATTATTAGGCTGTTCTTAAGGAAAAAGCTGTCTAATCTGCAATGGATGGCAATTGTTCTTTTAGCTGTTGGAACAACTACTAGCCAGGTGAGAAGGAGATCTTCTTCCCCGCATTTTCATTTCAGACTAGATTTAGAACTTGGTATGATTCTTCTCGTGGCATTGAGGAGAGTGCTTACTTCACTAGGTACTTAGTCAGACCAATTGCACAGCACATTCCACGTGTCTTTGCAAAAGACTGAAGTCGATGCAAATCGGCATCACTAATTATAATTGCAGAAATGGCAGTAAGACGGTCGAGTCTGATCAACCAAGCAATTCACGAGCCAGCACAACCTAGTGATCCAGTCATCTGCTGTTTAAAGAAACGAAAAGAAACTGTGTTTTCTCACTTTTGGCTATACTAAGAGTAGAAACGGAAAGAAATGGGGACAGATGGATACAGAGGTAAAGATGATTACAGAGTGCTTCAATTAGAAATGATCAAATCTCAAAATAAACCCTGAATGTACATGGAGAGGGATGAAACCCTAAGTTCTTGTGTCAATTTGTTGGGCGTTAGCTAAGTATGTCAAACTTGGATGCTAAGGGTAATAAGTTGTGCATATTTGTGCGTCACTGCATCTTGACAACATAAAAGATAATGTTGTCTACTGTTTGCTTAAGTAAAATTACTAACCGATGTTTTATTGGTGCCGCAAATATATGATACACCATTTATGAATTCTGAAGATCTGCCATGATTAGCTTATCAAGTGTTATAACAGAGTGAATTAATGATTATTTATGGGTACTGTTACGAAAAGGATGTACTAGTTTCTTTGTACTGTGGCGAAAATCGGCCATGATTAGTGTGATCTATGATATCAAGTGGCAGACGGTATAAGTTCCAATCCATGGTTTGAAAATCTTGGTCTTAGACTCATATCGTTCCAAATACATAACTCTTGGAAAATGAGTTTATGATCGGCACCTACATCTTATATGTGAGTTCCTCTTCTTCTTTGGGTTGATGCAGGTCAAAGGTTGTGGAGAGGTTTCATGTGATTCCCTTTTATCAGCACCAATGCAGGGTTACATGTTGGGGATTCTGTCAGCTTGTTTATCGGCATTAGCAGGTGTTTATACAGAATTTTTAATGAAGAAGAACAGTGATAGTCTGTACTGGCAAAATGTACAATTATATACGTAGGTATCCTTCTTTGAACACATCAGCAAACAGTTGTACAATATTTTTGTGATTTCCTTGTAATAGGATTCAAGATATCTTAATTTTAACCCATACGAAGTTCCTTTTTTTTTTAAAGCTAAAAAGTATCACAAAATCGTGTGATCTTTTTAAAGATAATGTGCATTTTCTGTCAGAAGAACCCCTCAAGCGGCTCAAGGAAACAACTTTTGTTTTTGTTATAAAAACAAAAGTATGTGGTATTTACTGATTCATTGAGACTACAACTACTCTTTCAGGTTTGGTGTTATTTTCAACATAGGACGTCTACTTCTTGATGATTTCAGAAGTGGGTTTGAGAATGGACCTTGGTGGCAACGCCTTGTTATTGGGTACAATGCTACGACTTGGATGGTGGTACTAAATTTAGGATCTACTGGTTTGCTGGTGTCATGGTTAATGAAGTATGCAGATAATATTGTGAAGGTGATTTCTTTCACTCTGTAATCATTTCAGTATATTATGTTCACTCTTCTACTCCTTTTCTCCTTTACTTGCATCACACCTTATAATCAATTTATTCCGTACTACATAACTGACCCCTGGATAAGGAGAAAATCTCCATAATATGGAGGGGCATATTAGGTCATTATCTGGTAAAGTTCAAACACACGGCAGCTTGGTGCTCCTTATTCCTTCCATGATACTAATACCAGGATGAGGGATGGCTGGTTGAAGGCCTTTGAATTGAAGAGCTCATTAACTCTCATATTGACACCACCAATACAGTACTTTAAGAGTTAAGAACCTTTCGTAAAAGGGTTCTTATTCATAGATGGAAAATTAAGTTCAATAAAATAAATAAATAGTTCTGTTATTCGCACAGGCCTTTGTCAAGTCATTATAGTGCCACGGTATGGTATAGGATCCGCTGTATCTGAATTCAATACAGTTTCGCTTCTACTCTCGCATGACTAAGGTGTTATTTGCTTATCTGTAAAGACAGTAAATCTTTCACTTAAGAAAACAAGTTTAACAATGGTATATTCTTGTTTGTTTCTTTTACCTACTATTAAATGGGAGTAACAGGAGGCAATATGATCTGTCACTGCATGTTTTTGCTTCTTTCAGGTGTATTCTACATCAATGGCAATGCTACTGACGATGATTTTGTCAGTATACCTTTTCAATTTCAAACCGACACTGCAGGTAATGGTTTATGACCTTGGAATATGCCTTCAGTTCTTAGGGTTGATTGCTAATGTTCATATTCGAAGCATGTGTTAACTCAATCGGATAGTAGGGTGGCTTCTGTAGAATTGTTTTCTCTTACTTGTCACTGATTTATGTATTTCTGTTTTATATTTCTTCTCCTTTTTCTCTTATTGTTTCAGCTTTTCTTGGGTATCATTATTTGCATGATGTCACTACAAATGTATTTTTCCCCTCCAAGCACACTTGTAGATATTCCTGCAACAACGGTAAAAGCACCCCTGGAAAACCTCAAGGAAGTTACTGTTGACTGAACAACAGATTCGTAGTTTAAAGTAACATACTATCGGAAGACTAGATTTTTAGCTGTTTCGAGAGGTCAATGACGCACATAGAAATTTTTCTTGCTGGATCAATACACGAGATAAATGGGAAGAATATGAATGAGGAAAGGCAAAATGGTAAAGCAAATAGGAGCATTTGAAGAATAGGTCATTGGCATACTTGGGTATTGAGGCAATGTTTAAAGCAACCATTTAACTGGATTTTCTATCCAAGTTGATTGGAGTCTGGGACAGCCTTAAGTATTTATGTTGTAATGATTAGATGGTTGATTTTCTCAAATAGGCAGTTAGTTTTGTAGTCTAAAAGAAAGATTGAATCAGAACGCAAAAATGTTTACGGTGTGTTCAGTGTTGTACTTGCTTGGTGATGAATCCGATACACCGGAACATAATTCACTTTCTCTGAGTAATTTGCTCGTCCGTTTTTATCAATCATACAAATGCTACCTTTACCGATTATATCTCCCGACAAATATCCCGACTGAGAGACTGTGAGACCCAATTCACATTGCAAATGTCGAAATGCAGATGTATTGGTCTTCCCGACTGAGGGATTAGAATCTTCACCAACATAAATGGAAGCTTGAAACAAGATAGATTAAGATGGCTACTTACAAACAATGGAAATTTTACTGTCAAGACAATGTACCAAAAACTTAAAAATCCTTCTATAGATACTACTACAAGGATTGATAATATAGCTTTTTGGAAATCTTTTTGGAAGTTAAATGTCTCACAAAGAATTAAAATTTTCTTGTGGAAATGTATTCATAATGCCCTGCCTGTTAGGAAAAAATTAGGACAACACAAGAAAAATATAGATATGAGATGCATTTTCTGCAAACATGAATGTGAATCACTGAAACATCTGTTTTTTGAATGTTCTTATGCTAAATCTGTCTCAATGCTGTCCCCAGTGGTAGGTATAAATTTCAATAATGATTTAGATTTCTCTTTTGCACAAATGTATTCTAATTGGATTGCAGGGGTTTATGAAAATTCTGAAATAGAAATTATGGCCACAAAATGCTGATTGATTTGGAAGGAAAGATGTCTCAGAATCTTCCAATCCAAATCAACCTCAAGCATCCAACTCTCTTTAGCTGTTCAGAGACACTTGACTTTTTGGTCTCCCCTGAGACAGTTAAACCAGGGAGTAATTTCTTCTTCTGCACCTGTACTACAAAACCAAAAGGTCATTGATAATAGTGGATGGTTAAAACCATTGACAAATCAATTTAAAATTAACTTTGATGCATCTTGGATTGATTCTTGTACTCCTGCTGGGTATGGTACAATTCTTCGCTCTGATACAGGAAGAGTTATCCAAGCTACAACTGGGTCATTCAGTGCTTCCACAGCAGAAGAAGCAGAGGCTTTGAGTATGTTGGAGACAGCAGTTTGGGCAAAGAGCATTGATTTAAAGAACTTCTGGGTGGAAGGTGATTGCCAGAGGTTAATCTTATATGCTCAGGCTAAGCAAAGTAATTTTTTTTTGGAGAAATCAAGCTATAGTTTTTGAAGCAGTGAGGATTCTGCAGACATGTGAACACTTCTTGGGTTTTTCTTTTAAGAATAGAAGTGTAACGAAGTGGCTGATACCTTGGCAAAAGAAGCGCGTAAAAGGGGAATACATAAACAACAATGGTTGATGATGCCAAACTTCTTACACCCTGTTTTATTATCGGATTTATGTTTTTCAAATTCAATTGTAATTTCTAGTTTTGGAAATAGGGTTAACAATATGTTGGTCGACATCAATATCTCACATCAGTTAGATGAGATAAGGGAAACCAACATTTTGGAGAACTCAGTGTAATTTTCCTTCTGCTCCAATATAAGTAACTTTCAAAATAAATTATAAAAAAATTAAGTAGATGATGTTTGCAACTAAATAATAGCTGCGCACTAAAAAAAAGATTGTGGATGATATTTGCTCATTAAAAAATAAGAAGAAAATATTTAAAAAATTATCTAAGGAATAAAAAATAAATAAATTATAGAGTAATAAATATTGAATATTTTTGTAGGTCTTTAAAAAAATAGCTGGATTTCAAGCCCAAAACCATCAAAGTAAGAGAGAGTGAGGAGAGGGCGTACACTTAATTTTCACTAATATTAAACACTTAGTAGTCAAAAAATAATGTTTAAAAAGAATAAAAAAAAAATATATTACCTCTTATTCCGGAAAAGATCTACCATCCGCTTTTCAGTTTAGCCCAAAAATAGGTCAAATTGACAAAGTGATAGTATTTCTTTTTCAAAATCGGAGGAGTATCAGATTATATAAATAAAATAAGCGGTTAAATGTGTCAATTTTTTTATAAAAATTATAAAAATAATAAAATATTCCTAATGAGTCAGCTAACTGGCAATTGGACCGAATAGTTGACGTTATGTGAAATTACTAATATTGAATCTGCAAGGGAGGTTTTCTTAAATTAGCAATCTTTGATGGGGAGGAAATATAAAATACCCCTATTTCTTAAATACCCATTTTGAGGCATATGGGAAACTTTTGAGGTATATCAAATAAAGACAAAATAGGATCACTAGGTAGTAATCTTAAAAGCCTCTATATTTTTTTAATGGCAAAACTGCCCTTTTATGTATTTATTTATTTTTACAACACTCTAAGCTCGGCTGACAATTATCTGCCGAACCTCGGGGTATTCTTTATATATGAAGAACAAGGAGAAGTTCGCCTGACAACCTAGGTATTTTGAAAAAGATATTAGCCGAACTTCACAAGGTAACCGTCGATCTTAGATTTGGCTGGTTCGAGCAAAATACAAAACAATCGAACTTAGTGTTTTTCTTCATAAAGTGAAGATCGACTATCATTTTTGTGTTTAATTATCAGCCGAACTGTTCATCAACACCTTTTGGATGAAAAAGATGAGTAGTTCGGCTGATAATTCTTTTCAATTTTCGGCCAAACATCACTCTGTAACTGCCGAAAAATTCAGTTTTTTTTTTAATTTAAACCTAATCTATCAATCAAACACAAAAGAAAAAGATATGGATTTGTAGGAAATACTTTTTATTGTACATTTACTTGTAATGAGGATTTGGTTCTCGCTCTACAACTCGTCTCAATTCGATTTCTGCTTTTACACTTTCTTATTCTTCACTAATTCGCGGATTAGAAGAACGATTAGAACCACTACGTTTAGTCGAAGACGATAAAAAGTATATATAAAAGAATTAGAAATTAATTATTTTTAAAAAAATTAGTAAATTGATAAACCTATCCTAAGATACCCCTTGTAAATACACCCTAGCTAGGCAAGTCATTTTGTATGCCTAAGTTTGATGTATGCCTCGAAATAGGCTTCATATTACGTTTCCAAAGTAATATTAACAATAATTAAAGCAAGTACTAATTAACTACTAAACTCATCATATATATCAAAAGAAGTAAAAAGGGAGAAAAGAGAATTTCTCATTTACTTGAGAAATTGGGATACCAAACAGATTAGCCCAAGGGAGCTATTTATACAAGTTTTACGGTGTTAGCTTGTGTACACCGCCTAGTATTAGATGTCACACTACATGTAGAGATTTATGCAGGACTAGCACCTCTAGGTTGCATGTAAACCATGCAATTCAACACCCCCTAGCTTTAGGTGTTAATCACATCTAACAAGTAGCTTACTAGGAATCAAAAAAAATAAAAATAAAATAGCTTACTATTGCTTAAGTAGCTTATACAAGGTGCTTGGTGTAACTAATGGTGCTAAGTGGATAGCCACCGATATCCCATGCATTTTACAACTTCATTTCTTAACCTTCCAAGTTATGCAAGACTTCTACAACTTTTTGACTACTGTATCAGCAGCAACGGCAGAATTTGATAGGTGCGGAGCAGGGTTGGGTCATGCTCAGGCTTAGTCTCATGCTCGCCTGGCTAAGGGGAAGCAAGAGCAGAGGATAGGTGTCGAATAATAAAAGCAGTACTACATGGCGTCTCCAAAGAAGCAGTTGTTGAATCAGCAACTGGACGAACAAACCAAACTGACCCAGCATCATCAGTTTCACTGCGTAAAAAAATCATGCACTTCGGAAGTTCTACACATCATTGGGTTTGATACATAAACACGCTAATTATGGAATTCCGGGAGAGCTTTGAGTGGGCTTTCCTATCGTATTCCCTTCACTCTAATGGAATACGATAGTAAATAATTAACTTATCCTCTGTGTAAATAATTAACTTACCCTCCGTAAATAGTTACCCCTTGCAAAAGCACCTTTTACTAGTTCATGCTTGACAGCTTATATTTCCGACTCCTCACGAGATTTCACAAAAATAGCCAGTTAAATGGAAAGTTCTGCAAAGTTTGGTCTTGTAGAACAATCAGAAAACACAATCAGAAAAAGAAGAAAAAGTCACCTTTCACCAGCCACTGCCTGGCAACATTTACACTCAGATTAACCCCAAAGTAGTGTTTTACATTACATGCTAGGCCTTGCCATTACCTATATGAATAGGCACAAAAAGGGATTTCCAGTTCCTCTTTATTCAATAGCTATATATCTATCTATCTATATACATATACACACCCACACTCTACACTGCTGACCTACTACTACTTATAATAAAGATTATTATAATAATTAAGAAGACATGAATACTAGTTTGCAGACCATCATTTTAGGTTTTCTTACTTCCATACTCACTTCTTGGAAGGCTGAAGAAGATCTTCAGTTTTTGCAAATCTTCCTCGAACCCTTGGTTGACTGTCGGCCAATGCTTTCCTACATGCATACTGAAATAGAAAGAACAAATAACCCACATCACCACCTTCATTTAGTGACCTCGGAGAAGAAGCAATTTAATCACATTTATGAGTAGTAACTTTACCTTGATTTTCCGTCCAAAGTTCCTCTTGTTCCTCTTCTTCCTGTATCTAGAAAGCTTTTGCTTGCGTTCTTCAATTGTGTAATTGCCAATGGTCAATGGTCGCTCAAATGAAGAAAACGTAAGATTGGTGCTATTGCAATTACGTAGAGTCTGCCAGAAAAATTCAAAATCAACGATCCACCCCCACATCCTGTGGAAATGGCAAGAGATATCTAAACCACTCTCAGTAAGAATACTGTTGTTGTGACAAATAAATGCTCAGCAATTACAAGACCTTACTCAATTCCAGATGCATACAGGTTATACACTGCTCTTACTAGCCAGTAAAATCATTCAGGTTCTCTTTTAAATAAAAGGCCAAACGGAAGGTCATTGAAATGAGAGATGACTTCAACAATCAAATGTGGCACCGTTACTAAAGTCCAGAAGGATAAGCACAACCCCACTAAGTGATTCTAACACTTGCACATTTTCTGCATGTGCACACCATCATGTGATGACAGTTTTCCCTTATCTAGGTCAGCTTACCATCATGATTATTAGTGGACACTATGCACAAAAAAGAAGAAGAATTCAAGACGAGTAATTATTAACACACGAAGTAAAGCCAAGGGGTTAAGCACCTGGGCACTGGAAATCATTCTTTGTTTTGCCTTGGTTTGCTACACCCATGCGGAAAGACACATGCATTAGTAAAATTCTGTTGAACACCGATATTTGGAGCTGCTAATATAGTACAACAAAGGGATATCTTTGTTGGATATTGAAATTATAAACTGCTACACCACTTCATGGGTTCGGAATATTATATCTCTCCGTCTATAATCTTATCAGTTATGTCATATCAAACTAAATCATATTTACAAATCGGTACTTAACCTTTCCTCTATTTCCTGCATTACTTCGCTAAGAAAAGGAAAAAAGAGAACATATAAAACTGCTATTTTGCATGCTCAAGGTTAAAAAAACACACAAAAAAAACAAAAATACAAAAAGGAAGACAGGTTCTAGTCTTCAAGAACAACAGATATCATTAGAAGTAATATAAATGCTCGTAAAGTTAAATTTATTCAACACTGACCTCTATGTCTCCCTCACTGAAGGCCCTTCGCATCCCATAAGCAACTCCAAAATCCACCAACTGGAAGTCCAAAAAGTTTGGTCTTGTTGCACCTTCATGTATCCATTCCATTGAGCTCAAGCATCCAGAACTAACACTTTTTTGAATTGACCCATCCAAGATCGACCGATCATTCTCTGCAGTTTGACCCTCATCCATTGAAACAACAGGAATCTTGACATCCATGATATCAGAAAACTGCTCTTCCATCGCAGACTTTTCCAATAGATCTTTTTCACATTCATAGAAGACCTCGTTGAGCAGTTGCTCGGTTTGAAAAGATTCAAGGTCTGACATCTTTATTGTTTGAGTGGACATGACCTCTTCCCCGCAAGAAATCATGGAAATGGCTGTCATTGGATGCAGGGCCATTTCTGGTTCTTCAACAATGAGTTCAGGAGCTTTGAATAGATCTCCTTCTTCTCCCAAGTCATACTCTGAGACTGTGGAGTTCTGAGCTAGATTCTCTGTAGAGGAAGAAACAAAGAAACTTGCATAAGCTTCGACGAAGTAAAAAGAAAAGAAAAAAGAAGAACGTGTTGAATCAATTGAGAACTAGCATTCATCTAGAGATACCCTTCCCAATACCCAATCGCGAACAACAAAACAATTGTAGTACAACAGACAGTCTATAGTCTAACTTCTCTAGCGTGAATAAGAACGGTAAGCATGAGAAACCCAATAAGTAAAGTGTAGCAGATCGACACACGGATATATTGATAATTTGTAGTCAAAAGACTGGAAAACAGAGGTCACCTAATTCAGTGACACAGATTATATGCATGATCATCAGTTACCAACAAGGTTCATGATATTTGGATAACCACCTGAAAAAAGATATAATGATAGGTCAAAACTTTGGCGGATAGATCAAATTTACCCGAGGCTTTAATTAGTTGTGCATATTCAAGTGCTCAAGAAACTCAAATAGTCAACCCTGTGGCGGAGTGGTTCATAGCATATGCACCAGTAGTATAGCCTTCATTTGACAAACCATCTGATCCTTAAAAACTACTTGGTCCAAGGATGTTTAATGCAGATTTAAGATTGCCAACTTAAGGAGTACAGAACAAGGTCTCTAGGGAAACATTTTGATGGCAGAAGGCCGTACTGGTGGCACAAGCAGAATGATCTTCAATACTTAGAATTGAAATATCCAGAAGAATTATTTGAGGCAACTTAATGTCACTGTTACCTCAATAAACAAACAAAACAAGAAAAGAAAAGAAGAAGATCAATTGAAGAGTTAGGGTATCTGTCGTTATAACAGGTCAACTGTATTATAAGAATTTTAGTCGCCATCTTGACGAGACCAATAATATTAGCACTAAAAATAGGACATTAATACATTAAACAAGCACTAGACAAACAAACAAACAAAAGAAAAAAACAAGGAAAAATAATAAAGCATTTCTCTCTATAAAAACAAATAACTTTTACAAAAACCTTATCGTCGTTGTCCTACACAAACTGACAAAACATTCCGTCCTTGTTATACGAAGATAAAATAACGATAATAGAGACACATTAAACAGGTAACTGAAATCATGCTTAAACACGTTATTAGCTGCACTCAACTCAGCTTAGTAACCTAAGGTACACATTGGTTGATGAAAAAATAGTACAATTATACCCACTTATTTCAAAGGTGAATCTCTCCTCAAATGTGAACAAAAACATCATTAATAGGCCTATCAGCTAAGTTTGTATTTAGTCATCCATCTTTGGAATATCTGGACGAATCAAATCAAGAAAGACAGCTATGGGTCCAACAAAGAAACATCAGGGTAGTAGAAAAACGAAATACTCTTCACATTAGAAAAAAAAAAAAAAAAGATAAAAATCAAAATCAATTTTTTTGTTGTTGGTTTATTAAGTCTTTAGTAAAGTCAATTTAACCATGCTACAGATACCTTGTTTGCACCAACGCTTCCACCAGCACTGAGCATGCAAAGACATTAGTTCCTAATCGTGCATTACCAGAGTGACAAAGTGGATCAGGCAAGCAGAATCTCATCCCTTGCTTCATCTGGTAACTGGTGCAAATGGATACAAATAGCATATTTGTACTAGATTAGCGCATAATATATCAAACTCCACTCCAGATTAATTTGAGCAGTGGTGTCTTTACTACTCAAAGTACTACTACTTTTCAAAACCATACTAAATGACATCAGAAAAAGAAATTCAACTAGTATAACTTTTTTTCTCTTTAATTTTTATTATTTTATTTTCTTGTACAGTAGGATCTAACTGCTGAAAGAATAGACTGCAAATTAACCTCAAAAATATCTTCACATTAGAAATTGGAGAAGAAAAATAAAGAAGATGAGAAGGGTACATCTGTCCATTTTAATTTTATAAAATATTCAGGCGACTAAAAGCGTTCATCTCTCTCATTTTTCTTTTTCTTTCAGGCCACAAAGTAGGCAATCACTCCAGAGAATTCATTTTTAGTTTAAATCAAAATTAAGCTACTACAACTCAAAGAAAGTAAGAAAATAAAAGAAATAAGTGAAAATGAAATTACCCTTGAAGTACTACCACAAGTTCTCTGGCTTCCACAAAACTCCTCTAGATGTTGAACTTCCTGTGAAAAATTCTGGAAATATGGTAATAAAAGTCCTGTTTCTCCATACATTTTCTCGTTAATTTCACTCTATCTCTCTACACAGACAGAAGTAGAATACCTCAACTGCTTACTTGATTAATTAGTTATTGCAGTGATACTGTCGTAGTTGAAATGTGTTTTTTTAGTGAAGAAAAGAAAAAGAAAACACTTCATAGGGGAGGTCAGAGATTTATAAACTGGTTTCAACTTAGCATCCTCCTTAAGATGTATACAATGTTATCTTTTACACTTTATTTCTTATCTGTTGATATTCTTCGAAGAGCAGTGCTATCCCACACGACTTTGCGGGAAGCCATCCCGCAAAGTCGACTTCTTTACCGTTAGATCATGCTAAAACCCAGATCTAACAACCTTGAACCCTTTAGGGGAAATGGTGGGTCCTTTCCTGAAAATTGTGGGTCCTTTCCTATAAGTGATGGGTCCTTTCCTGAATGTGAATCGAACCGTTGATTTGATCATCCAACGGTAAAGAAGCCGCTTTTGCGGGAAGCCATCCCGCAAAGTCGTGTGGGATAGCATTTGTCTTCTTCGAATACGAGTGCAAATATCCAATGGTTATCAGTCTTTAACAAGGCCCTTTTTTTGTTTTTCTCTAACTGTGAGTGTACAAGGAGTTTTTTTTTTGTTTCCGTAATGTCAACAGGCAAATTCACGGTTGGACCAGCTTACGGCAGGTATAGTAATTTTACAAAATTAATTCTGATAAAGTTTTTGAACTATGTTACGTGAGGAGGGAGAATCAGTGAGGTGGGGCGATTATCTATTGGTGGTGCGATCTAACGGTTTTGGGTTTTCGTGCTTTTTTCTCCGCCGTCAGGTGGTATGGAGACGACGGCTCCACCACTTTTTCTGCCACTATCATCCATCTCTCAGGGGGTAGCTGGCTCTTCTCTGAGAGATTTACATGGATCTACTATTTCTTCACTTCCTGGTGCTATTGTGTTATTCCAGCAGCTGTTTCACATCCAGTAACACCATTGAAGTCTTGGTCTTCTTCTCTTTTTCTGGCGAAGAAGAATGTTTCTCAAGAGGCAAATATGAAGTTTGTTCCTACTAATTTGGTTAATGAAGAACGGGTGGCCTCTGTTAAGGGTGCAGATCTTGATACTAAAATCAAGAGATGTGAAAATTTGGTGGTTGGTATTTTTGTTGGTAAACGTCAAGCTTATTCTCTGGTGAAAAGGGTTGTTGAACGTGTTTGGAAGCCGAAAGGTAATTTTACTCTAACTATTCATGGTGAATCTGTGTTTATCTTTGATTTTGATAATGATGAGGATCGATTTACTGCTCTTGAGCATGGTTATTTATATATATCAAATCAATTGTTTCTGGTGCAACCTTGGCATCCAGATATTGAAAGTGAAATTGCTGAATTGAAATCAATACCTATTTGGGTTAATCTCATAAAGGTTCCCCTACATTTTTGGGATACTGATGGATTGAGTAGCATTGCTAGTTATTTGGGAAGACCTATTATGATGGATAATCAAACCTTAACTAGATCAAGGATGAGTTATGCTCGTATCTGTGTAGAAGTTGATGTTATGTTCAATTACCCTACTTCTATAACAATTGTGGTTGATGGTGTATAGAGATTCTCAGTGGATGTTGAATAATCTTGGAAGCCACCTAAGTGTTCCCATTGCCAAGTTTTTGGTCATACTCAAAATGGGTGTTCTAAGTATAAATTGGAAAAAGCAATGGAAACTGCTGTTGCTATTGAAAAGCAAAAACAACAAGTCAAGGAGGTCTGGGTAGTAAAGCAATCTAAAGTCCCTAAGAGAGCTAGAGATCCTTCTACAGAAGATGAGGTTGGTATTACTGATGCTAGTGAATCAGATTCTCTTGCAGCTATGAGTGATGATGAAAATCCCTGTCCTATGGAGAATTTGGTGCAACAAGTTTCTTTAGAAACTACAAACCAGTTTGAAGTGTTAAACTCTTCTAGAGTATTGATGGATATAACTCATAATTTGAATGGTTTTGTGGATGAAGTCAATAATTCTAAAGGATCAAGTTCAAATGGTGGCAATGATTTCCCTCTTGGTTCTACAGTAAGATCCCATTTTAATAATAAGCCCTCTCCATCAAATTCTATTGTTCCAGGGCTGCAGGTTAGAGCTACTGATCCTAAAAAGGTCAGTAGGTTGAAGAAACCTAATATCCCACCTATTAAAGATGTTTAAAGCTGCTGCTTGGAATATAAGAGGGTTGAATGATCCTCTTAAACAAGTAGAAGTTAGTAGGTTAATTAGAGATAATAAGTTGTCCATTTTGGGCTTATTAGAAACTCATGTTAAGAATAATAATCCTAATAAAGATACTATTAGAAATAAAATTCATAATGGATGGAGTTTTTTAGATAATTATTTGAATAATGAAGCTGGCAAAATTTGGGTTGGCTGGAACCCTCTGGAGGTTTCTATCACTGCTTTACATACTTCTTCTCAGGCTATTTTTCTTGATGTCTCTATTGTTAGTGGGATTAATTTTGTGCTTACTGTTGTTTATGCTTACAATGATCCTGCTCAGAGAGTTGCTTTATGGAATGAATTAATTGCCTTTGCTAACTTTAATGACAGACCTTGGATGGTCATGGGAGATTTTAACTCCATTCTTTATTCTCATGACAAAGTTGGAGGGGCTGAGGTTACTGCTAGTCGGATGAATGACTTTCAAAATTTTATTAACTCTGCTTGTTTGTTTGATCTCCATTATTCTGGCTGCTTCTTTACTTGGTGGAATCAACAGCAAGGTCCTGGAAGAATTGCTTCTAAATTGGATAGAGTTCTTGTCAACTTGGAGTGGATCAATATTTTTGAGGATTCTAAAGATGATTTCCTTACTCGAGGTATTTCTGATCATTCTCCAGCTGTTGCTATGATTTTTGAGAAAAGAAAGCATGGTCCTCCACCCTTTAGATTTATAACTTTATTACTGAAGAACCTGACTTTATGGAGTTAGTTAAAAACAATTGGAAACACAAGGTTCAGGGTAATCCTATGTTTGTGCTTGTTTCTAAATTAAGAAGAATCAAAAAAGTTCTCATTCTATGGAAAAAAGAAAGATTCCAGTATATGTCTGCTAAAGTTTTAGATGCTAAAAAGGATATGCAGAATGTACAACGGCAAGTTCAAAACTCTCCTTTATGTCCTCAGCTTTCTAGGAATGAAAGAATTGTTGTGCATAAGTTTGCTACTCTAGTTAAGTATGAAGAATCCATGCTTAAGCAGAAATCTAGAGTACAGTGGTTGGATCTTGTGGACTCTAATTCTTCCTTTTTCTTTAATTCTGTCAAAGAAAGAAGAACCAGAAATAATATTTTGACTCTAACTTCTTCTTTTGGTGAAGTTCTTGATGAAGATGAGCCTATTGCTAGGGAGTGCATTGATTTCTATTCTGAATTATTTGACGAGCATGGCACTAAGACTAGTAATAGTGATTTTATTGATAATTTGAATTTTAGTTCTCTGGTTAATCCTTCAGCTGCTGCAATCTTATTAAAGAAGTTACTAGAGATGAAATTGTTTTTGCTCTTTCTTCTATTGGTTCCAACAAAGCTCCAGGGCCTGATGGGTTTTCAAGTCATTTTTTCAAACATTGTTGGTCTATTGTTGGAGATGATTTTGTAGCTGCTATTCAAAATTTCTTTGCCAAGTCTAGAATGTTAAAGTTAATACTACTTTCTTAACTTTGGTTGCTAAATGTGATAATCCTTCTAGAGTTACTGATTATAGACCTATTGCCTGCTGTAATGTTATTTATAAATGCATAGATAAAATCATCTCTATTAGGATGAAAAGAATCTTACAAGACTTAATAAGTGCAAACCAATCTGCATTTGTTTCTGGCAGAGCTATTCAAGATAATATTTTTGTGGCTCATGAAGTGGTGAGAAATTATCATAGGACTTCTGGTACTCCTAGATGTTCTTTGAAGATTGATCTTAAGAAGGCTTATGATACTGTGAGCTGGAAAGCAGTTATTGACACTATGAAGAAGATGGGATTTCCTGAGCAGTATTTACAGTGGATCTTTATTTGTATGTCTACTGCTAAATATTCCATTCTTATTAATGGCTCTTCTCATGGCTTCTTTGGTGCTTCTAGAGGATTAAGACAAGGCTGTCCTTTATCCCCTTATTTATTTGTCATTGTTATGGAAGTCTTCAACAGTATTCTTCTACAACATGTGAACCAGGGAAAATATGGGTTTCATCCTAGGTGTGCTCTAACTAAACTTACCCATTTATGTTTTGCTGATGATGTTCTGGTTTTTTTTCAAAGGAAATCTTGAAGCTGCTATAGTTCTTAAAACTTGTCTAGATGATTTCAGTAACTGTTCTGGCCTTCAAGTGAATAATCATAAGACTGCTTTATATTCCTTTGCTATAGATTCTTCTTTTCTCTCTGATATCACTGCTTGTCTCAATTGCACTTCTAGTGAGCTCCCTGTCAGGTACCTTGGATTGCCATTACTTTCTACAAGACTCTCATATGCTGATTGTTTACCTCTTATTTCTAAAGTGAGATCTAGAATTAAGTTTTGGAAAGCAAATCACTTAGCTGTTCCTGGTAGAGGTAGACTTATTAAAGTAGTGCTTACTGGAATGGTTCAATTTTGGCTGTCCTGTTTCATTCTCCCCCAAAGAGCTCTATTTGAATTAGCTAGCATCTTTAAAAGATTTCTTTGGTCTGGCTCTGACTTAGGCAATAAGCATAATCCCATATGATGGAGCACTATTTGCTTACCTCTTGAAGAAGGTGGTCTTGGTATTAAGGATCTCACTACTTCAAATATTGCTTGTAATCTGAGACATATTTGGGATCTTGTTACTGACAAGAGCTCTATTTGGACAAAATGGGTCAATGACAATTTGATTAAACATAAGATTTTTTGGGAAATGAAGACTCCTCAAGATTCTTCATGGTGCTGGAGAAGAGTTCTTGAACATAGACCTATTGCTAGGAAGCTTCTTGGCTCTGTGATAGGTGATGGTACTAATACTTTATTTCTCTATGATAATTGGCATCCAAAAGGTAAATTAATAGAGTGGGTTGACCCTGAGATCATAACTCAGTATTTCTCTAATAATAATGCTCTAGTGTCTGATTTTATGGTTGATGGTGTTTGGGAGTTTCCCTCTCCTTGTTCTGTCCAAGCTCTTACCGCTTTCCAACAAATTTCTACAGTGGATATCAATGTTACTGAAAAAGATCTTGCTATTTGGAGACCTAGTACCTCAGGTCAGTTTACTATGAAAGATACTTATAAGGATATTTCTCCTCATGGTGACCCTATCTTTTGGCACTCCATAGTTTGGTTCAAGCTGCATTCCTTCATTGCTTGGGTGGCTCTGCATGGAAGACTGAAGACCAGAGATAAGCTTGTTAGATGGGGAATCAGTGATAATGATAATTGTGTTCTGTATGAAAATAGTAGAGAATCTGAAGCTCATCTTTTCCATGAGTGCCCTTTCTCTTCTCTTATTTGGTCTGGATTGCTTCTTAAACTGGGTTATAACAGAGGTCCTTCTACTTCTTGGTAGGTTGAAATTCAGTGGTGCATCACTTTCTTTGAGGGAAATGATTTGATTAGCTCTATTAAAAAGCTTGTATTTACTGGTTTCATCTACCATATTTGGAGAGAGAGGAACAATAGGATTTTTGCTGCAAAAAAACAATCTCCTCATCAGGTCAGTCTTCTCATTGTAAATGATATTCAGTTAAAACTGAGTGATCACCCTAGAAGTATTAGTGACACTCATGATAATAGAAGATTTCTCCAAAACTGGAATGTTGTTTGCACCTTTACTGTCAAAGTTTGGAAGCAATGTATCTGGTTGGGGCCTGAGGAGGATGAAGTCATGATTAACTCAGATGGTTCTCTCAAAGAGACTACTACTGGCTTTGCTGCTATACTGAGAGATCATAAAGGTGAAGTTATTGATTGTGCCACTGGTGGCTGTGAGCCTATGTCTGTTGGTGCTCATGAGCTGTAAGGTGTTGAGCTGGGTCTTACCTTGGCTATTGCAAAATAGCTGCCTAAAGTGCATGTCTGTGTTGATTCTATAACCATTTTCCTTCTTGTTAACAAGACTGAACCAAATCCACCTTGGAACTTAATTCATCTGTGGAGAAGGGTTTGTGCTCTCCTAGGAAAATTTCAAAGAGTCAGAGTTAGCCACTGCTTCAGAGAAACCAATCGTGCTGCTGATTGGTTAGCTAGCTTGCATCCCAGAAGCAATTTCGTTTGACTGTCTCCTGGACAGTATAGTTCTGAGTTTAGTCTATTTTTGTTAGAAGATAGTAGTGGTAAAATTTACTGGAGATAGTTAGTTGTTTGTAGTTGTTTTTCTTTATAAGGCTTTGGCGTGTACTGTTTTTTTTGTTTTGGTTTTGGGTTTTTAATCCCAGCTGACTGTATCAAAACAAAAAAAAGTTTTGAACTATGTAAGGCACCCATTCCATCTATAGGTATTAGGCAGTAGGCACCGGTTCTATCTAGAGGATTGGACGGAGGTTAAGTCTTACTTTGGAAGGATGTGTTTTACCTATTAGGAGCTGCTCTTAATACTAATATGATACAATGACTAGTTAATAGTGACCCTTCTAAACCTGAATGGCTTCTTACTTGCATGTATAGTACAACATATGACCCTTTCAGACAATCCCAATGGAATTATATTAAATATTTAGGAACTAATAATTCTTATTTTCCTTGGGTAATACTATGAGATTTAAACATTACTATGCATCTTGAGAATAGAAACTCAAACAATGCTAGCTCTTCAATGTCTTCTAGTATTATGCAATTGATTGATGATGCTGGTTTAAGTGATTTGGGTTTCCATGACAACCCCTATATTTAGACAAGTAACAAATTTGGAACATGAAGAATTAAATCCATACTTGATAGAGCTTTAGTCGGTACTCAATGGCTCTCTTAGTTTCCAGGCACAACTGGGATCAGACCACTGTCCAATTATGTTGAACCCCACAACATCAACATCAACTGGCAAGAAAACCTAGAAATTCTTTGAATGTTATTTAAGGGATGATTCTTGTAAAGATCAGATTGCAAATGCTTGGAACAAATTGTGAATGGATCTCATGCTTTCCAGTTATATAGTAAGCTTAGATATGCAAGAAGCAACATCTCAAGATGGAATAGAGATTCTTTTGGTAACATTCAGCATAATGTAAATCTGTTTATGTCTCTAGGAGACAAATTTCTGATAATATAACTCTTGCTCAGGAAATCATTCATTGTATGAGAAGAAAGAAAGGGAAAAGAGAAGAAGGTTATATGGCTCTAAAATTGGATTTGTCAAAAGATTTTTACAAGGTTGAATGTGGTTTTCTAAATTCTATTATGCTGCAACTTGGGTTTGATGAGAATTGGTGTGATCTAGTGCATGAATACATCAGTACTACAGAAATAAGTATACACCTCAATGGGTCTTCTTGCACTGCTTTTAAACCAACTAGGGACCTTAGACGAGGTGACCCATTGTCACCATATCTATTTCTTCTAACTATGGATCTTTACTAGATCATTAGCAAAAGCTGAAGCTGAAAAGAAGATATGAGGTATTTCTATTGCCAAAGAGATCCATATGTTTCCCATTTATTATTTGTTGATGATTGCTTGATTTTCATCAAATCAACCATGCATAATGTCAACAACTTGTTTGATGTTATGAATAAGTTCAGTTCTGTATCAGGGCAACAGATAAATTTTCAAGAATTTTCAGTATACTTCTCAATTAATCTTCATGAGAGACACTGCAGAATGCTTGCAAGAAAAATGAAGTTCCAGAAAATGTCTCTAGAGGAAAAATATGTGGGTATCCCACTTTTTCTCAACAGGAAAAAGACTTCTTCTTTCTCTTGTATTGTGAATAATATGAGAAAAAGATTATCCAGATGAAAGGGTATTTTTCTTAATCAAGTAGGAAGATCCACAATGGTTAAATATGTTCTTAATGCAATGCCTCTTCACCAAATGAGTACTTTCAAGACTCCTGATACAACAATAAAAAAATAGACAAGATCCAAAGAATCTATAAAGACTCCTGAAAATAGCAGAGGTGTTTATCCATGTGCTTGGTCAAGAATCTATAAAGACAAGGATCAAGGAGGGTTGGGATTCAGAGATTTAAGTGTCTTCAATGATACTTTACTAGCTAAAACAGCCTGGAGATTATGCACAAGTGATGATCAGTTATGGGAAAATACTCTCAAAGCAAGATACTTTCCAAACACTACACTTCTTCATGCTCCAGGAAAATATAATGCAACATGGGATTTGAAAAGTTTATATAAAGAAGTGAAATTCAAAAATACAATTTCTGGCAAATTGGGAATGGGGAGAAAGTTCAAGTATGGAAGGACAACTGGATTTTGGGCATAAATGGGCCTCCAGTCCCAATATATACAGATGCAACTAATTATTCAGTAGATATCATTGTTCATGAACTAATAAACCAAAATGAAAAAACATGGAAAGTTAAATTAATTAATCAACTTTTTTAATCGGATGTTGCAGTAAAGATCATTGGCACCAAAATTCCAAGGCTAGCAGATGACACACTGGTTTGGACTATCACTCTTAATGGCATGTTTACAGTCAAGTCAGCATACAAAAAAAAGATGGAGATACAAAATGGTAATCAAGCTACCAGTCCAGAACACGTGCAGTTATGGAAATCTGTTCGGAGTCTAAAACTACCATTGTCCCTACAAATGAAAGAATTACGAGACAAATTGGTGGAGAGGCATCTGGTTGTGCTATGTTTGATCAGAGTGTCGAGACTACTGATCACATTCTAATGCAGTGCAGTTTCACAAGCGCAGTTTACACCTCAATACCGGGAAGTCGACAATCTATTCAAAATGTTAACAATGTTCAAGATTGGGTCAAAAGCTGATTCAATGTTAAACATGAATATCTTATACTTGGTGCAGACTGGATCAAAAATATTGTTTGTGTCATATGAGTAGTATGGAAGGAGTGATGTAAATGTGTTTTTGAAAACCACAAGCCAAACCCTGTGATAACTATCAAGAGGATAGAAAACTTGCAGATTTCAATCATAAGGAGTGACCGTGATACCGTGTAGCAGAAAGTTATAACTATTATAAATAGGGACAAAAAATGGAGCCCACCAACTAGACCATATCTCAAATTGAACTGCGATGCCTCTTTTAAATTTAATTTTATCTATTGCGGCATTAGTCTAATAGTGAGAAAGCAAGGGGAGCACCAAAGCTCAAGGTGCATCGCCAGGCCTGGTGTTCTAATTCGTGAATAAGGGAATGCATTGCTGTTTTGGAGGGAGTTCGATGGGCCATGGAAATTCAAGCAACGTAGCCAATGCAATACTATTAGAGAGTTTAAGAAATTTTTCAAGTTGGGTATTTAAAGAAGATTATTTAAGTAATTTTATTTAAAACATGAATATTATTAAAGACGTTTTGTTTTATTTAAGTAATTTTTCAAGTTGGGTATGTAAGCATACTATTAGAGAGTGTAATGGTCTGGCAGATACGTTGGCCAAACATGCTAGGATTTTTATGTTGTATGATACTTGGTATGACACTCCTCCAGACTTTTTAGTTGAAAATATCATGGAAGATTGTACTGATGTAATCACAACACCTAATTAATAAATCACATTCTTCGTATTAAAAAAATAGTAATTTTAGATGAATTTTTTTAAAGTATCGGAACCATCGTTGATTATAATCTAACTGATAAATACTCTAGCAAATGATCTCATTAATGCATAGGCGGAAAAGGTGGTTAATGAGTCTCCAGTTAATTCAGGTGGATATGACGCTTTAAGAAAACAGACGATGACATTGATTGAGAGGTTGGACGGTTTAGACAGATGATGGTATGGTGGGGGTTGGATTGTTGAAAGAGTCTCCAATGTATCAGTTGATGTAAATCCTATTCCAACTATGACTCCAAGTTGAACAGTGTCGATATTAAACTATTCTAGCACAAGTAGAGTACTTGACCCTATTGTGGAGGAAGAAGCTCAGAGAGTCTTGAAGTGGGAAGATACGATGATGGAAAATGATGAAGAGAAAGTCAGGAAAAAGAAGAAGGATACAACAATAATTGATGGTAATTCTTCAAAGAGTGGAAAGTCTCGTGATCCTTTGCATCTACATAAACTCGGTTTTAAGTGAAGTTTTTCTCATCGAATGTCAGGGATCTAAATATTCGAGCTGGAGTTAAAATTACGACGTTCTTACAAAGCGAACATTGATGATACCTAAAAAGATTATTTATCGGGTTTTTTTTTATCTCTTGTAACTATTCTTTTTTAATAATTAAACTTCTTATAAGGTACTTTCACAAGAAACTAGTTGAAAGTCTAGCAACAAGTTGATTTCCAACAACGTACTACATTAGTTGAACAGGTTGCAGAGCCAACCAGCGAGTCTCACGAGGAACTATCCAAGAGAGCCGAAGCGGATAGGAGGGCTAATTATGACGCAAGGGGGGCAAGCTAACTTTACCTTCCATGTCAAATCTTGCAGTATTGCGCCATCAGGGGCTCAAATCCGGGACCTCCTGGAACACATCAAACCTGTGAGGAACAGGGATGACCAGCTGAGCTAGCTACCCGTAAAAACACTATCTAAAAAATTAACAAAATTATTCACATAATCTCGGAATAATAATCAGATATTGGAGTATACATAGGTATTTCAAAACTTAGGAAGTGCCAAATGTATTTCTCCATCCCTCTCACCAAAATGAATTATTCATATAATATTGGAATAATAATCATATATTGGAATAGTAGCAGGGATTTTAAGAAAATTTGTTTTAATTATAAGGTTTTCTTTTATTTAGTTATTTTTCTTTTAGTTTCTGGATAATTAGGATTTATTTTGCACTTTAAGTGCTTCTAATCTTCACCCTTATTGGTGATTCTCGTCTTCACCTTAATGGTGATTTTCTTTTACTGTAATAGCTTTTGGTCTTTCATAATGTGGATTCTTAAGTACGACATCGGATTCTGGAATTCTCAGTCCTTCAGTCAAGATTTTGAGTGGATTACATCACTTATTTTATTAAGAAGATAACCTATATGGTTCACCACCTTCTCCCCGATTTAATCGGTTCTACCATTCATCCATTAAGTTGTTTCTCAGAGTTCCTTCTGTTTTCTTTGTCAGAATTTTAAATTCTGTATCGTTACAAGCATGTTGCTTTAGTTTTGTTTTGATTCTTGATATGCTGGATATCTATGTAATTTTTGATTATCAATCAATGGATGGATTGGAAAAAGGTATAAATCAATAAAATAAAATAATAACAAATAAAATAGTTCTCAATTTAAATAAAATTTCGATGTAATATACTAAGATAACCCATTAACATAATAGGTCGTAACCGTCATGGCTATAGGATTTTTACATAAACAAATTTTATTTTGTGTCCCTATGTGTATTGAAGATTAATCTCAAATGTGAATGGACAAACTTGTCCTCCTCTAATTAAATTAATTACCTCATTTTTTTTTATTTTTATTTTTCTAACCTCTCGTTTTCTTTCTCCCACGAGTCTCGGCGATGGCCACATATTCACCATCTATTTCTCACGGTCATGAATAGTTTCACGCCACCATCACCACTAACAAACCAACAAGAATCACCACTTAGTATTACCTCCATTACTACCAGCAACTACTTAAATTGTGATTTTTCTCATAAATCTCAATTAGATTTCTTATAATAGAATTAAAGAATATGGATACATGTTATTGTGCTTGGGAGGTAGGGTGTCAAACAATGTATATAAGCATATCCTTATTACGTAAGAACAATAGATGAGGGATATATTATTTTAGAGGGGAAAAATTTATCCTGTGTCATTATCAAACATTTTGTGTCGTGATTCTCCTTGTTTGAAACTTCTATATCTATTGATCGGTTCTCGTGCATATGTCGTGTCACGCATTTTGGTTGTAAGTTGATCTTCTTTAATTTCCACAGGTCATTCGTAACTTTTATGTTATGATAAGGCGCTAATGGTATGCACGCATTCTATGGATCCATTTTCTCCACAGAATTGATATACAGGGAGAATCCATGTCGATGATATGAAAGCATTCGTTGATGGTGATTTGACCAACACCTACTGCTAAGGTTATCTGTATTACGAAGATCATCTGAGTATCTTAAATTTGTATATCTCCCAACCTGATAGTGCCATGGCACTATCCGTCAGTCCTATTTTTTTTTATAGTCTCGTAAAAACGATATTTGCGATGCTTCTGACATCTGCCAGTATCGTATGGATTTTCCATCCTTCTACTATCGACGTTATGACCAAAGGATTGTAGTTGTTTAACTCTCCTCACAGATCCTTATTGAGAAAGTGCACTTGTGACAGACCAGAAACTTTTTGCTTCTAATAACCAGTTGGCAGGACTTCTCGATGAGTTACAGGGCTGTAAAATTAGTCCTGAAGCGAAATAGTCTTGTACTGTTTCAGATTACGGTTCATAGGAGCTGAGTTGTTGAAGTTTTCACAGCAGGTGAAGCGACTTGAGATAGTGAACTATATCTTAGGATTCACGTGCGTAGACCAGATTGGTTGTAGGCATAGGGATACTGAAGGAACTGAGTAACTTGGAGTTAGATTACTTGGTATCAACTATACGAAGTTGTATTGGTATTTGTATATCGGCTTAACTTTGAGAGTATTCAAAACTGGATTACATCCCGAGGTTTTCTGCTTTGTAGTTTTCCTCGTTAACCTAATCTTGTGTTTCGTGTGATTTACTTACCTCCGCGTCATATTTCTTTTTCTTTATAATTAATGTAAATACACTTGTATGTTAATGAAATACTTGGTTTAGCCCATAGATTGGTTCGGGTCCAAGCTTACGTTATATACCAAGTGTATATCTTATTTTAAATAATCTCCCTGATAGTTCATGTCCGTGTGTCTTGCATCGGTTGATAGTGAAATTATTATGGTGTACTTGGTATCCTCGCCATTTCACATTTTCTCTCTATCTCAATTTCTCGATCGAAATCCGTTATTCGAAACTGAAATCTTTGTTTGATAAGAAGACTATTTTTGGATTTTTTTTTATTTGTTAATGACGTTAGAAGTTGAAATTATTGTGATGACCTTCATCTTTATTTTTTTGTTCCTCTCTCTTAAATGGACTCAAAAAATTTCAAACCTTCTCAAGCCCATGAGCGCACGAGTAGAGGCCAATGACAGGAATGCCGAACGCTTAATTCCCACCCACCTCTTAAAAATATTTGATCATCTATTGCCTTTAACAAAGAACCGAAGCTAGGATAAAATTCTTCACCGGGTCAAGATATCAAGCTTACAATCTCCAGACCATATAAAAATTTGATCCAGCTAGGTTGGCACAAAAAAAAAACTACTCTAAAACAATTGTGCATGTTTTGATGGATAAATAGGGTAAGAAGAGACGAAGAAACAAGAAAAATTTATTATGCTAAATATGGGAGCACACCAAAGTGCTCTATGAAGGATGCATTATGCATACATTTAAATTCATTTGATAGACTTCTTTAAATCTCACTTACTCAGAAGTGTCTTATTCGACCTTTCATGTTCAGAATCATATAGTGCACTTGGGTCATGAGATAGAGTATCCATTATGATGAAACTTTTTCTTCTTTTTAATATGTTCTCAATTATTTCAAAGTTTTCTTCTTTTTCCTTTCTCTTATTTTCTTCTTTTCTCAATAAGAACAACAAACGTTTTAGTGGGATGTATAAATGAACAATCCTAGAGTTTTCGACAAGCAATATATCTGCGTGAATGTGTCATGCCAAACCAAAATTAAAACAAAATAGTGCTTATTGTGCTAACCTACGCCGAGAGGTTTGGTTTATTACTTTCCTTTATTAGAGAGATTTGGTGTACTCATAAGATGAAAATACGGTTATCAACCTGTTGATGGTGGTTTTTAGTTCATGGCTAAAGTTGAAAAATCATGTATTTAATGCGCCGTCTGCAAAAGGACCGAGCCATTTTAAAGTAATGAGCGCCCGGGCCTCTCTACTTACACATGTATTGAGCAATTCAGTATATTTATTAAGAATGGTGCATGTAGCAACAATCCGAAACATTCTGTAAAACTCTCGCCTTCATTACTCATTAGTGTATGGTTTATTGAGTATTTTACTATGCTATGTTCCCCAGCTGAACCCTTAGCATTGGTATGACATGACAATTAGTGTTCACTCGCATCTGAGTAGCATGAATTTCCCGAAGTATCAAAATTAAGGTCTGCATGAAAATGCTTAATCAGAAGACGCGCTAACTGCTCTATGAGAATAAATTTTTTTTGTGTCAACACACAGAATTTGTTAAACTTGCTCAATTTTGTGAAAACTCATAAGATTAAAGTTTTAGGCCTAATTAATTTGCAAACATTAGGTCTTTTGCGCCTTGTGCAAATATCTCGAACCCTATTGGTCGAGGCCAAACCTAGGTAAACTAGGAAACTGATCCGCCACGAAGCTAGTGGGAGCAAAGTCCTACCAGAAAACAAGACGAAAGAGGAGCAATGACAAAAGAGGCGCGGCCACGCCACATAGCCGGATAATTCGCTCCAATGGGCGCCGCCTGTGGCCGTTGGCCACGCTCCATCTTTCTCTTACCGTCCCCTTCTCCCATCAACCAATCAAATCACTCAAAACCCGCCACACACAATTTTAATAAAGATTGGAAGTTGGTGGGTCGATGCGCCTAATTCCATTAGGAATCTAATCTAGACGGCCCAAGCCAGTTTCCAAAAAACAATCACGGCCGTAAGATTTGACCACTTGATTTATTAAGTTTAGCCTCTCCCCAACGCGCCCAAATAGGCATCACCATGCCACCACAAACAGCGTGCCAACTTCGTTGCTGCATTCTGCGCCCAAGTATTGGGATCGTCTACAAACCATCCCAAACCGCACCTGGTAATCATCACAGGCGCCATGCCAATTGGCTAGCCAACCTGCCAAATCGCGCAAGTATGCCAATTGGCAGGCCATGCCATTCCGCGGCAGCAATATGCCAATGGATTTGGTCAAACCAAAGGGAAACCCTATTTTCTAGTCATGGCCCAATTATGCCACTCTGGGCCCACAACATGCCACAAGCCATGTGTGACCCAGGAGACCCTAAAGAATGGCGCCCGTGCTATATTATGATCACCCATGATCGTCCATGGACATGCCCACGTTTTGGCCTTGCCATGGTTTCTTTGATCAAAACGGCCAAGGCGGTATTTGCCAAGATGTCGTCGTGCCGCGCCACTTAGGGTTTTGATATGCCAAACCCTAATTTGGCCAGGGAAATTAAGCCGGCCCATGTAAAATAGTATCACCTAGGCATTAAGTTCGATGTGGCAACTAGAGCTAACATAATTAAGCCATATTTGGATCCAACACCAATATGCCAAGATGTAGCAGGCGCCACTTTGACCGCTACGCCATTGGCAGGCGCCACCTTGCCACTACGCCATTGGCAGGCATCACCTCGCCACTTATCCATTAACAGGCGCCACATTGTCATTGTGCCACTAACAGGCACCACATTGCCATTGTGCCACTGACAGGTGCCATATTGCCACTGTGCATGTGCCACTATGCCATTATGCTGCCTAGCTTGCGTGCGATTGGTCAGAATAACTAGGTCTTGCACATTAGACCCACTCAGTAACTTGTTGCACATTTTCCACGAAACACTCGAGACATCAAACATGTCACAAACTGGGGGATACTCATCAGGGTATTGGTCTAGCGGTTTATAGCGTGCGGCGTGCAATGCGCCAATTACAAGAAAGTGTCAGGAAAGAGCGGACGGTTAAATAGCAGTAAGAGGATAGTGGGTGTAAGGCTGACCAGTTTCTCCTCACAATGGGAACGTGATGGTAAACCTCTTCTACATAACCCCACTTTTCCACTACTTGACTGTCCCCACTTCCTACGAGATCAAGGGTGCTCAATGACTTGTATAAATAGGTTTTCAACCTATTTCGACGAACAACACAGTTTTGGTTATAAACACAAGTATCCAGAAAAAATACCAAGAACTGATAGCTTACATTCCGCAAGCTAGTTCCATATTCTGATACAAGTCATAAAACAGCCACACCCTCAAAATTCAATATTTTGATCTCAACACCTTCTTCGCTTCTCTCCCTAAGATCAACCCTTCTCCTTCACTTTGTGACCGAAGCAAGTCTGGAATGGCCATTTCTTGGTTTAGGCCGAAATTGTATAGATTTATCTCTCGAATCTAAAATACTCCCGTGCAGTGCATTTGTTTAGGGTTTGGATTCGTTTCTCTGTGGCACACCCAAATTCACCATTTCCAGCAGAATCAGTTTTTACCCCAAAACAACTGGCGACCATAGTGGGAGATTAATCTCTCAGTTACAAAGACAATTTATCATTTTCATTTCATTCGCAAGAATTTTCACAAAGATGGTTGGTCTTAGGACTAATTCGACAACTCAAGGCGCCGGCAAAAATCTTGCAAATGGTAATGTTTCTACCCCTAGCGCCATAACTGACGCAGGCGAAATCCCAACCTTGATCGAGTTGGCGCGAGTACAAGGAATTCACACAAGGAACATGGATCTGATGAAGGAGACGATAAACAATATATTCAGTTTCCTCATCAGGTTGACATCAGATTTGGGCGGCTCCTCTGTTCCGGAAATCCTAGCACTGGGGACTGACTCCTCAAATGATGATCGTCCTCAAATCAACAGTTTCACCACCAACCGGAGGCCAGTGGATCAGGAAGCATCTTCTTTAGTAGAAATTTTATGTGAGCTCCTACACCTCTCAAAGGACCAACGAGCGAAGACATTCGCTGCGATCAATCGGATAGCTCTGGACACACGCTTGTCTCCTTCGCACCCTGAAGCCTCAAAAACGTCAGAGATATCCATAAACAATGTTACATTTATTGAAGATGACATGATGGTAGAAGAAGGCCATAACAGAGCCCTGCATGTTACTGCACGCATCAAAGATACAAAATTCAAGAGGGCTCTCATTGATATAGGAGCGTCATCAAACGTTATTCCGCTCAAAACTCTCAAGAAAGCCAAGGTTCGGCCAAATAAAATTATACGGCAACCTACCATGATGACAGATTTTGAAGGAAACCAAACCAGCACGTATGGGTACATCTATCTGAATCTGTCAGTAGGGCCTGTTCAGGCGAAAGTGAAATTCGAGGTAATAGAAAAGGAACCAGACTACCACATGATACTGGGAAGACCTTGGCTTTACGATAATAAGATTATTCCCTCAACATATCACCAATGCCTGAAAACTATGCTGAATAAAGAAGTTGTTCGCATTCCTGCGGCATTATCTCCATATGCGCCAATTTGTGGCGTGGAGCTGTTCGATCCAAGAGAAAATTCACAGGATCCATTAAGCAAAGATTACTACACTCCACTCCCTACATGGACGTCAATCGAAGAGGAAGACCGGCTCGCATCACTGAACAAAGAATCTAGATCTCACGGAACGCCTCTAGGAAACGCCGATTCTCCTTTGTCTAACAAAATCTCGGCTCATCTTCATACCAAGAGGGAGTGGGCTTTTGTGGCGGTCGTGACCAAAAAGGGAAGACCGTATATCAGCGCTGTTGTTAGCAATTAACTTGGAATGCAGGCAGAATGACGCGCCGCGAGAAGAAATACCAGACGCTCCACGGCAGTTGCAAGATGGCACCGACTCCACTACAGATTAGCTCAAAATCGTCAACATCGGAAATGAGGAATCTCCAAGGCCCATCTTCATCAGTTCGGCTCTGTGTGCGGATGAACGCACAAAACTTGTCTATCTTCTTAAGGAGTACCAAGACATATTCGCATGGACATACGATGAAATGCCCGGCCTGGATGAAAAACTGGCCACTCATCATCTGCATGTAATACCCGGATCCAAACCGGTCAAGCAAGCTCCAAGGAAATTCAGGCATGATGTAGAGGAACAAATCAAGATCGAGATTCAGAAGCTACTAGCGGTCGGCTTCATCAAACCCATTCACCATCCCACCTAGTTAGCCAATGTGGTTCCTATGAAGAAGAAAAGCGGTCAAATCATGTGTTGCGTCGACTTCATAGATCTGAACAAATGCTACCCAAGGACGATTTTCCCCTTCCCAATATTGACATTCTAGTAGACGCCACAAGTGGACACGGCATGTTCTCCTTCATGGATGGGTACAACAGCTACAATCAGATAAAGATGTACGAACATGACGCAAGTAAGACAGCTTTTCAAACTCCCCTTGGAAACTTTTATTATACTGTGATACCCTTTGGTTTGAAAAATGCTGGCGCCACCTATCAACGCGCCATGACTACAATTTTCCACGACATGATGCACAAGCAAGTTGAAGATTATGTGGACGACATAGTGGTTAAATCGAAAACTCGAGTGGCCCATACAAATATTTTACGGAAGGTGTTCGAAAGGTGTCGTGAATACAAACTAAAGATGAACCCTTTGAAATGTGCTTTTGGGGTTTATTCTGGCAAATTTATTAGATTCCAAGTCACTGCTGAAGGAATCAAGGTTGATCCGACCAAAACCCAAGCCATCCTCACAATGCCCCCTCCGCAAACTATGAAAGAACTCCAGAGCTTCATGGGAAAAGTAAACTACATTCGGCGTTTTATACCTGGTTTGGTCCAGCTTATTGCTTCATTCACCCCATTGCTGAAAAAGGGAGCAAGCTTTGTTTGGACCATGCCACAGCAAGAAACCTTTCGGAAGATTCATCAAATATTATCATCGCCGGCTGTTATGAAATCTCCCATACAAGGAAAGCCATTGTGCCTCTACACCGCTTCTAGCGATGCTGCTGTTGGAGCCCTCCTTGCTCAAGAAAATGATGAGGGGATTGAACACCCTATATACTACTTCAGTCGTATTTTGAGGGATGCTGAACTCAGGTATCCTATGGAAGAAAAAGCTTGTCTGGCCCTAATTCATGCTATTCATAAGTTTAGACACCATCTGTTGTCAAACAAAGTAGTACTCATAGCCAAAGACGATCCCGTTAAGTTCTTGCTCTCAAAACCAGCCTTGATAGGCAAGCCGGCCAAATGGCTGCTCCAAATGTCGGAGCTTGACATAACATGCACTCCTCCGCGGGCTATTAAAGGACAAGCGGTGGCGGATTTGCTAGCGGCATTCCCGGGAGAAGGTACCACCGTACTACATGAAGACCTTCCTGGGGAATTTCCAGAAATCTCTTTTGTCAAAGAAAAAGCGTGGCTATTATATTTCGATGGATCTGCTACCCCTAGCAGTAATACTGTAGGAGCGGGTATAGTTCTGGTGTCTCCAACTGGTGAAGTCTTTTTGCATTCTTTCAAGCTGGACTTTCAGTGCACCAACAACTCAGCAGAATATGAAGCTTTCCTCATAGGATTGTCACTGGCCAAACGAGCAGGAGCCACACACCTAGAAGTAAGAGGTGACTCCAAACTACTAGTCAACCAGATGAATGGAGTATACTCACTCAAAGAGGTAACACTATCCCCTTATAGATCCGAGGCGCAAAAGCTTCTGAACTACTTTGCTGATGCGACCATAACCCATATTGGCCGCAACAACAACAAACACGCCGATTACCTAGCTACGTTAGCCTCAAAGTTGCTGTTCGAAGGATTGGAAGAAACTCTGATAGTGAAGAGATGGACCATGGCGTCAACATGGCTTTCACAGGCCAAGGATATTGAAGTCAATGATTGGAGAACTCCAATCATTCAAGAGCTTAACAGTTCGCTTTCCCAAGGGAAGGTTAGTCTCAAAACCCTACAAAGCTTCTTCATGCTTTATGGAGTATTATACCACCGAAACCCAGATGGATCCATGTCAAGATGCCTCGGAGATGAAGAAGCACAGTTGCAACTTAACCGTATTCATGGAGAAATCTGTGGATAAACGTTAGTGGTGACTCTTTACCGACGTCTTCAACGCCTTGGCTACTACTGGCCAGATATGGAAACCCAATCCCGAGCGCTTCAAGGATCTTGCTCCAATTGCCAGGAGCCGCCACATCAATTAGAGGTTTTTAATGTTGGATATGCTGGGGACTGGCGAGAACCATACGTAAACTATCTCCGTGACGGTTTATTGCCTGCCGACAAGAAAGACGCAGCCAAGATGAAGCAAAGGGCCAAAAGATTCGTGTTTCATGAGGGAATCCTATACCGTAAAAGCTTTGGAGGCGACCTGTTACGATGTTTAGCAAAATATGAAATCCCGACTATGCTGAAAGAAACACATGAAGGTGAACACCAAGGGAAGAAGAAGTTATTTCTCCAAGTGCACCAAAGGTATTACTGGCCAACTATGAAGGATGATGCATCAGCGTTTGTCCAGAAATATCATGAATGTCAAACTTATGGGAATCTCATCCACACGCCTTGTACTCCCCTTCATTCAGTAAGTAGTTTGTGGCCTTTCTATAGCTGGGGACTTGATATTATTGGTAAAATCAATCCACCATCGTCAAAGCAGCATGAGTACATCATAACCGCAACAGAGTACTTTACTAAATGGGTCAAAGCTATCCCTCTTCGAGGAACCACCGGAGCGACAATTGTAGCGTTCATTAAGGAATACATCATTTGTCGGTTTTGCGTACCTAAGCACATCATTACTGATAATGGTACCCCCTTTGCCAACAAGCAAGTACAAGAGTTGCTTGAAGAATATGGAGTTAAATAGGTCTTCTCTACTCCTTACTACCCTCAAGGTAATGGACAAGCCGAGAGCACCAACAAGACTTTGATTCGAATTCTTAGTCGAACAGTGCATGACAATCCTAGGACGTAGCACGAACAACTGCCTATAGCGCTGTGGGTGGTCGAATTTTAGATAGTGGTAAGAAATGAGGTTTTCGTTCACTCGGATTTGTTGAGCTTAAAGTTTTTAAAAATACTAAATAAATATATACAAAGACTATTAACAATGGGCGAGAGGTACTGGGACTAAGGATTTAGCCAATCTTCATAACATAAGGTTCACTTATTTATTCTCAACAATTTTAGCTCAAGAAATATAAACATGGACTCTATTTTTTTTCCAAGGTAGATTCTCAAAACATTGATTGTAAATGTTAAGCATGGGACATCAAATCACCTAAGCTAAGCATGACCCATCTAATCAAATGACAACCAATTTAATCAAATCATATTTCAATTAATTTTAGTGCAAAAGTCATAAAAAAAGAATAAAATAAATTTACCCATGTATGAAGTTCGACCTCCTCCGTCGTCCCAGTGTTGGGGTTTAGCTCTTCATGGTGAAAACACGCTCAAAATTCATCTTTATTAATGCTCAAAAGTGTTTTATAATTGATGAAAAGGAGAAAAAATGGTGAAAATCGGGTTTTGTAACAATTATATTTGTTACAAACCTTTGTTACAGAGAACGATAATTATAAAGTGCTGTTATTACTGTAGCATATAAGACTGTCCTGGAACGGTCGCATACACTGTAGCAGTTACGACTATTTTTGGGCGTCTTATGTTCTTCGTGTTCTTCAGTTCCGCAGCAGCAGAAACAGCAGCAGCAGATCCTGTAAACCTCTGATTCTCGCCTCCTCAAGCCTTCTCAGCCCCCCAAACTCCCTACACCCCTTCTATGTGATCCTAGGAACCCATTTATACATCATTGTGACATTGAATCTCCTCCATTAACTACAAATAATCTTCTTTTACTCGGGTATATATTTTTCCATTTTTTTCATTGATTTTGATTTTCACGCATCTGCAGCTGTATTTCTTTCCTTCTATACCTTCTTCACGCTCCATAATATCGATTAAGTCTTCCAAGCACGTGCAGTACACGTTTAAATTTCTCACAACTCATGCAAGCTCATGTTTTTCCTCCAACTCCATGTTTGGATTAAACCAAGTTATCCAGCCAAATTTGATCGGTAAAATCACCCATACTAGCTTTCTATAGTCATATCACGTCCACCCACTAAGTTTCAGGGATTGAATCTCACTAAATCACGTCCAAACATCCGATCGAAATTATGCTGTTAATGAAAATATTATCCCGCCAAAATTCATTTGAGAAGAACATGTCCTCCCCCTAATCCTGCACGGGTGTCCCTTTAGCACTTGTCTTATGGGGTGCAAATAGTAATTTTTGGGCGTAGATAGTAATTTTTCCGGGGTTCCTCCGACACATTTTTGGGGTGCTTCCGGTGCATTTCTGGGGTGCCTTTAGTACTCTATCCTGGGGTGTAAAACACCACTTTTCGAGCCAGTTTCGCCGCAGGATCTTATTTCTCTAAAAATACCTACAAAGACATAAAATAACAAAATAAATACAAAATCGAACACTAACAATATATACAATTGAGACATATTAGACACAATAATGCGTCTATCAAAATACCGGGCGGCACCTAGGAGCACTACTGGAGTTTCTCCTTATTCACTTGTCTATGGTGCTGAAGCAATCCTCCTAGCAGAGATCAAAATCCCGTCGGCCAGAATTGCAGCTGCGAGTGGAGTCCAATGGAATGAGACCGAAGCGTCGAACTCCAGAATAGCGGAGTTGGACACTTTAGATTCCAGGAGAATTAAGGCGGAAGAGCATGCTCAGGCGTACAAAAAGAGGATCTCCAGGGCGTACGATAAAGCTGTAAAACCTCGAGTCTTTCAAATAGGATATCTTGTATTAAAGACCGCGAAGCACATTCAGCAAGACATGTCCGCACCAAAATTTTCACCAAAATGGGAAGGTCCTTATGTGATCACCAAAGCCTATAACAGCGGGTACTACAAGATTGTTAAGGAAGATGGAGGAAAATTAGAAGCAGTCATCAACGGAAAATGGCTCAAGGCATATTACGCCTGACCAATGTCCCATCTCTCTCTCTCGCCGCCTCATAACACAGCCAATCAGGCATTATTCATTTCTCTCACATCTGAGTTATCAAAGTTTTCATTATTTAAGGCATATTAATGTAAACTCCATCTGCTTACCAGAAACCAATGTAATTCATTTTCCAAAAAATGTTCAAAACCCAAAAAAAAAAAAAAAAAAACGGCCAAACGATCTCACACCTACTTATTCAAAACAATAAGACATAAGTATGGCTCAGAAAAAAAACCATCCAATAAGTTGTAATCCCTTGAAAGCATCATTTTCAACCTATCCTGATACCTTTCGGTCCTACTCTTCAAGTTTTGGATCGCCTGTTCTACCTTCCCAGATTCAGCAGCCAAGGCCTTTTCCTCCTCCAAGATAGCTTTCGCAGCAGGAAAACCATTGGCAATGATACCATCTCGATCAACTTTGATAATATCAAGGCGCTGCCGCAACTAGCTCACGTTGAAACCCATCGATTCACAGGTAGATACCATGTTTTCCCACTTTTCAACAGTTGATTCAGCAACGTTACGAATGGATGTATTTTCCATCTCTGCAACCATGGGCATAAGACAGTTCACTGTAGGGACCAAAGCAGATAAACAATGTTGCACCACGTTCCTAGTAGCAATGTGACCGTACTTCCTCCATATTTTTGTGTACAAAGGCACAAATTCCTTCCGCACCAATAACCTACCAACAGTCCGGTAACTAGAGGACAAGCACTTCATGTGAACATCAAACGGCAATCCTGCATTGGGATACTCGCAAGAAAAGATGCCCAAATCAGCGTTTTCCAGGTCAACAGCAGTAGGTGTGTCCGAACTTGAAGGGAGAGGGGTGGCCAGATCGTCATCGCCAACCACTATTACGCATGTTCCAGCAGGGTACCTCTAAAAAAAAAGGAGAGGAAGTTTCCACCTACTGGCCACGACAAACAAATACCTATGCACTAGTGAAAAAGCATACAGGTATGATCTCCTTGACTCAGAGAATCTGGACAGGGGAGTTGTCACGAGACCCAGGAATTCGCCCACTCTGAAAAGAAAAGCGATGTTGGAATCAAAAGAGAAGAAGAATTACTACATCAAAAAAAAAATCAAGATATAATTAAAGTCATACTCTGGAAACAAGCCGCCTATGTTTAGTAGAAGAATCTTGCTGGGTTGAAGATGATTCACTCTTTCCTGACATGATGCAAGAATATGGGATTAGCAGGAGAATCTCTATTTAAAATCGAAAAGGATGGTCTAATTTCATCTGCATATGTATGTGCACTGTAGAAACCCTAAGAGGAGTCAAGTGCTGAACAACCGCAACAGGACTTATCCGAAAGGCGAGGATTCAACGCAAACCAAATCATACTTCTTGTTGAAACCCTAATTAAAACCGGGAGAAGACTGTCAGATGGTAAAAAGAGGAATGCTTTCGGCTTAGCGCAAGATCCTGACATAACATACTCGCTGACTTGACTGAATCGAAGTCAGCACACCTGAAAGATGCAATCGTGGTCTGACGGCCTGATCCACTTCCGAGATAGCTGCCACTGCCTTGGTAATATGTTTATGCTTTGGCTTGATCATTTATTTCTTGACTATCACCATCTAGTGCCTACCCCGCAACAATGTCACTGTTACGTGCTAAGCAGGGGACTTAATGTTGATGGTGGTTTTTAGTTCAGGGCTAAAGTTGAAAAACCCTGTATTTAATGTGTTGTCTGCAAAAGGACTGAGCCATTTAAAAATAATGAGTGCCCGGGCCTCTTTACTCACACATGTATTGAGCAATTCAGTATATTTATTCAGAATGGTGCATGTAGCAACAATCCCAAACATTCTATAAAACTCTCGCCTGCATTACTCATTAGTGTATGGTTTATTGGGTATTTTACTATGCTATGTTCTCAAGCTGAACCCTTAGCATTGGTATGACATGACAATTAGTGTTCACTCGCAGCTGAGTAGCATGAATTTCCCGAAGTATCAAAATTAAGGTCTGCATGAAAATGCTCAATCAGAAGACACGCTAACTGCTCTCTGAGAATAAAAAGAATTTTGTGTCAATACACAGAATTTGTTAAATTTGCTCAATTTTGTGATAACTCACAAGATTCAAGTTTTCGGCCTAATTAATTTGCAAACATTAGGTCTTTTGCGCCTTGTGCAAATATCTCGAACCCTATTGGTCGAGGCCAAACCTAGGTAAACTAGGAAATTGATCTGCTACAGAGCTAGTGGGAGCAAAGTCCTACCAGAAAACAAGAAACAAAATAGGAACTGTGGCAAATAGGAGCAATGACGAAAGAGGCGCGTCCACGCCACATAGCCGGCTAATTCGCTCAAATGGGCGCCGCCCGTGGCCGTTGGCCACGCTCCATCTTTCTCTTGCCGGCCCCTTCTCCCATCAACCAATCAAATCGCTCAAAACCCGCCACATACACTTTTAATAAAGATTGGAAGTTGGTGGGTCGATGCGCCTAATTCCATTAGGAATCTAATATAGACGGCCCAAGCCAGTCTCCAAAAAACAATCACGGCCGTAAGATTTGACCACTTGATTTATTAAGTTTAGCCTCTCCCCAACGCGCCCAAATAGGTATCGCCATGCCACCACAAACAGCGTGCCAACACCGTTGCTGCATTCTGCGCCCAAGTATTGGGATCGTCTATAAACCATCCCAAACCGCGCCTGGTAATCATCACAGGCGCGATGCCAATTGGCTAGCCAACCTGCCAAATCGCGCCAGTATGCCAATTGGCAGGCCATGCCATTCCGCGACAGCAATATGCCAATGGCTTTGGTCAAACCAAAGGGAAACCCTATTTTCTAGTCATGGCCCAATTATGCCACTCTGGGCCCACAACATGCCACAAGCCATGTGGGACCCAGGGGACCCTAAAGAATAGCGCCCGCGCAATATTATGATTACCCATGATCGTCCATGGACATGCCCACGTTATGGCCTTGCCATGGTTTCTTTGATCAAAACGGCCAAGGCAGTATTTGCCAAGATGTCGCCGTGCCGCGCCACCTAGTCTCGTGCGCCACTTAGGGTTTTGATGCAGCCCCATGCTAAATAGTATCACCTAGGCATTAAGTTCGATGTGGCAACTAGAACTAATATCATTAAGCCATATTTGGATCCAACACCAATATGGCAAGATGTAGCAGGCGCCACTTTGACCGCTACGCCATTGGCAGGCGCCACCTTGCCACTACGCCATTGGCAGGCATCACCTCGCCACTTAGCCATTAATAGGCGCCACATTGCCATTGTGCCACTGACAGGCGCCACATTGCCACTGTGCAGGCGCCACTATGTCATTATGCTGCCTAGCTTGCGTGCGATTGGTCAGAATAACTAGGTCTTGCACATTAGACCCACTTAGTAATTTGTTGCACATTTTCCACGAAACACTCGAGACATCAAACATGTCACAAACTGGGGGATACTCATCAGGGTATTGGTCTGGCGGTTTACATCGTGCGGCGTGCAATGCGCCCATTACAAGAAAGTGTCAGGAAGGAGCGGACGGTTAAATAGCAGTAAGAGGATAGTGTGTGTAAGGCTGACCAGTTTCCCCTCACAATGGGAACGTGATGGTAAACCGCTTCTACACAACCCCCTTCTCCACTACTTAACTGTCTCCACTTCCTACGAGATCAAGGGTGCTCAATGACTTTTATAAATAGGTTTTCAACCTATTTCGACGAACAACAAAGTTTTGGTTATCAACACAAGTATCCAGAAAAAATACCAAGAACTGGTAGCTTACATTCCGCAAGTCAGTTCCATATTCTGATACAAGTCATAAAACAGCCACACCCTCAAAATTCAATATTTTGATCTCAACACCTTCTTAGCTTCCCTCCCTAAGATCAACCCTTCTCCTTCACTTTGTGCCGAAGCAAGTCTGGAACGGCCATTTCTTGGTTTAGGCCGGAATTGTACTGATTGATCTCTCGAATCTAAAGTACTCCCATGCAGTGCATTTGTTTAGGGTTTGGATTCTTTTCTCGGTGGCACACCCAAATTTACCATTTCCAGCAGAATCAGTTTTTGCCCCCAAAACACAACCCATATAAGGTGTGAGACTGAAAATAATAATACAATACACAAAATGTTGGTTTTTTACGAAAAAGACTTAAGACTTGGTTGAAGGTGATTTATAAAACGAAAATCTGATCATCACTACATTTTTGAATCGAAAAGCGAAAGACAGAAACAATTTAAGATAGAGGCGATGAGTTTAAAACAAAATGAACTAATGAATAAAATTGGAGTCCGAATTCGTGCACACTCCTTAACGATTGTGCACGTAACATTTCAATCTCTACCCTTGATTTAATTTAGGGAGTTATGTAACGAGGGTCGTGATTCTAAACATGGAGGGTAATGGATCAGTTAAATAATCAACCAATCAGAAGAATATGTAAAATATACACTCGTTAGAGGAGTGTGAGCAAATTTGGACTTCCTTTATGTTTTAATTGCTTATTATATACTCCCCCAGTCCCCTGTAATTTCATAAAGAAGGTATTTTTTTAACAAAAATGTACCAAAATATTTCTATATTTTTCTCTAAAATTTCATGATTATTAAGAAGGAACTACAAATTACAAAATAAAAACTAGTATATTAAATAAATAATTTGGGAGATAAGGGTTTACGTTGAAATAATTTCAATTCCTTAATATTTTTGCAAAACCCTGAGCAAGTAACTTGGGATGGAGGGAGTATAAGACTTAGTGGTTGTTATCTAAGATACAAAACAAAGCTTGGCTAAGTTAGGCTAGATAAAGAGTGGCTGAGATTTGTCTAGGAGAGAGATAAATCTATGGTAGCGGTTTGTTCAACTTAAAAATTATAAGTGCTTTATTAATTAGTGTTTCACTAATTGCTCATAATAAATTATTTATTAATTTTTCACATTATAAAGTGTTTTAATTAGTGTTTCACTAATGATCATAATAAATGATTATTAATTTTTAATTATAAATGTTTCCTTAAAAAAATATATTTTTAAGAAAGGCGCCACCAGGGGCTTTTATTAGAAATCAAAAAAGAGGTACGTCAAATTTACATAATCCCAATTTTGGTTTTACCATTCTTCAGTTTCAACTGAACAGAGAAAAATAAGCTCTTCAAATTCACATATAGTATTGATCAATTTCGTCGATAATATTGTCACCAAATAATCGGTTTTTGACAGGTATAGTGGTTAGAGCCAAAACAAAATTAGGTTGGAGAACAAGTCAAGTTGTGACAATGTGTATTCAATAGAGAATCATAATTTGAAAGAAAATATCCCATACAGAAAGCTGAAAGCTCCAGTGAGTCCATATGCGTTCACTTTCTAGGTAAAGATCTAGGAGATGACATGTGTCTTTGGTACAAGAATGTGGACCAAGTTCCACTTATTATTGGTTTCTAAAATTGAATAACGATACAAACATGGCCTGGGAGAAATTCTTTGGTACCTTATTACCTTTTAAAGGATGTAGAAACTTTCTTGTCCATTTTTTGGGAATGAAATGAAATAATGACAACTGAATCATTATGCAATGGTGTGGAAACAAGTGTCAAAGCAAAATAGTGTAATCACAACAATCTTTTATCTCCATGAAATGCCGTCTAAGTTTTCTCACGCCTAAAGTTGGTCTGTACAAAGTATGACGGATACAGATTAATTTTGCAAATCATTTTACAAATATACAGCTTCATCTAAAACGCTGCAATAAACGAATATTTTCCCTATTCTTTCATATTGAATTATGGAATTACACCTAAACTAGTACAACCGTTGTCACGGTGGGAGGGCCGACCGAAGAAGAATCTAAAGATGGGGTTTGTCTGCGACTACTTTCACCCCGTTTCAGAAAAAGTGATACTTTCACCCTGTTTCAGAGAAAGTGATACTTTAGTCCCGTTTCAAAAAAAGTGATACTTTCGCTTAGAAACGGAGTGAAAGTATCATTTTTTCTAAAACGGATTGAAAGTATCATTTTTATTGAAATGTAGTTGAAGTATCACTTTTCCTGAAACAGAATGTGAAAGTATCACTTTTCCAGAAACGAAAAATTAGGCGATCCATAACCAAAATATGGTTGCTGATTCATTTGTGGTGGTTTGCATAATGGCTATGCATTCAATTTTCGAGAATTATGCCTAAAGTATCACTTTTCTTGAAATGAAGGGAGTACATCGTTTTATTAGTTGCAACGAAAAATTAGTTGATGTATAAACCAAAATATCGCTACATAAAGTATATGTACCATTTGTGGTGGTTTGCATAATGAATATACATTTAATTTTCTAAAGTTGTGCCTAAAATTATAAATATTTCCGAATTCTTCGTAAAAACTCAAAATTTGATATTGTTGTTTGTACTCGTTGCAAAGATTTTTTTTTATAAGCTTTCCAACGATATAAAATTTGTAAAATTCCAAGGTACGGATTTTTAGATATGTTATGTTAAAGTTTGCTTTCCATTTATATCCTAAAAGAATATGATACATAAAGAGCTATAGTAATTGAACTAAAAGGGAGGGATAATTGTGTCAAGTGAAAAAGACTAACCATGGACACCAAATTCAATCTTTTTTTTTTTTTTTTTTTTTTTTTTAATATAAACAAGGAACCTTTTCATTAATGGGATTTCAAGGTTACAATGAGTTTAAGATCAAAAATAAGAGAATACAAAGTAACAAGAACATACCGTAAGAATACAATAAAGAGAAATCCGACAAGAGAAAGAGAAGGATTACCGGAGTAAGACAAATACAAGTATGAATAAGATCCGATTACATCGGAAAAATGATGGTTTTTATCGGAATTAAAGTCCAACCATTTAGTTTGTTTTTCTTCTTTAGAAAGAAATGCTCCCAAAGTAGGAGTGATTTGCTCAAATCTCTTATAGCTAGTGATGAAGCTTCCGTCGTCAAAAAGACCACCTATGGAGATTCCGTCGCCGGATAAGTTGATAAAGATTCCGTCGTCAGAGACAACCAAGATGAAGATTTCGTCGTTGGAGAGCATGGAGAGCACCACTATTGATCTTAAAACCCAACCCAATAACCAAGAATCGCCATTAAAGCGAAGATAAACCTCAAAAGAGTAGATAAAACCACCAAAATGGTATAGATAAGTAGGAAAAACATAATAAAAACCAAACTAATCTACTGACTAACCTAGAAAGTAAGGAACAATGAAGAAATCTGCTCAGATCTAGTCCAAAAATGAACTAGATCTGAGCAGAGAAGGGTTGTTTTTGATGGTTTTGTTGAAGAAGAAGAAGGAGTGAGAGAGAGGAGAGAGAGAGTATAGTACAGCTTTGAATGAAAATTCTTTTCAATCTTTTTTATCAAATTGCACATTTGTGTTAGGTTTCAATTTACAAAAGAAATGGTCATAAAAGGGACTCCCTCCCTTCGGGCCCTCCGGTCGGTCGGCCCAATGAGGCAACATAAGTGTAACACCATTTTGAAATAGCACCGGCCCATTTTGAAGAGATTATATGACGTACCAAAGTTTGTTCTGCCGTTGTGGTACCTTGAAATGAGATCCAATATTGAAAAGCTTTATAGGACTGCTTTAGAGGAGATTATATATCATGCCATGAAAAAGATGAAGTGCTTTCTAATATAAACCTCAATCATCCCTGCAGCCAAACAAAACCAAATATATTAGTTGTTCTTCCAAGGTACTCATACTACATAACACACCAATGGCAGGGAAATAGGTTTTATTCTTTGTGAATAGAGTTTAAGACCATATATACAGCAAGTGATCATTTTTAATGTTAATGCTAATTCAGTTACATATTTTACAGTAAAAGTACCCGTTCAAGGCGACTCGCCTTTCTTACGAACATCTTGCAAGTTGTTTAAGATACAGACAGCAGATTCACGAATTGCCCTGATTCAGTAGCCAGTATATAGTATGTTCGTCAAAACCAAAACTTAAAAACAAACGTAACAAAATGAAAATTTAGCTTAGGTCGAGAGAGGAAAGATTCAGACCATCTGATTTTGTGCGTCTTAATGAAGCCTTAGTGGTTCAAGTTCGTTTTGAAAGCTGGAGAACGTACTTTCACAGGCTTTCCCAACCATGAAAGTGCTTCTAAAATGATAACAGTAACGAGAGTGGCAGCAAGAAGAACCCCATAGCCAACTTTCCAAGGAGTACTTGAGCTTCCAATTTGAAGCCCAATAACAATGTTTAAAGCTCCCAAGAAGAGAGCAGTCCTCCCAACCAATGCGTGATAACAATTCCAATACCAACGCATCTTCGAGTCTAGGCTTGGCCTTTTCACGAATGCCAAAACCTAACAGACTCAAGTAGGAAACACAATTAGATTGGTGTATATTTGCAACGATAGATCATGATTCAAAATGGCCATACTTTTATCTGGATTTACTTGAATATTTACCATCAAAAAAAACATCTGGATTTACTTGAATATTTACCATCAAAAAGCATTACAAAAGTAAACACTTCTTTGGGTTTTTTAATACCTACACTGTCTATAAAAGTATCAAGTTGCTACCTAAACTCATGAAGAATGCTGCATATCTAAATGCAGCAAAATACATCATCATCGCCTTGCAGAGAAGATCAGTAGGTGCATAAGCTGATTCACTATAGATAACCAACCATCTAAGGAAAATAAGGACCTAGAACAAGGGCTAACCTTTGGGTGGAAACAGTAATTGCTAGACGAATTTAACTTGAGGGAAAGAGAGAACTAACTAACCTGTAAAATGCATAAGATTAGGGTTAAATATCCCAATGCTCTATGCAACGAGACATCTGGTTCATCTTTTCTATAAAGCAGCTCACCAGCCAACAAGGTGACAAGCACAAAAATAGATCCCATGGATTGAATTGAGGCATGAAGATAATACCATAATGGATCATGATGCCTAAAATATCTAGAGATGATAGCTCCGACTGGAAGGAGTGCTCCCCATCCAAAGATACTGAATATTCTGTGGCTGTTCTTAAATATCATAACCTTGTCCTGGAGATCCTGAAGTGCTTCAGAGAAAGAACCTGCAGGAGACTAGGTTAATATCTGCACACCTCTGTAAACAGTAGAGAAGAGAATTAACGCCTATGGAAACAGAAGACTAGGTTAATGCCGTTTGTTTTGGAGTTGTAAACTGGAATTTTGTTTGACATAGCAAAGCCTGATAGATTGAACTAATAAATGCAAAATGCCTGGATGCCTAATGAAAAAATACTAATCTGCATAAGGAAACTTACATGAATATACCCTGTTTCCAAATAAAGAGCATTAGATATCTCTAACAAAATTACCAAGTAACATCTATGGTTTTAAACTAGGTCAGTGTCAGATAAAGTGGATGGGCCAAAGAGAATAGGCATAATGCAATGTCCTCAATTAACTTCATAATATAAATTATCTGTCACTTCGAGATCAGCTAACCCAATCGATCTTTCAACAAGAAGATTCCTGGCCTGCTTAGAATTCGAAGCAATCACGAAAGGCCAGCTAGGAACTATATTATCCATCATATGCAAAGTGTTTCAGTTTAGATGTTGGTACATTGTAGCATCAGATTTAGCGAATACCAACGCTGCACGGAGCTAACTAAAATAGTCACTAAAAGAATGTACTAATGGACCTGTTAATATAAGATTCAAGGATAACAACAAAAGATTAAGATATGAGTGTATGCCATAACTTTTACCACAGTATTTAGAGAAACATAGCAACCTTGACTGAAATCGAATGTAATGGTTGTCCTTTCAATATGTTCTTTTAGGCGGTCGTCGACGGGTGTTTTGTCCGAATATGCTAATAATATAAATTGTTGAGATTTACGTGAACCAAAGTGCATCTGAAATGCCAAGTAAATGGTGGATCTGTAAAGAACAACAGCAGGTTTAACATGGGTGAGGTTTAAATCCCCCTGGTCTGGTTTGACCATAAGTTCCAAAGCTTCTTCCAGGTAGTACTGTTTGATACTAGCTTTGTTATGTTCACCAATCCAACCTACCATAGCACTTGAACCAGCCATGACACCTGTCGGCGAAAAACCCATTGCAACCCACCCGCGGGTATATGCTGCTGATACTATGATGGTCATGATATGGTCTTTACTTTTAAAGTACTGCAATATAAATCATTGAAGATATCATATCAGGAAAACAATTGAAATGGTATAAACCACAACGCTTCATAATTCTTGTTTTTTCGATAGGATTAGGGCGTCATACTGAAAATAATTCAAAAGGGTATTGATGTCCATCTTATTGCTAGGTTACCGACCAAAGCTACGTAGGAATCCTGATTTCATTTTATAATAATTTATTCTGACCAAAACTGAAAATATTGTTTTCTCAATTCACAATAAAACCGCAACTTAATGTTTTTATACTGCAGAAGGATAAAAACAATGGATATTAGTTTATCATTCTCTTCCTAGTAGATAAAGAAAAAGAAAAAAACCTAATCAAATAAAATTATCAACGAAACAGGTAATGAAAACCCTACACAATTCCAAGAGATCGACGCTGAACATGTTGTAATTCCAAATAAAGAAAAAAACGTACAGATTAAAGAAAACAAAAACTTACCCTCAAAGTGAAAGGACTCCAAAGATCCGCACAGGTCATATTAGTAAAATGCTTATAACGTGAGGGAAGAAATTGAGACATATTCCGGTTACAATTACAACAATCATGAGTATCTTCATCATAATACTCAGCAACAACTGGGGAAATTTTTTGTTCCCATACAAGAATTAGGGCAACAACAAAAACTAAGAGAAATCTCAGATATGAGATCTTTTTAGGGTTTGATTTCTCCATTGTTGCTGTGTAATCGAAGCATAACTGTTGTTGATGATTATTGTTGATTTGAGGTTTTGAGATTCCGTCGATGATTCTACGGTGCTGGTACCTAATGACGATCATTGTTTGTTTCCCGCCAATTTCTGTTTTGCCAAATCACGACACTCTTTTTTTCTTGCCTAAACTTAAACATACGTTACGTGGGTTCAATTAACCTACGTTTACATGCTAGTCAACAGAAATTAAATTTTATGATTCGTTGTGTTGACAGGTTCAAACTCCAAAACGAGCCGGTTTCTGTTAAATGTTAACGGTTGTTATTACTTTTGAGTTTTTCTTAGGGATTAGTGTTCTCTTAGAAGCTATGAAGCGGAATACTCATACGGGGATACGGATTTCTTAGGGATTACTAATCCGTTAAAAGTTATGAAGCCCTTATGCCAATATGGGGATACGGAAACGCGGATACTGATATGGGGATTCGTTAATTATTAAAAAAAAATGAGGATACGGGATATGTTGGATACGTGTATTTATCAAAATATTTAATTTAATAATAATTCATTTTAGTAAAAAGAATCACATAAATAAGAGAATTCCTAAATACTATCTGGAATATTAGAAGAAAAAAATAGATAAAAGTTATCTAACATTTCGCTCACCCATCGTTCATCAATATTGTTTTCGTCAAAGAGCGTCGCTTCTAGTTCCGGCTCATCAAGTGAAAGATTTGCATTTTCAAGTTTTCCCACATCGTCTATAGGATCAAATGCATTTCCATTGATATCCCACATTCTACTTTCTCCTTTCACTATTGAATTTGTTTAGAAATATATCTTATATTGAAGTAAGTATCCCCTCTTAGAGTATCCCAGACGTATCCTAGAATAGCCCTATCATTTTCATAATTAATAAAAAGGGATACTTTAAATGGAATATCCAATACGTATCCCCAAATATCCCCAAATATCTGATATTGATATGGAGTCGGACACTGATACGTTACCGATTTTGAAGTATTCATGTTTCATAGGTTCAAAGGGCACAACTCACTGTGCTAGCTTGGTCTCATCATGCCATGATCTTAATATATTTAGAGTTTTACACCAAATACTTCTCAGGCATTTGTAGAGATGTGCATACTCGCACTAGTATGTCAGTCCCAAAGCACTTTTTCTTTTAGCCGGTAACAATTTCCAAGTAACTATCTCCACAAATACCGACCTCTCACTGTTTAAGTGGTTGTGAATCGTGATGGTGCAACTTAACTTGAAAGTATGCTTGGTAATGCGATCAAACAACTCTCTCTAACAATATAATTTAGCTGAAATTTACTATATGAAACTCTGGTAATGCTCCTCCTTTTTCTTTCTCTACCACTGTTAATGGCACATATTCTTCCAATTACATGGATTATTTGTTCTACAAGTAGCAAGTGAACCTGCAACTTGTTAGGAGCTTTTTCTGTGTCTACGTCTTTTTTGAGCCCGCACACAAAAATCACTTTATACTCGTGCATCGAAAAGTGTTGTGTCATGATACGTTGTAACCCCAGAGACATACAAGTGATAAATACCCAACATGAAGTAACACGCTTACCATATTTCAAGTAATCATGCCCTCCCAAAGATTCACTAAATATCATAGGCTTTCGACCAATTTAATGGTCTACTTAGTGCTTAGCAACTCAAATCTTCAATTGAATTACCAGTCTACCTAAGTAACACAACTTTCAGAATTATAACCTCATACCAAGGTTCTTACTTGACTCACAGCTCTCAGCGCAGCAAAGTAATTCTAGGAGTTTTTCCCAAACTAGGTTTATAGCTTCGAGATCACATATCTAGAAGAATGTGATAAAAATTCTTCCTTGATTGACACATGATCTCGGGGTCTTCTGTGGCATTTACTTACACAGCATTTATATATTGAGCTTCAATAAAGGAGTATGTATTTCCCACCTACATGGTACTTCCTTCTTGAAAGTTTGGTGCAAAGCGTAAAGCTTCCACAAGTCCTCTGTTTATATGCATACAAGTCCATTTATCCAGAGATTGTTTCTTAAGTAAACAAACTTTCCAAGCTTTTAACAAGCTTTCCTAAATAAGTAGTGCCAAAAACTTAACCTTAAGTATGCATTAGTTTACCAAGACCAAACCATGTCTAAACAAGGTCTGAACTTGTGTACTACATGCCTTAAATATATTAGGAATACTAGAACATTCTAAAGATAAAACGAATGAAAAACATGTTTATGGTATGTGTTTCAAAATAACCGAAAATCTGTTTGGGAACAAGCTGCTATTGCTTAATGATTATTTACATTACATAACTGAAATATTCAAATTGAAGTTTCTAGAATTTTCATTATGTACGTAACAAATTAGTTTCGAAATTATCATAACTTTGTTTCGACACCTGTTGCTGGAATTGCACATACAACATTTCTCTTATGAAACTTTACCATTTCTTCTAAGCCTATGATCATAGATTTTCTAGATTTTGACTTTGCAAGTCGTTACTAATTCACTTATGACGTGTAAATATTGAGTTTAAATATACGTTATATGGCGTGTTTTGTTCATTGATGAGTCTTTATTAGTTATCTCCTCAAGTGTTTAATCTTCAATCTCCAATGCTTGCAACTCGTTGATAACGAAGTTCTTCAAAATGACTTTTTTATTCTTCTTTTTCATGTTTTCATTATTGGCTAAGAATGTTACATGTGACTCTAAGTCCTAAAATTTATGAAGTAGAGTTACATTAACTTTTTTAGTTGTTACAAGGTTGTTAACATTAGCTACACCACTACCTTGACATATCAACACTTAATAGGTTCGATCGAGCTATGCAACAACAATATACTACTAAGGTATCACCCAGGCCTTTTGAAAAGGAGAGGGTACCAATTACACCGCCAATTTTTCATTCAACAACTTGTATGGACAAAACCTAATACAATCACAAGTAGGTCAACAGTAAAAGACCCTTGCATAAGATTTTATCACTTTCTCTTCCACAATCAATATGTAGAGACTAAAGGTCTGCGTACCTGATTGTGTAGAAGAGATCTTGGACGATCTCAAAAATCAATATCCAAGACCAATCTAGTATGTACCCGAATTGTACAAGATTTAAATTCCAACAAGCACGAGAATTGTAATCAATATTTCAAGATATAAATTCAACAAGAACGAGTCATGTGGCATCTCAATCAATTAGGACTTGAAGACTATCTTTATTGATTACGTATTACTTGTGGTATTCTTATTATAAATATAAACAACATAATACGGAAAAGGAAATAACACAAGACATCGGAATTTTATTAATGTGGAAAACCGCAGTCCGCAGATGCAGAAAAATCCTTGGACCTAGTCCAGTTTGAACATCACATTGTATTAAACCGCTGCAGACACCATCATACTATCATACTTCGGACTGGAATATAGTTGAGACCAAATTGACCCTCCAAGGAACTCAGCTTCAGCCGAAACTCCTTACGTCTCTGAACCCAACGTGGTTCTATGCATTTGATTATATCCAAGAGTTGATTCAACCTAAGTAAAGACTTTTGATAATTATATACCTCTAACAGAAAGCCTATTGATTTCCCTTTCTATATGTTTCAATCAAGGTTTGGAAATACGTTTGCAATAAAATGAATCTAGCAAACCTTACGGATCCGTAACACTTACACTCTTATTAAAAGAAACTTAGATCACTACCACCTCAGGAGAACAATCCAAACAATTGAATGAAGAGTTTAGAAATTTATCTTGTGGAATCACAAAGTCTAAGACGAAGAGAACTTTGTGATTTATATATATCATGTTGTTGATCTATAATTTGTGAACTACAATAATCAGTAGAACAATATCCGGATACAAGAACTATTAGGTAAACGACAGTCTGACCGGGATTCACGAATCCCTAATGAAGACTTTTAAGTCGTAACCTCATACGGTTTCACCATAGAAAACCCAGGTTATAGTGGATGATTCTAGATTTGCAACTAGGATACAATAGGTCAAGGGATTAACAAATCCATATGCAAGAGTCTCTCTTTTTGTAGATTTTCAACGCTGAAGGTAGCTTTGAATTCAAGCTAAAGTTTCTTAGAATCCGAGTTAACACTTTTCCAGTTTAGATGAAGTTCGAAGTTAGGGACCCATGCAAGCATGTGAAAAGTTTGTCTTAAATTACTCAGAAGAATATGCACTATGGTCCGGACTGTAATTGAACCGTGTATAATGATAGTTCATAAATGCTAAGTAAGGCCGTGAACTTCCAACCAATAATAGTTTTCCATAACACTCAAGACTAAACAATAATCCACAGGCCCAATGAGAAATTGTAAATAAAGTTATCGTAAATGTGTATATGAGAGATGTAACAAAAATGTAAGGATACCTCCATAATTAGTGTACAAAATAACAAGGGCTCCTTAGTGAAATGACGAGGGTACCGAGTACACCATAATCTTTTCATATCAACCTATCACAAACAGACTTTGTGTAATCTTACAGAAACAATAACTTCCAAAATATTACTTCAACAAGATGTGACTTGGTATATAGCTTAAGTTTGTGACCAAACCAATCTACGGGATCACACCAAGTTTGATATAAGTACGACTGTATTTACTTTAATTAAAAGATAAACAATATAATGCAGAAATAAAGTAAATCACACGACACACAAGATTTTGTTAACGAGGAAAACTGCTTGGCAGAAAAACCCCAAGACCTATTCCAGTTTTGAATACTCTCGGAATTAAGCCGCTATACAAATTGACTACAACAACTTCGAGCCGAGACCAAGTAAACTGCTCCTAGTTACTTAGTTCCTTTAGTATCCTTACGTTTACATCCAATTTGGTCTATGCACGTGAATCCTAAGACAGAGTCCGCTATATTAAGTTGATTCATCTGCTGTGAGTACTTATGCTCTCAACTCCTTTAGATCGTAACTCGAAACAATAAAGGAATAACTTCTTCCAGTAACAACCTCACTGTATACCTCTTAAACTCGGTAATGGTCAAAGATAAAGTTGAGTATAAATGATCTTTGTTTATTTGATATAAGATCATTTGGTCAAAACTCAGACCAAGACAAAGACCATAGAAATATTTATCTTAGTAAACAATATCTATCGAAGCAAATCTACAAGGAGAACCAACCAGACAGTTTGTTCGATCTTTCAACAACTCTGATGTTTATAAAAATAAACTTCTTTTTTAAACCCTGAGAATCAAGTATGCACGAAGTATCATGAAGATCAGAATACCAAAAATAATACCTGTTATATATTCTTCAATGTATCACCTGCAGAAACAACTTGATTCATACTAATGATCAGTACATACATAACGGATTAACTTTGACAGATCACTAGTTCTATCTACAGATCTTGAATCACGAGATCTGTAATATCCGATCCTCAAACAAACTTGAGTGGCCATTTATCAGAAGAGAAGGAACACAGAATAATCTATCTATCAAGGATAACTATACCGTTAGTCAATCAAATAAACAATCGAAAACTAAATTAGCAATATAAATTCCCAAAGAAAACCTTAAATGAAGGAAACGCGGGATATTTCATTTAATTCGATTACTCTCCTATATCAACGAGTTGTCTTCCCATACAACCGATTAGGTAGTATGCCAAGGGACGAGTTTGTAAGAATACAAGTTCCACTGTTTGTAGTGTTATGACCAAGACTTGTTTGGAAGACAAGGAATTACCAAATCTGGAAATCCTTTAGATATGCAATAAATGTATATTTTTAGTTTTGACAAATTCTAACTGTATTCCAACCAATATACTGAAACCATTCTTAGTTGACAGCTAATGTTAGCTAGCATACATACATATACTTTACTAATATAGCAACTAGAGATATGCAAACCTCTGGGATATGTTAAGCATAAATTTTCGAATATCTAAAAGATATTTGAATTTCGGTTTTGAGGTATCGCCTTGAGAATTAAGGAAAATACATGAACATTAAGTAATAAGAGTTTAACACATGTTGAAATCACTATGTCGACATTAGGTGAACATTCCAAGTTCAATCCGTGTACATCTGGGGAAATTGTGTTTTGTAGGGTTTTGCAAAGATCCAGGAGACGTAAGGAGCATAACTGAAACTGAATTGCTCGTAGGGTCGACTCCATCTGAATTACAGTCCATTCTGAAGTATAATAGTGAGCTAGTTCAAGTACTAAACAAGGTTTCGGGGGGTTTCTGCACATTGCAGTTTTCCTCCTTCACAAAATTTATGGTGTCTTGTGTTATTTCATTTATACATTATATTTTTTTATCTTCATGATAGAAATATCACAAGTAGTACGTCAAATAACCTAAACAATTTTTAAGCCTAAAAGACTGTATAAAACCTACAACATTTATAATTGAGAATTCGTATCTTAAAAGAATTATTATTGTTAGAGCATTGCTTGGTTGAACCCACTGGCGTTGGTATGTCAATTCAGTTGTCAAATATGCCAAAACACATTCTTGATTTAGTCTACTAAAGCCAATTTTGGACTAGATTACGTTTTGGAAGTATAGTATAAAATCAAAGCTATCCTTGAAGACTCATGAAGATATCTATGTAGAACTTCATTGAAGGTTGGTTACAAATACTCAATTCTTTTGTTTATTTTACCTCTTTATTTATCGAAACAAGTGCTCACTCTATGGAACAATTCTTATGATGATAAATATACATTTATGTATACACTCAAAGATATTTGAGCCCAAGAGTTTAGTGATAATGACCTTTGTCCCTGGAAAGGTCTTCATGTTGTAATGAATGAAAATACGAAAACACAGGCCAAAAATCACCCATTTTGAGTTATAATGAAGAAGTTATGAGTGATTTATTAAAGAAACACTCATATGTGTGGCTAAGGTTTATTTCGTGAATAGGAAATTGCACACGAATTTTTGGTAACAGTTCACGAAATGAAATCGTGAATACGTGACTAAGGCCTATTTTAGTCAAGTACTTGGTGTTTCCTTTCTTAGACAAGGTAGCTTTATTTCCAAGCAACCTAGCCTTGATCATTCACTATAAATAGAGGTTTCATTTAACCAAAAAATCATCCCTTGAAAAATTATGTGTGTGTTGCATAAGGTTGTTCTCCACATCTTTGTTCTTCACGAAGAAGAGTGAGAT
>JAJJMB010011676.1:663774-721518 GCA_023531105.1 Papaver atlanticum | reverse complement strand
ATAAGGTTGTTCTCCACATCTTTGTTCTTCACGAAGAAGAGTGAGATTCCAAAAGATTTTACTTGGGGATCGTAAAGCACGGGGAAGCTAACATTCTTTGATAGTTATGGAACCTGTTTCTAGGTGTTTTTTCATAATCCTAAAATTTGATAGATCAAGATATCTCTAGATTATTTCTAGGTGATCTTATGAGGGAGAATCAATCGGGTTAAGGAACATGTAACCCTAATTGTTAAAGGGAATTAACGTTCTGCTAGAAGATTCTCAAGAGCATCTTCTAAAAATAATTTGCGTTCTTCTAGAAGATTTACAAGAGCAATTCCTAAAGAAAATCAGTATTCTTCTAGGAGTTTTCCAGGTGCACGAATACAAATGAAGAAGGTATTAGATTTAGTCTGAAATTCGGTAGTAGGTAATTGGTGTATCATCTTAAATCATTGTGTGTTCAATCTTGACTAGGTCCCGGGGGTTTTCTGTAAGATTGTAGTTTTCCATGTTAACAAAATTCTCTAATGTTTGTGTTATTTCTTTTCCGCATTATATTATTTTCTCTTTGTAATTGAAATATCACGGGTTATATGTATTTAAACCTAGATAGTATTAACTCAACTGTAAAGAACCTGCAAGACTCGTTCTTGTTGAATTCGTATCTTGAAATATTAAATACAAGACTTGTTCTTATTGAAATTCGGTTTGTGAACAATTCGGGTATATATTACGTTTACCTTGTTAAAAAAATCTTAAATACAGTTTCATAACCAAACGTATAGATTATACAAGTATTGTTCATAAAGGTTCCCGAACGAAAAAGTTGGTGGTGTACTAGTTACCCTGTCCTTTTTACTTGGTATCAGAGTAGAAAAACACCGTGAAGACCTAGTAAGTATGTGTTTGTAGCGATCCGAACCTATAGATATGAATTTGAGCTTTCATCAACCAAGTTCAATTCACGTACCACCAGGATTTGATGGCACTAATTACTTATGGTGGGAAACAGCTATGCATTCCTTCTTACAAAGTTGTGATTTTAATACATGGGTGAAGGTTGTTAAAGGTTATACTCGTCCAACAGTTACTGTAAACGATGTAACCTCTGCCAATGATATTGGTGAATATGACGCTCTCGAAATCAATATTGCAAAGAATAATTATGATGGATTGAATGTTATTATACATGTCATAAGCCAAGAGCTCCAACGCCACTAACTACATGTGAAACTTCAAAGTTCGAAGGAAATACCTCAGAGAAATAAGCAACGCTTCTAAACCTAGCATCTGACTGAGAAAACTTCATATGTATGATGATGAAACCTTTAATTAATTTAACCAAAAAATTTCTCAGATGGTTAACTCCTCACATTAGTTAGGAAGAACTATTCCAGAGAAGGATATTGCGTATCATTTGATTACTATGAGATAATTCTAAATTGATTAGAAACACGTTTTCATGAGAAACTTTTAGTGATCAATTCTTAGCTCATATCTCCTTGTCGGATTGCTAAAATCCAATATTAAAATCCTTCTCTTTCAGAGAAAGGTCGGTTTTGTTGTTCTTTTGTGAATGACATAAAATGAGAGAGAGTTCAATTTGAACTTGTGCTTAATTGCCATATCTTTATGGGGAGTGCGTCTATGGAATTATAAGAGGTGATTGTACATTTATCTCTCCTTGATGAAGACGCTAAGTTTAATTGGTGGAATCGTGTAAACAAAAAGTTGGTTATGTTATCTTTAGTCTCGAAAACTCTTTTGTGACATTCATTACGATCCCTTGTTTTTAGTCTTTGACAATTTCGTTGACAAAAAGGAGGAGAATTATTTAGTAGTAATCTACTATAACATACGGCTTTTCGAAGCATTATGTAAAGGGGAATGAATTAAAAGCGTAGGTTTCACCTATTATGCAAAAGAGGCAAGTAAGGACTAAAAGGGAGAACATATCACATAGTATTACTTCTAAGTTTTGGTATAATTGAACTTTGAGGTTGGTAAAAGTACTACGCACCGATGTGACAAGATTGACTTCGTCATTCTGGAAAAGCTCAAAACGAGTATTGTCATAAGTTGTTAATATGCTACGAATCTTCAACAAGTAAAGAATGAACACATGAAGAATCGAAGGCCTAAAAGATTCAAGAAATCAAGAAGCATAGTGGAATTAGAGCATATGTATAATGGTTTTGTCACTAAAATTGACAAAATGAGAGATTTTTAGAGCATTGCTTAGTTGAACCTACTGGAGTTGGTATGTCAAGTCAGTTGTCAAATTTGCATGCCAAAACACATTCTTGATTTAGTTTACTAAAGCCAATTTCGGACTAGATTAGGTTCGGGAAATAAAGTATAGAATTAAAGATATCCTTGAAGAATCATGAAGACATCTATGTAGAACTTCATTGAAGCTTAGTTACAAATAATTAATTCTCCTCTTTATTCTACCCTTTTATTTATCAAAAAAATTGCTCATTTATGTATACACTCGAGGATATTCAATCCCAAGACTTTAGTGATAATGACCTTTGTCCCTGGAAAGGTCCTCATGTTGTAATGAATGGAAATACGAATATAACGAGCCAAGAATCACTCAATTCCGAGTTATAACGAAGAAGTTATGAGTGATTTATTAAAAAAACACTTATATGTGTGATTAAGGTTGATTTCGTGAATATTAATTGTACACGAACTTTTGACAACAAAACTGAAACCATGAATATGTGACTAAAGGCCTAATTTAGTTCATTACCAGGTGTTTCCTTTCTTAAACAAGGTAGTTTTGTTTCCAAGCAACCTAGCTTTGATCATTTATACATAGAGGTTTCATGTAACCACAAAAATCGTCCCTTGAAAAATTGTATGTGTGTTGCACAAGATTGTCCTCCACATCTTTGTTCTTCAAAAACAAGAGTGAGGTTCCAAAAGACTTTATTAAGAGATCGTAAAGCACAGGGAATCTATCTTCTTTGATAGTTACGGAACCTGTTTCCAGGTGTTTTCTCATAAACACCATATTTGATTGATCACGATATCTCTAGATTATTCTTAGGTGATCCTGTGAGAGAGAATCAATTAGGTTACGAAACGTGTAAATCTTAATTGTTAAAGTGCCTCTTTTAAAGAGAATTAGCGTTCTGCTAGAAAATTTTGAAGAGCATCTTCTAAAGAAATTGGCTTTCTGCTAGAATATTTACAAGAGTAATTCCTAAAGAGAATCATTGTTCTGCTAAGAGTTTTACCAGTGCGCGAATACAACTGAAGCATATATTACATCTAGTCCGAAATTTGTAGTAGGTAATTAGTGTAACAACTTAAATTAGTGTGTGTTTAATCTGGACTAGGTCCCGGGGTTTCCTACAATATTGTAGTTTTCCTCGTTAACAAAACTCTCTGGTGTTTGTGTTACTTTTTTCCGCATTTTATTGTTTTATCTTTATAATTAAGATATCACGGGTTATACGTATTTAAACATCTACAGAACTCATTCTTGTTGAATTCATATCTTGAAATATATGATACAAGACTTATTCTTGTTGGAATTCGGTTCGTGAGTACAGTTCGGGTATATATTAGGTTTACCTTGTTAAAAAAATCTTAAATACAGTTTTATAACCGAACATATAGATTGTATCAGAATTGTTCATATAGGTTCCCGAACGAAAGTTGGTGGTGTACTAATTACCCTCTCATTTTCAATCACAAGACTTTTTCTTGTTGGAATTTGGTTCTGTAACAGTTCATGGTAAATAATAGGTTATTGTTTGGTTATTGATTTTTTAGATCGTCCAAGTTAAACTTGTCTCCATATCAGGTATCGGATCTTTACTGTTGATATGTGCTACTGATTGTAACAAATTTGTCCATACAGGTTTCCGTATAAAAATTTGGTGATGTACTTGGTACCCCCTCTTTTTCACTGTGGAAATTTTCATGGAAAAAAATATATAAGGTCGAAAAAAACTCAACATGAAAGTTTTGCAAAAATTACAATTATTAAACATCGGGCCAATGAATATTCCATTTTCACAATGCAATTTTCACGTTTTGCAACCATTTGCGACTTGAAAAAATTGTGTGATTATCATCACCAGCCCACTGAAAATTTTAATTTTCATAATTTTGTGATAACCACAATTATCACCACCAACCCAGTGAGAATTCTTATTTCCACAATTTTGTGATAATCACAATTTTCAGACGATTTTTTGATGTGAGATTGAGAACTAGAATTTCTTGACTTGAAAACTCCTCAAAATCCTTACCAAAACCTATACCAATGAAGATGAAGATGAAGAAAAAAAAATAGAAAGAAAAAACAAAAGTATTGGTTTATCTGATAACAGTATATCGTAAACCCTAATGTATGGCAATGGAGATTTGATTGTGGTGATAAATTCTGAAAATATAAAAGAAAAAATAGGAGAGAACCTGGCATCCAAAAATAATGACCGTAAATCAACGAACTATTTAAAAAGTATATATATTAGTAATATGAGATAGATAATGGTTAGATTAATCATGCTGAAAATATGAAAAATATAAAGCCAACCAACTTACTATTTTTAACTGAAAATCTAATATTTTGGGTCAGATGTGTATACCATCTTAATGATGGGTTTAAGGAAGAGAGGGATCAAACTTGAGTTTTTCATATATTTGCACGTTTTATATGTTTTTGATGGTGAGAACGGAAGAATTATGCGTGTTGTTTAATGATTCAATAAAGATTTTTTGCTATTTTTTTGCGGTCTAAATTAATTTTGTGGAGAAATTCCTTTTTTAAGTAAAAAAAACTCCAATAACATCACGATGAAGAAGATGATGAATAGTATCACGTGAATCCCAACATACATACATATATGTACCCTATTTGAAAAATTTATGATGAAAATGATAACCAGTAACCCACGTACTCCTATGTAGCAAAAGTATGTACTCTTGTTGATCAAAACATTAAGGATTTTGTTTGATTACGCTATTAATTACTAGTAAAGACGTGCAACTCTACATAAATCACATGCATTACTTTAATGCGCAGACGTGAGGGCCCATGTTGGAAATTGGTTATCATACTCTTTGTTAATTTTGTAAGTCGGCGTGCATGTATGTGTGTGCTAACGTAGACCAAGGGTTATTTTATTTTCCTCAATCAACTAATCTATTTTTTTAATGATTACCCGATTAATATCAAACGCTTAGACTCCTTACTTAGGATTTGGGAGAAGTCTATGCAGAAGATCCACACAATATCAAATATTTTCCATTGAATCATTTATACAACTACAGTTATTTCACTTTGGATGGCTACAAATTGAGTCATTTTCTTTGCTTTAGAGAACATCAAAAGGTATATGAAATTTGACGACATTTTTTTCTTTTTTGTATAATGAAATATGAAAAATTACCTTGTTTGATTTTTCAGATTTTTTCTTATCATAAATGAATTTTCTTATTTTATATTGTTCTTGATCCATGTTAAATATTTGAAATCTTTCTAAAAGAAAATATCTAATGGAAATTAAATAAAAGAGTTATTTCGACTTTAGTACCCAACTTTATGACCAAAGTTGTATTTGGGTCCCAGAAAGTTTAATATTATAGTTTGGTATCCAGGACCAGAGTTGGCCTTCTTGACAGTTAGAAAATTAGGTCAAATGCATAAATGACCAACTTAGCATAAAGTTCATTTTATTTACTAACTTTGACACTTAATCAAAAACACTACCCCATCCTACCCTCGGTCACCGCCCCTTTTTTCTTCTTTCTCCTCTTCAACTTACCATACAGTTATATCCAAATGCCTAACTTTTGCAATGAATAAATGGGAATAGTTGCAGATAATGAATGAAATAATAATCTATCTCTAATTCACACCAACTAAATATAATACACCAGAAAATTTGTGAATAATAACAACCACCCTCTTCTTATACATTCCCCTGTTATGTTTTTTAAAGAATTCAAGCACGAAACATTTAAAAAAATCAAACAATTCTGGTTAGATCCGATAATATTATAATTTGAAAACTTTAATCAAGTATTGCTACCATTCAATATTCTTCTTAGATCTTCTTCAGGTTGATTAATATCTTTGTCAAACATTTGATTTTCATTAAGTCTTTTATCTACTCTACGATAATATGGGTTATTCACACATTCTCATAATGATAAGTACATAATTTATATGATTTTAGTGTCCATTCCATACTTGTTTTAGCTATAATTCTTGCATATATTACCTAGTTATTACTTTTGTTTTCTTTTATTTGTTTATATTAGGTGAATCATCCCAAGAAGAGTGAAAATAGCTATAAAAGAGTGAAGAAGTGAATTACTCCAAGTATCTAAATGTCCAAGTCAAAGAGAAGTGGAAGAAGTGCGGCGAAATGGAGCAAAGAATGCTCAAAAACATGAGAAGAGACAAACACCAACTTCAATACATTCAAAATTTCAAATCCATAAGTTATTTATGCCATTTTGAATATAACGAAAATATGAAGTGAACGGTGAAAGAGTGACGTCATTCTGAGTTCGGACGAAGAAGTTACGGAAAAAACTGTCGATACAAAAAATAGCGATCTACAGAACAAGAATCGGCATTGTTATTAACAATACCAACTGTAACACTATTTCCAACAAAGAGGGTGTATTTTTGACCCTAAGAATCGGCATTACTCATAGGACTAGAACAAGTTTTGGAGCAGAGAGTTGAGTTATTTTAAGCCATGGAGTCGGCATTGTTTATTGGAAATCATCTATGCCGACTGAGACAAACCTATTGGGTCCCTTTTGATGTATTTTGAACCGATGCAAACCTATTGGGTCTCTTTTAACGTATTTTGACCTCCAAATCAAGGAAAATCAGTCCCGTAAGGATTCTAAGACATATATCTCATGAAGAATATATAAGAAGACTTCCATAACAACAAGAAGACATCTTTTATATTACTTTGCAAGCTTGGAAAGGAGAAACAACGCAACGGAGCGAAAGCTAGGGTTTCAGAGCGGTTCATCAATCGTAACGATGTCTCTTTACTTTTCATATATGTATATCATGGATGCTTCTCCATCCATGAGTAGTTGAACACTTATTGATTGAAGATGAAATCTAAGTTCTAATTATGATTTGATTTATATGAATCTGTATTGATTTCTTCATATGATTATCGTTTGTGATAATTTATAAGAATGTTTATGATTGATCGATAGATTGTCTAGGTGGCCAACTTAATTAATTTTTTGATTTAATCTAATGCTAGTAAGGATTAGGATATCCGTAATTGTTATAATTCCTTACACGAGTAGAAAACATGAGACCTTGCAGAAAGTTTATGTGAAGCAATCGAGTGTAAGACAACACTAGCAAGTCGACCTAGCATACTAAGTTTAACTACTAGAACCAAACCTAAATTCACAAACCCTAAAGCATTCGACTGAATTACATCTTGTAAGCGTACCTCAAGGTGGTTCAGATGGATAGAATCTGGCAACTAAGAATACCTGTTGTCAAGTGATTTAAGGAATTTTTGGGATAAGTAATCGTCATGTTATCCTACGGTTGGTGGGGCCGATGGATGAATATACCACTTTGATAAATATTTTAGTAACGAAGAAGATTCCTTGATCATCTCTCACTACTGCTTACAACAACTTTAATTGATTTCTTGTTTACTTTGTTTACAAATCTAAAAAAACCCACCCACCCACCCCCGCTCTTCGTGGGAACGAAGTTGACTTCCAATATATTATTCATTAATCGAGTGGATTAAAGATTAATAAATTGATTGCGCCTACGAAACGCATCGCAAACGTATTAATCATACTTTTTTTGTATTTACCAGGTGGTACTCTATCTAGGTTTGCATTTTTTTATAGATTTTTCCCATAGAGATTTGAAACAGAACTACTAATTGAAGAAAAATCATTGAAGGTTTTGGGAAATTTATAGTCATTAGAAAATGAGATTGGAGAAATTGGATTTGGATAAGTTGAAGAGCATGGAGCAAAAGAATGGCGACGGTGGTCATGATCCCATGAACTCCTGGAGGAGGAAAAAGTTTAGATTATTTTTTCGCCGATATTAATGATTAAAGTTAACGTGATAAGGTTGGTAAGTATATTAAAATACAAATTTTAGTTGGTCATTTATGTATTTAATTAGTTTTGTTGACAGTCAATTCTAATCATGCATATCAAACTCTAATATCATGGGTACCAACCAAACTCTAATATGTAACTTTTCGGGAACCAAATGTGGTACATGGGCTGAGTTCAAAACGTCGTGAAATAGTTCGGTCCATATCCGGTGTGGGCGTTAGAGCATTGAAAGGACCTTTCCCTAATACGAGAGGACCGGGAAGGACAAAGGTGTACCAGTTATCATGCCCACAGTAAACGCTGGGTAGCCAAGTGCGCAGCGGATAACTGCTGGGTAGCCAGTTATCTAAGTAGTAAGCCCATCCCAAGATGAGTGCTCTCCTTCGATAGTCCTAAAGTCTAATAACCCTAAATAAAATTTGAAAACTCTACTGCACTTGAATTATAGGTTCGTTTTAATTTGCTTCAGAAAATTTTAGTGGAGAAGTGGTGACTTTAACAAGACAAGTAGTGAGCACGTGCGTTGCACGTCGGCAATATTATATTTTTTTATCCGAAATTGAACGTTGTTTGTGTACTTTTAAATCAATTTCCTTTATAGATTTTTTTCAATTTTTTTTGAATGTATAAATTTTTTATATTCATTTTTAAGCCATGTCTAATTTTTAAAGAGAAAACATACAAAAATTTGGAAAAATAAAAAAAAAATTGAAAAACAAAAATTTGGTATTGTTATTTATGCGGACTTTTTGTCAAATGTATAAAGTTGAATTTATTTTTCTCTCTCTATTCCTCTCTCCTCTCTAGTTTCTTCTCAAAACCAAAAAAGCTTTCTCCTCCATTAAAGCTTGCTGCTCAGATCTAGTCCATTGTGGGCTAGATCTGAGAAAATTTCTTTACTTTTTCTAGTTTTCATAGATAGTTAGTAGTCTATGATAAGTTTATTTAAGTTTTTGTTTCAATCTTCATTGTTTTTAGGAGATTTTTATGGTGTTTTTGGGGGTGTGTTACCCTCTTTGTTTATGTCTTCTCCTTTATGGAGATTCTTTATGCTCTCCCATGGAGTTTCTTTGTGATCTCAATGGAGATTTTAAGTGGAAGTTCAAGTGTGGAAATCAAGATTCAATACTTTGGGCATATTACTCTCATATTTTTATGAGAGGATCTCCTTTTCTAAAAGAAAAAACCCTATTCAAAATGGTTGGATTATAATCCCAAAACCATTCTCTCAATCTTAGGATTGTTTGGTACTCTTGTTGGTAGTTTGTTACTTCTCTTCACAAATTACTCTTGGTTAGTACCTTTGAATTGTAATTTGATCTTTGATCTTGAAATCCATGTAATCTCTATTTTATCATGAATGAAATTTATGAGATTTATCAACAAAAAAAAAAAAAAAAGTATAAAGTTCACAAAAATCAGACGTGCGGTTTGGAAGATGCGGAATTTTTAAATATTTATCTATTGCAGTGGATGGAAAAGATAAAGAGGCAAGCAGAGAAGGAGATTTCATTCATTAGAGGAAGTATATGTTACATAGATATAGTCATTTATATACAATAGGAATAAGGCCTTAGCTACTATATTGGCCCGCACATTCATGGGCTAAAGCCCTACAACACCCCCCCTTGTGCGGTCCAATAGAACTTCATATGCAGTACTTCACATACAGTGCTTCGGATGTAGGTCTTCAAACGTAGCTCTCTTCTTGATGACTATTGTGTCTAAGACAATTGCTCCATTAAAACTTTAACAAAGAAAAACCCAGTGGGACAAAACCTTGGTACAGCTCTTCGCATGTAATACTTCACATGTTTTCTCGTATTTTACATGTAGTTCATCACATGTCACACGATCTTTAAATACCACCGAGTCTAAGTTAATTGCCTCGTTAAAACTTCGTTAGGAAAAACCCAGTGGGACAAAAACTGAACTAAAGAAAAAGAGTACAAATTAATTAAACTTAGAACACAGTTAGATGCGTATACATTGCCTCATTAAAACCTTAACAAGGAAAACCTAGTGGGATAAAAACCTCGACGAAGGGAAAAGAGTACAACATGACAGATGCAAGTAAAGGCGATCTGTTGTAGATGATCACTTTGCTCTGTTGAAGTTGACTAGTTGCTTCACAACTCCTAAGGCATAAAATCCTCGTGGGAAAGACAATAGCCTTAGCTGGGAAATTACATTCCCGGTGTTTGTTGTTGTCTTATTAAAAACCTTGCCGAGTAACAAAACCCTGTGGGAAAAAACAATCTCGGTGAAGGAAAATAGTTCAACACACCATTAGATGCTCCCCCTGATGTCAGACAATTTTCATTAGTGTAATGCAGTCAAAAGGAGTTTAATCACACTTTACTTTGGTGACTTGAATGTTTATAAGACCATGTTGTTGATTCTGGAAGTTACGTTGCTTAACGGACTATCGCGTTTCATTTCTTTGATTCAGATATTTTCAGTAATATCAACGCGATCTTCAAGTCTGTAACATTCAACATACTTGATGTTTTTAGTGTTATCTCACTAAAAACCTTGTCGAGTAACAAAACCCTTTGGTAAAAACTATTCTCGATCGAAGGGAAAAAGAGTACAACTTCAATTTTGAAGTAAAATATGTCGACATCATATCCTTGGATCCTCCCCCTGATGTCGGCATCTCCCCCTGATTACTTTCATAGTTGTTCTAGACAGTTCCTTTAGTCATGTACTTTTCGAACTAAATATCGGTAATAACTTAGAAAATAGTCTACCATATCTCCCCCTGTTTACTTTCGTTGGAGAAGCTATTGTTGTTCTTTCATAATCAACAACCTTTGGATTGCACTTTCGTTAGCATTCCTTTTTATGTCTTTGTAGGGATAAAACAAATTTATGTCAATGGTTACTTTGAAGTACATGATTACATTCACTATACCATTCCAATGACGTTGCATTGGCGTTGAGCTATATCTAGCTAACAAGTTCACTGAGGATGTAACATTTGGCTGAGTATATTATGTTAAGTACAATAATGCGTCTATTATACTTAGATAAGGAAAGTTCATCTCCCGAAAAAACTTCGTCATCTTACTTTAGACGAATTGGTCATTTATGTACATTTGGAACTCGACTAATCATGGTAGTGCTAGCAGGATTCATGTCCTTGTTTAATTTCCTGACAATGGACATATCAAACTGGTGGAATAATATACCACAAGCTCGGTCTTCTAGTGTAGAACATAGATAAGATCGAGATTTCCTAGGATTTTCATCTCAAATTCAGATTTTAAATAGCATGTAAGATCTCTTATTCCATTAAGAGTACTTATCATGTCCATCCCGTTGACATAGATGGCTATAATTTTGAATCAGGAACTTATTTAATACGCATGGCACAAAACCGTACTTGTTTATCCCTTCCCAATCAAATAGTCACTTTGACGGGTATACCACATCCGCCTGATTGTTTAAATCAATAAGTAAGTGTTCCAGTGTAACTGCAAACACACTCCGTGGTTTAGAGTCATTCGACTTAGGAATCAAAAGGCCATCATGCACTTTTGCAAATATCTTTGAGTCTGAAGCTCCAGAGATATAACCACATTTACTATGTTTCAAGTTCTTTTGAAACTACCAAGCAAACTAATTAACTGAACATTATAATGTTAAAAAGTATGCAATCCAGGGGTTTGTGAGAAACCTCGCGCCACAAGGTGATTCTTTATACTTTAAGACCTTATTCTTCTCACTACACTTTGTGACAAATAACCACATATGTCCCACAGGCCTTACACTTGGTTGGATAGCACCACCAAATACCCGTATATTTGTCAAAGAACTAAGTTCTACCTGGATTGCGTAGGCCAAATATGCTCTTTATTTGAAATTAATCAAAATAAAGCATGGTTCGATCTCATTGTGCTCTACTTTCTGAGCAACTATTTATGGATTATATCATCACTGTGCACGCATGATCCTTCCATTCACTCATGTGCATTCTCATAATCTGTTAGGATTTCATTGTTCTCTAGAATCATTTAAAACCTCGGAGCGTCCTCTCGTTTGATTCATGGACATATTTAGAGACAATTTTATGAGATGATTTCAGATGATATAATTAGGTTGTGCTTAACTCACCTATTTCCTTTCTAGGTGAGCACTGATCGAACCTGGTGGTCTCTCCATCTTCTTTTATGGAGCCATGGCCTCAACCACACTTCCACCAAGTGTAGTTGTTGCATCTTAGTTTTACGGTGCATATCCTTTACTAAGGATTTTTAACCTTACAGGTACGTTTGCAGTTGGTATGTGTGATCTCGTCAGTTTACCGATATCAATGTACATTCAAAAAATCGATAATCCTTTTTTCACTTCACAATTCCATTTGTGGAGTATATGAGTCTATATGAGACAAAATGGGAACACACCACGACATTCCATGTCGTTCCCTTGGAAAATACTTTTTACTGTCTCCCCCTAACAACGGGAAGACTATCACATTAGAGTGACTATCCGCAAATCAGCGGTTGAGAGATCGCCTGTCAAAAGGTTTAAAAATGCGGATAATTATTGGAAATTCTTGTGCAACAGAGTCACTTAATCATTTTGATGACCCATCATAGTACGATGTGGAGTCGTAAGGGCACATATTAGTGCAACCAAAAATGCATAAGAACAAAAAAAATGTCAGGCTTATATCCAGTTACCAACTGGTACGCAAAGAATGGTTGACCACTTTTGGGTATAAAATGAATAAGTGAAGATGCGTGTAATATTGCATATTCCCTAAGCAGTTAAAGGTAGGTTTGTACGCATAACCATGCCTTAGGCACCATCTGTAACCTTTGATGATAGCCTTTGCGAGTCCATAGGGTATAGGATGCTCTGCATTGATCCTATTAAATACGCAATAACCATCAAGTCCTTTTGATGTACACTAGCTAGCATTTACAAGGGTTGGTGATCCCTTACATGTATGATATGTGCTAGTAGTTTTCCAAACGCAAAATTTCTTGGGAACTATAACTAGTCCAAAATGTCAAAACATTCACCAGAGCCATAAGCCACTTTAATGGTCCGCATTCTGCATGAATATTTTTATAAATTTCACTTTGTTTTCTTTGTAATATAGATTGTTTACCATTTGCATCTTAGGATGGTCTTGATCCTGTTTTACTAAAGACTTTGTGAAATGAGCGATATGCTTTCTTACTTAAAAGTAATAGGGGGGGGGGGGGGGGCCCCCCCATCTAGTACTTTAGAAAACACTTATTGAGAGACATGCCGTCATTTCGCATTCTTTCAATCTTTCTCCCGTTTTTGTTCACTCAAATAAATTGATGTTTGTATGAGTCCTTTCAAAACGATCATCATGTCACAACCAAAGTGGCTTTATGGTTATCCCCAAAGCCTGTATGAGTCAATTCCCAACATTTCATCGTCGGAGTCAATATGGATTCAATAATCCAAATACTATAGTGATTTACATTTCACTAGATTGACTCACTAGTTTCTCTAATACATTAGAGACTATAAAAGACGTATTCAATTACATTCTCATAATTGTGAGTTTCCACATGATATCCACTTGCATGGGTTTATGTGGAATTTAACAAGGTGTGATTATGTCTTGGTACATGTAGAGATTTTGTGATGTCTTTGTTCTATCTTGAAAACAAATTTTGAGTAGTGCTTCGCTCGATGATCCAATCCTCGTAGTCACATTATAAGGAAATAGTTCAACACCTAGTTTAAATTCCTTAAGCTAGTGGAAGAAAAACAACTATGAGTTAGACACTTGGGTCTTGAGAGTTTTAATAAGTGGTGTGGCCTTATTACGTAATAAAAGTGGGATTCAACTCAAGTACTTTAGAGTGAATATATATTACGTGTCACCCAATATATCTCAAGTGATTTAGAGAATTTATGTCTCGTGTTTCCATTCCATAAGTGCAGACATTGGATCTAGTTCAACTCAATAAGATAGTCAATTGGCCCGACAAAGTTCTTGTTGCCATTAAAGTTGATGTGAAAATTGGTTGCTACCATGATACACACATTACATTGTATATACTAATACCTATGACCAGGTGCATTTCCAACTCTTTTTATTTATGATGAGAGCTAAAATTACATTTTAGTTGATCCCATACTCGGTTGATACTTGTGTATTGGTGGTATTACTACCGAAGACAAAAGTACATCTTTGTCTCATGATACATATGTCCCTTTTCACATGCTTTATAAGAGTCAGTACGTCTAACCCTCATTACTTTTGGGTTCTTTCCATTTTCAATTTTGCTACATTTAGCTTAATTTGAGAAATTTCTTTATCTCAACAGGCCAAGAGAATCTCACAACACATGTCAACCACTTACTTTAGGTTGAATATATTACTAAAGATAGTTCTCTTGTTGTCATACTTAAACATATACTAGTTCGTTAATATCATGGATGAAGTAGAGAAATGAAAATTTTCTGACTCATATCATCTTTCGTGAGTTCTTCCACAAAAATTGGAATACATGTGATTTTATTTGAACGTATCTTTTGAAACTACCGACTCTTTAATAGTCGAGCAAGTGGATTACATCCCACAGAACATTCAAATTTGGGGAGAAAAATATCATGTACCAATAATGTTGCTCAAGTACTTCTAAACCTCAAATGAATACACTGTAATCGAGTTGGTACAACCAATTTAACAATATATCACATTCAACTATAGCCAATATCATATTCAAGAGAACAAAATAACAAGACAAAAATTCTTAATGATCAAGATCAACAGTCATAATCTAAATTGACCGTTTATATGATATGGATTTATCTTAAGACAGAAAAATAGAACTATGCATGTTCTAAAAACAAATAAATAAACGCAACAAATATCCAACCTTAAAACCCAAAAATAGTTACATACCTCATGCCAAGCTTTGGTTCCATCTATACATACGCAGAATCGGTACCCGCTCGGACATGCACGGCCAACCACCAGAACGGAACAGAATAGGGCTGGACCGGAACGGACTGGGTTGGAACGAATCGGACAGATTGGTCGAAACAGTTCAGTATCGAACAAATTGGTCGAAACAGTTCAAAATAAGACAGATGGGTCGGAACAGTTCAAAATCGGACAGATTGATCGGAACAGTTCAAAATCGGACATATTGATCGGAACAGTTCAGAATTGGACAGATGGGTCGGAACAGTTCAAAATCGGACTGCTGGATCTGGGATGGGATTTCTTTCTCTTCTCGGAATGTGATCAGACGGACTTTCTTCCCCACCACATTCCACCGATCTAAATCTAGATCAGGAAGCAAATTACACCCAGATTACAAATGATTGAGATTAATCAAAGTAATAGTAATTCCCGATTGATTAGTGCATACACAGTACCCAAAAAAATATTGAATAATCAAAGTATAATAGTAATTACTGATCTATTTTTGCATTACTGATTTGAACAAAATAGAAGATTATGGAAAAGAAAAATATAGATCATGGCATAGAGTATAGATTTATTTTCTAATCAATCAATATGGTATAAAACAAATTATAAAAAAAAATCAAATCAATTCCTAGTGATTTGATTCTAGGGAAAAGAAAAGAAAAAGAAAAATAGGAAAAAATAGATCCAACTTATCTGATTTGACGATGACGATTCCATTGATTCGAACGCGGTGTATTTGATAGCAACCCAAAAGAAAAAAATCAAAATCCATTGTCGCAGGGTAGAGCTCGTGCCTGATAACGAATTGCAGTGGATGGAAAAGATAAAGAGGCAAGCAGAGAAGGAGATTTCATTCATTAGAGGAAGTATATGTTACATAGATATAGTCCTTTATATACAATAGGAATAAGGCCCTAGCTACTATATTGACCCGCACATCCATGGGCTAAAACCCTATAACATTATCTTTATTTTTATAAAAATTATATTTTCGTAAATATAGAATTTTGTGACCCTACAACATTATCTTTATTTTTATAAAAATTGTATTTTCGAAAATACAAAATTTTGTGATGGAAATCTTTTTTGAAATATTCATAAATCTAGTGGCATTAATATAAGGGGAATCTAACGGTTAATGCTTATTGGCAATAAAAAGGGGGAGATAGTAAACTGGGGAAATGTCTGCCTTTGTTCCTGGTAATAACCTTATCATCAAACGACTTCGATATTCCCATTATCGAAGTAAAAAGGCCTGGTTATTCGCTCATTTGCCTCGCCCTACAAACACCCTCAACAGATAGTTCAGCTGTTCAAGATATCCTTGAGCAAGCCGGGCTGCGTATATTGAGCAAGATATCCTTGAGCAAGCCGGGCTGCGTATATTGAGCAAGGCAAACCTTGCTGAGCAGGTCCAATTTAACGGGAAGAGCTTGGGGACGCCCATAAGACCCAGGACAAATGGATTCACTAGGAACATACCAAACAAACATGGTGCATTCTAAACAATGATACTCAAAAAAAAAAAAAAATCCAGTAAGCAAAAGACGTAATATAAATTAAATTTTGGAACGGAGAATCTGTAAAGCATTCCTATCAGTTTTGGCAGGGAAAGGTTTCTATCTCAAAACATAAGCAGAATCCCACATATTGAACCTAAAACTTGTACCACCACTTAAGCCAGACAACTCCAAACTACTGCCACCATGCTCCGACACTTGGAAACAAAGAAGACTTCCGCCATCTCCAAACCATGTATTTTGCCAAAATGAAACACATCAACCACCTCTAAGCTATTTTTGCTCTTGAGAAATCCATCTCCGGATGCTGCATTCCATAACAAAATAAAAGAACATTAGGGACAATCAGATTACTCAGGGTGCATTTGAATTAAATGTGTGCATGCGAGTGTGAGAAAGAGAGAGGTTGTTACCTCAGACATAAATTTCTTCAGCATTTCTTGCTTCTGTGTCTCCTCACTTGTTGGGAGACCCATGCTTTTCTGACGCTGATCGAACTGCAAGGCAGAAAAAGTAGGAATAAGTTGATGGACCAATACAATACATATTCAACAAGGGATCTTGCACCAAAAAGACAACACTAAACTGAAGAACCATAATCAATTAGCGACGAATCTCTACAAGTGCAAAGAGAGTCATGGCAAAACTGACATCAAGCTTTCCACAGTAACCATTGAAGGCAAAGATGCGGAGACAAGATTTTTAGGTTTAAAACGAAAAAAGAAGAGATAGTGATGATGGTAAGCAGCAAGATTAAGTAAAAGAAACGAGAAACTACCATCATTTTCTCCACAGTGGACCGAGTTTCAGGATCCAAGTCAGAGAGCTTGCTGGTTTCAGGTTCAACTTTTTGTGTATCAATTTCAGGTTCACCTTTCACCAGATATTTCCACCACTCCATTTGGTTCTGCTTAGTCAGAAGAATGGATATGAACTTTGAATCCTCTGCAGATAAGCAAATTATTAGTCCAACATAAGTCTACTTTTCCATATCGTAAGCTTTCTCCCCATGATGCTTAGTCAGAAGAATGGATATGAACGATTAGCCCAACATAGTCTACTTTCACATGAAATAGTGGCTTACCTATGCTCCAGAAGCAGTCATCAACCTTGACAGTTTGGAAGAAATCTCCCTGAAAAATTTAAATGACAATGGTCAAGGCACGAAAATCATTAAAAACAAGTATATAATACTTCAAAAAAAAAAAACAAGACGGATAAGACTTAAAAAAATTCAAGTAAACACGGATTCCTTTTGTTAATACTTCAAAAAAAGAAAAGAAATTGTGCACAAAAAGCAACCATTTGGTTACATAATTACCCACTTACTACACACAACTGATAGATATAAACAAAGAAACATTCATCAGATAAGACTCACATCTAGAATTGGAGGCTGCCCCTTCAACCCAACTTTCAAATGGTTCTTTTTTATCTCACAGGCAACAAACTTGGATTTAGTTCCTTCAGGAACAGGTATATTAATTGTGACCTCTTGTAGGGATTGTGTCCAAGAGTAGTTGTCCATATCCAATCCATTACCCTTATTTGGAACTGCTCAATTGTTCAACAAAAGAAAAGAAAGATGAGAATAAATTTCAAATGATCCTACCAAAAAAAAATTAAAAAATATATTGTACAAGCATATATCCACATACATAGAGATAAGAATAACTCAAGAAAGGATATGACATGAACATAAGCAGGAGCGTTTTTTTTTTATATGCTTAAGATATTGATAAATCTCCATTAACATGTGAAACACCATTATGAGAATGAATCATTCCTTCCTTGAGCATTTTGCTTTCACTGCTCAAGGAAAATTTGGCATTAATACCAAAATAGAATTAGGCACTAGATGTCAATCCAAGCTACCATCCCCTCAGTATCGACACTATCCTCTTTCAGAAACTACTGAGAATTTCATTGTAGTAACGGATTATATTAGCAAAAGTCAGGGGATTCATCTATAAGCCACAGATTACCCTATCAGTTATCTAGGGAACAACTCCTACTCCAAGTATCTACTCGTTCAACATTAGACTCGGCTAAAGTAATAATACAACTTTTCAATAAGATAAAATAACAGCATATTCTTCTTTACTTCAACTATTTTAAGCAAAATAGAGGCAAAACTAATCAGTAACATGATTCAAAAGGTCTGATTTCAAAACCCTAAATATAGACTAATAATGGTCTGCAAAAGAACAAATTGAACAAAACCGGCAACTAAATAGTCCATAACAATTAAAAGCTTCCATCTTATTTATCTTGAATAAATTAGTAAAACTGAAAAAAGCAGAAGGAAATCTAATAAAGATATGAACATTACCTCTGCGATTAGATTCTTCTTTCTCGGACTTAGTATCGGAAGACGGAGCAGCTTTCTCTGGCGCAACAGCCTTCTTGCTAGCAACAGATTCAGCCAAACGCTTCTCAGCTTTCAATTGATCTTCCTCGGCTTTCTTTTTCTTCTCCTTTTCTTTGGCCGCTCTAACCAAAGCAGAAACCTTTTTCTCCACATCATCATCTTTAAACAAGTCAGATTTCCTTTGAAGAAAATCAATTGCAGTTTCTAAAACCCCAATAGGAGTTTTTCGATCAAGAATCGATTTCAAAACCTCATCATCAGCTCCAACAGAAGGAGATGATGGTGAAGAAGAAGAAGCAGACGAGGGTTTCTTTTTCTGCACCTCTTGACGATTGTTGTTTTCTTCTTCTTGAATATCAGAAATAATCGCCATTATTGAGATTTGAAGAAGATGTAGTTTTGTTTTTGGAGAAGAAACTGAGAATATTTTTTTTGTTAGGGAACGTGAGATTTTGGGGGTTTTGAAAGTGAGCTGAAGCCGAAGGGAGAAAACCAAAGGACACGGTGGGAATTAATACTCTAGCGGTGACTTTCTATATTTCCCCTTCCTAAATAAAAGAGAGTTCTAGACTTTTCTAGGAGGTTGTTGCTTCGAAAGAAGACCAGCTGACCTGGGGGAGACTATCCTTCTCGTTTTGGCAATGATATCCCCACCACATTATTCACCTTGTGTAGCCAAGTAATTGACTTCTCTCAGGAGACTGCAGCTAAGGGCAGCCACTGTGAAATCCTAGTCTGCATGCCTTGAGAGAACGACCCCCGATGTGATGGAAGGAGATGATGGTTTTTTCTTTGTTTTTTTTAACGCAAGAATAGGTTTATTAATGGTTAACTTGAAGAGTCAGTACAAAAAACAAAAACAAAAAAATTGGGATAATTTTTAAGTACGGTGATGGCAGAAGTGATGTTGGGGAGCTAATAATTATGGGGAAAAAAAAAAAGTACCTAATATACCAAATTTTTTCGTTCGTGAACCTGTATGTACAATTCTTTTATGCAGGGCTGTCAATGGATACCCGAATATCCGTTATCCGTTCGAGTTCGTTCGAATCGTTAGGATATTATCCGACATTTCGGATATCGGTATCGGTATCGAATAATCTTATCAGATACTTACTTATTAATGGAACGGATACGGTTGTGTCAGTATCCGACGGATAATTATCCGTATCCGATAGTGGGGGTATATATGTAATTTAGATATACCCTATTATAGTTTAGGTTTTTATTTTTTAGAGATAAGACTCAAGGTTTTTACTCTCAGGCTCTCAGCGGCAGCACTGAAGACAACTCATCTATTCTTCCACTGAATCTATGCTGATGATCTTTCTCCAAATTCATCAGCATCTCCTCCTCCAAAGCCAACACAGTAAGTTTGTTTCTTACTTTGTTTGATTTAAGCACAGGATTGTTGTTTGATTTTGCATTTTGTTAACATATGTTCCTTAATTTCGAATTTTAGGGATTGATTCAAGTGAAGTTCTCTTCAACAAAGTTTTCACTATCTCACCAATCTTTCAGATATTTGAGCAGGTGTTTTTACAGTAAGGTATTCAATCTTTCACTCAAATCTCTTAAGTTAGGGTTTTGGATTTTATTAAAGTTGCGATTTAGTGATAAACGAGAAGAAATTAAAGATTTGGTTTGGTGATTTGAGGATTGTAAATTGATGTTTTGAACCAAATTTAGAGAAAGGAGTGAGATCAGAGGAATAAGGAAATTGGGAATTATTTTAGGGTTCTGATGTTGTAGTTATCATATGCTCTGAGAAGAACTTATTGCTGTTATAGTTTAAGCATAAGAACTTATTGTTTATGAAATTTATTTGAAGCCTAATTTGTTTCTGGTAGTGATTAAGAGCTCAATTGAATTTATTTGTTTCAACATCTGAAAACCTTGTTTATCTGGTCTTCAATATTTTTTTTGATGTTTTGATAACTCATAGTTGAGTTAGGAGTTCTTTTTGTTCAATAATCTCTCTGATTCTTTATTAGTTTTACTGTAGGTCAGTGCCAATGTCAAATATAGCATCCAATAATGTTGGCACATCCAATTCCTGCACTCAGAACAACGAAGCAAGTGCATCATCATTGAGAATACGTCCCCAACCAGAACCAGAAGCAGGGAATCCCCAACCAGAATAAGAAGCAGACAATACTACAGAGGGTACTGTACAGACAAATAAGGGAGTGAAAAAACTACGTGCATTAAGATCAACAGTATGGGATGAATTTAAAAGGGTATTTCAGAAGAAGACTTTGCCAGATGGGAAGGTGGAGGAGGAAGTTATAGTAGTATGCGATCACTGTCAGTTTAAAACTCCTGTGCGGAGTTCAAAAGGAACAACCCACTTGAGGAACCATTTAAAAGTCTGCAAGGAAAAACCTGAGAATCAACCTGGTCAAAGAAAAATAACTTCCGTGATTACAAGTAACCAAGGTACAAAGTTAGCTAATTGTAAATTTAATCCTGAAGTTTCCAGAGACCTTCTTGCTAAAATGATTGCAAAGCATGACTTACCTTTTAATTTGGTTACCTATCCATATTTTCGAGAGTTTGTGAAGTCTCTCAACCCATCGGCCAAGATACTTGGGAGGAATACAACTCGAGAGGACATTATGAAGATTTATGCTGTGTTCAAAGCTGAGTTACAAGGAACTTTAGATTCACGGAATTCTAAATGCAGTCTCACGACTGATATGTGGACATCTAAGCATACACAGGATGGTTATTGTTGTGTTACATGTCATTATATAGATGATGATTGGAAGTTGCATAAGAGAACACATGCATATGTTTTGGTGCCATGTCCACATACGGGTGAAGTTTTGGGCTGTTAAAAGCATAGCTTTGGAGTAGAATGTGGATAATAAATGGTTTGCTTTGGCTGCTGATAATCTTTCTGCTAATAATGTGATGATGGATAGACTCAAGGACTGGCTTAATAGCAAGGGATCTTTGGTTCTTCAAGGGAGTATGTTTCAAATGCGGTGCAGTTTTCATATATTACATTTAGTTGTGCAAGATGGAATGACAGTAGCTGCAGGCTTTATAGCAAAGATTCGTGAATGTGTCAAGTATGTCAGGTCTTCACAAGGTAGACAAGAGAAATTTGAAAGTGCATTGCTGCAAATGAGACTTCCTATACGATATGTATCTATAGATGCAGACAATAGATGGAACTCTACTTATCTGATGCTAAAGAGTGCTATTGAGTTGCGCCAAGGATTTGTGCGTTTAGCAGATTTAGATAATAGTTTCAAGTGTTTACCAAATTCAGAAGAGTGGGAACAAGGAATAGTTATATGCGGGTGTTTGGAAGTGTTTTATGATATTACAAAAAAAAAATCAGGGGTTAAATATCCAACAACCAACATATACTTTCTAAGTGTTTTTCAAATTAACTTTAACATTCGAACATGGGAAAGGAGTACCCACAGTTATATTAGAGAAATGGCAAAGGAAATGAGAAAAAAAATTGACAAATATTGGAGTACAAGTAATTTGTTGATGAGTATTGGGATGGTTTTAGATCCACGGTATAAGGCGCGGTTGGTAGAGTTTACTTACAAGAAATTGTATGGTGACATGCTATGCAGATCTAAAATGGAGGTTTTTCGTGAAGATTTGGATACTCTTTTCTCAGCGTATGAGTCTCAAAGTGGTTTTGTTCCTGATTATTTTATCAACTCCTCTACTAATGGAACACGGTCATCTAACCTTGAGAATACTCAAGCTCCTTCAAAATATGAAATTCAACTTGAATTCAAGGAGTATATGATGCAAGATTGTGTTGCTGATGTTCATAAGTCAGAGTTGCAGAAGTACTTAGATGAACCATTGCTTGAAGAAGGCGACGATGAAACGCACTTTGATTTATTGATGTGGTGGAAAAATCATGCGCCTACGTACCCAACACTTGCCAAAATTGCTCGAGATGTCTTGGTTGTTCCGGTGTCAACTGTAGCATCAGAATATACCTTTAGCGATGGTGGTAGGGTACTTACAACACATAGGAGTTCACTAGCTCCATAAGCTGTTCAAGCCTTACTTTGCTTAAGTAATTGGTTGCCTGATCTTATAGGTTCATCTCTAACTTTCTTATATTGTAGAATCATTTATAGATATCCTTGTCTCGCAAATTAATAACTTTTTTTTGTTATTTCAGACGATGACAATGAACAAGCTTAGCTGAAGTAAACTCAGTCAATGCAGACAATATCTTTTTGAATTTTGCATCCCTTGCATGTACTGCAGGTATGAGGCTCTGACTTCTGTAGATGATGTCCTAAATGTTGAATTAATGAGTTTCATGTAGAACCTAGAACCTAGAAATGTTGAATTAATTGAGCTCTGTATTTTTGTTTGGATCATGTATTTAGTTAGTTTGCCAGTGCTGGAGTGTCACTAATTAGGAATTTTTGTTGCTCTCTTGCTGAATTTTGCATCCCTTCACTTGGATAAGGTAAGCAGCGGGAAAAGAGATGATCATAAATTTAAAATATCTCAGACTGGATGTCTGATTAATGTAACAACTGATTACCCAGCATATGTTTATGGGAAGCAGGAATTTATTGTTTTGAGATGAATAAATGCGGCATTCTTTCAGTTTATCGTGGTGCAATTGTTAGTAGGGAAACACTAAGTAGGCAAAGAATACTAAAAACATTGATTACAGTATTACACTTCCGTTTGCATCTCTATTGTGTATAAATGTGGAGCATCTATTTCCTTCTATTGTGTATGCGATTTGGTATGTGCCTATATGAGCTCTGTGAAATCCTGCCCGTGCAAGGGGATTTTGATTATCTCCTTGCTTGAGTTCTATGTTTTGAGTTTACTTGCCATAGTGATACAGCAGGCTACAGCCGCTATCTTGCGCTAATGTAGTTTACTACTCTTGGAAATTGTAACCGTAGATTGAGATGATGTTAGATTAGTTCTCTAGCTCACCATTGATCTTCTTTCATCGATATGCAGTTTGGAAATCGGAAATGCCAATTACAAACTAACTTATTTCATCGTTTTGCAGGTATGTTTATATTAGGAGGGGATAGAAGATAGAACACGTAATGGAAGTAGAAAAAAAGAATCGGAGAAAGGATCAACTGACCAAGGACAAGGAATTTCAACTTTTTGTATATCCTTGTTTTTCTTTTGTATGAACAGCAGAACAGTTAATCTGTTTTTTCAGTTGTTCTTTTTATTTTATTTTTTATAAGAAAAAGATCTGTTGTACTTAAAGTCTTTATTCAACTGTTACCCAGTTTTAATCAGTTCTTTTATTACTTATTATTGATGTTATTATCGGAAACGGATATTATCGAATATCCGTTACTCTTAACGGAATGGATACGGAATAAAAATTTCAATATCCGTCGGATGTTATAGGATACCGGATATCCGGTAAAATTAATGGTAACGAATGCGGTATAGCCATTATCCGTTCCGATAGCTACCGTTGACAGCCCTACTTTTATGATCAATATGTTTGGTTTTAATATTGCAATAATTAGTATTGACAAGATCCTCATTCTTGGTTGTGAATACAAGAAAATCTTTCAATGATCTAATTGGTTAGGATACAAATCCACAAGGTCAACCTAGAATGACCTTGAAACCTCAAGATCCAATTTCAACAAAACAAAGTTTTGTCTGATCCAATCTATATTGAATATCCAATCTCAATAAGAACAAGTCTTATAAGATTCTTACTGACGAGTAAATCTAACTTGGTTGATTAACGTACTTACTGACGAGTAAATCTAACTAGTTGATTAACATACTACTTGTGACATTTCAATTATTATATGATAAACAATTGCTCATTTTATTGAAATGGTAAATAAAGTATGTTCCTAGAGACTTGTGATGATTTGTTTTAAACCTAAATTCTGATTTAAACTAACAAATAAGTAAAAAATGATGATAATATCAAGAGAAACTGGAGCTCATGATTCCACCGTTAATCATATTCAATTGGTGCATATAACTGTTAGACCATTGCTTGGTTGAACCCACTGGCATTGGTATGTCAAGTCAGCTGTCAAATTTATATGCCAAAATGCATTCTTAACTTAGTTACTAAAGTCAGTTTCAGACTAAACTAGGTATTAGAAGTAGAGTATAAAATCAAAGATATCCTTGAAGAATGGAGATTGAAGACTACACGAAGACATCTTGGAGAACTTCATTAAAGGTTGATTCTCTTGTTTAATCTACTTATCTATCTATCGAAACAAGTGCTCACTCTATGCAACAATCCCCATGGCGGTAAATATACACTTATGTATACACTCTAGGATATTTAAGCCCAAGACTTTTGTGCGAATGACTTTTGTCCTTGGAAAGGTCCTCTTGTCGTAATACATGAGAATACAAATTCAACGAGCCAAGAATCGCTCAATTCCGAGTTATAACGAAGAAGTTATGAATGATTTATTAAAGAAACACTTATTATGTGTCGCTCATAAATGTCAGGTAATATGTACTCTAACTAAGTCTGGGAATTGCAAACAACTACATTGCAGAAGTGTATGCTGTTGTCTGTGATGTGGAATTGGCAGTGATGTGGAAAATGCATCATATTATTCTTAATTCTGATTCAAAGACTGTGATAACTGATTTTGCAAGAAAGGAAGTTCCATGGTTCATCAGGATGAGGTGGGCTAAGGAAATAAAATGCATCATGTCAGTTCAGTTTAATCATTGCTTTAGAGAGGTGAATTTCTCAGCTGATGCAGTGGCTAAGAAAGGAGCTCAATTACAGGCAGGTGAAAGACAGATTTACATGGGAAGACAGCTTTTCTGATAAGAATTGAGCTACCTGACACTGAATATTACAGATTCTGCTAAAAAGTCTGTAATCCAAAATTTTCATTTAGAACTGGGCCTTATATGCCTTTTTATTTTGAACCTTATTTTGTTTCCTTCATTTTATTGTAATTTGTATCAATCTTCAAAATTAATAAAAGTTATGTGATTCAGAAAAAAAAAAAACAACTTATTATGTGTTGCTAGGCAGTTCGTAAATAGGAAATTGTACACGAACTTTTGGCAATAGTTCGCGAACTAAAACGGGAAATACGTGACTAAAGGGATTTTTTAGTAAAATACTTGGTGTTTTTTTCCCTAGACAAGGTAGCTTTGTTTCTAATAGAGGTTTCATGTAACCACACAAACTATCACTTGGGAAATTATGTGTGTGTTGCATAAGGTTGTTTTATATATCTTCGTTCTTCACGAACAAGAGTGAGATTCCAAAAGACTTTACTTAGGGATCGTAAAGCACGTGTAAGTTATCTTCTTTGATAGTTACAGAACCTGTTTTTAGGTGTTTTTTTCATAAACCATGGATTTGATAAATCAAGATATCTCTAGATTATTTTTAGGTGATCTTGTGAGGGAGAATCAATTAGGCCACGGAACGCAAACCCTAATTGTTTAGGAGCATCTTCTAAGAAAAACTAACGTTATGCTATATTCACGAGCATCTAAAGAGAATTGGTGTACTGCTAAAAGATTTACAATAGCAATTTTTAAAGAGAATTGGTGTTTTTCTATGAGTTCTACGGGTGCATGGATACAACTGAAGCAGGTATTACATCTAGTCGGAAATATGGTAGTAGGTAATTGTTTAATCTGGACTAGGTCCCGGGGTTTTTTTACAAGGTTGTAGTTTCTCGCTGAAAAAAACTTTGGTGTCTGTGTTATTTGTTTTCTGCATTTGTACGTATCTAACCTAGATAGTATTGACTCAACTGTAAAGAACCTACAAGACTCGTTCTTGATGAATTCGTATCTTGAAATATGGTTTATAAGACTTGTTCTTGCTGGAATTCAGTTCGTAAACAGTTCGGGTATATACTAGGTTTGCCATGTTAAAAAAATCTTAAATACAATTTCATAACCGAGTGTACATATTGTATAGGGATTATCTATATAAGTTCCCGAACAAAAAAGTTGATGGTGCACTAGTTACCCTCTCCTTTTAAATAATGATTCTTAACAATTCTATCTCTTTTACTGACTATGTTTCTTTGCCAAAATTAGATTTCTGAAACATTAACTGTGAATCATAAGCATGGTGCATCAAAAACTCTAAGTCTAAGCATATATCATCAAGAAAAATCGCAACTGATTAATGAAAATCATAAATCAATTAAAAGCATAGAAAAAAGTCACAAATAATCGAATATAGTTACCAATCAATTATGAAATATGGCTTACTCTATTGTCCCAATGATGGGGTTTAGCTCATCATGTTCAAAACACTCTCAAAAGATAGAAACATAGCTCAAAAGTACTTGAAAAGAAGAAAAGAAACAAAAAAAGAATAAATCAGCTAAACTGCAACTTTTTTAAGCGTTGCAGTCCTCATTGTTCACAGAAACAACAATCTTCTACTGTTGTTGAATAAACCACGGTTTTTGTGATTGTCTTTTGGTGCTCTTTTCTGTCGTCTTCTTCATCATCCTGCATCTGCAGAAACTCTATACAACTTCTTATTTTTCGATCTCTTCTCACCCCAATCTCCCTCTCATTCCTCTGTGACTCGAAACCTTTCTATTTTCGAGATGTATCTTATTAATTTCTTTGATCATAAGTCACGGGAATTTCTCTTTTATTCTTCTTTATGCGTGTTTTAAGTTTCCAAAACTCTTATAAACTCGATATATATGAATCATATCAAAATATCTCCTCTTCATTCCATGTACCTTCCAAAATAAAACCAAACACCCCCGAGGAACTCTCACTCCATGTTTAATCGAGATATATCGAAATCTTTTTTTTTTTTTTTTTTTCCCGTTTATAAATCATTTACCACCTATGTTTTGTAATAACAAACTAATCCTAATCCAAAACAATAAGAAAGTCCAAGAAGATCTCACTGAATTCAATTCCCAAAAGTTACACACTTGAAACTGCACTTTCCCGCCAAATTTTAGTAAAGACGATGGAGTGCCCCTATCCAAAACGGGGTGCCTTTAACACTAATTTACCCTTTTCACCTTTTGGGCGCCTTTAACACTTTTTTATTTTCAATAAAAGTTTATTTCTCAAAAGCACCTACAAACAAATAAAATACCATAATAAGTACAAAAATGAGCACTAATAATATTAAGAATTAAGAACAAATCAGATATAAAAAAGTGTCTATCAAATACCTTCAAACTTATTATTTGCTAATCCCCGAGCAAATAAAATCTACAAAATAAAAATCCTAACTCATTGTCGCGGACATCGCGATTGTACTTAGCATGTGTAACAAACTTTTGAACCCATAGGTGTCCCTATCCGACTCATGATGGTTTACAAGAGGTATACCCACAAAACCTTTACTCCAAACCCTAGATACTTGTGAAGAATCTAGGATCGACACTAAACAATCTCTATAGTTGACCTACTTATTCTTAGGCTAGGGAAACCATTACCCTGTATGAATCCAATTGTTTTACACGAATTTGCAATTAGCGTACTAAAATTCATATATAAAAATTCAAAACTCTACTCAGATAGTCGTTCAGTATCCACTATGCTCAGAATCTATCAAAGTTCAATCACATGAATAGTTTCAGAAGATGGATATGGAGATAATGAAGTTTGCGCATGTTGACTAAGGTCAACTGTGTTTCTCAGAATATTTGTACGAACGTCAGTTCCAGGATAACTCCTAATGGATTGCGATTTGCTCCCACTTTCCTGATTATACTAATAATATCGACTCATCTGGTACATACAAAGGCCTCATCGTTGATTTTATTCATTGAATATAATGATTAATTTTATTTTTTAATATATATTTTTTCCTGATTTTTTTGTTTTGTTTTTTTTAGTAAATAAAGTGCAACAGGGCTTGATCTCAATCACTCTACTTCATCCTAGCGGCAACAACAAGGAAATAGTAGGGCCCCATCAAATCGCTTAGAGAAACACGTAAATTTGCAAAAATAAAAACAAAAAGTGATATGGTCAAGATTGACTCCGAGATATGGTGGCCACTATCACGTTATTTCTAACACCTGGGCTAGGCATCCTTTTATGAATAGACCATTTAGTTGGGCACACCAAACAACTAAGAGATATATTTCCATCAACTTAGATTGGTTAATGTGATCCCGAATTGGCGCAAGTTTTAGATTTTGGAGTTTGATATTGCCACTAAAACTTTCTTTCTTACCCCATGTTAGAGCACTACTCAGTCGAAATTGCAAGTTTTGCTATCTCAAGCTTGTTGTCAATGTTAGATGTAGAAAACTATATTCTGATTTCTAGTCTACTAAATTCAAGCCTCAAACTAGGATTAGAGTATGGTAGTTGAGTATCAGACATCACTGAATAACCCTCGAAGATTGAAGATTGAAGATCAAATGAAGATATTTGAAGAACTTCATCGACAAAGAGATATGTGAAGACTGAACCATCCTATTTACTCACGGCATTTAATATTCTATCTTATGAGACTGTCATATGATTTGAGTAGATTTAATATTGTAAAAAAAAATTTCGAGTCAAGCTTGTCTTGATAAATCTCTCGAAATATGATTTAAGCACTGGATGCTCTAGATCCTTAACAATCTTAACAACAATTTATTGTTCATGAATATTTTTGTTTTAAGTTGATCATTTGGTTATTTCCCAAAAAATGAATGAAATTTATTATCTATGGTGATTGAGAATGTTTCACATTGCTTAAAAAGAGTTTTCAAAACTATTGAAATTATGGACACAAGGTAGGTACGTATACCCAGTAAGCGTACCCTAAGGTTGTGAGTTCATTGCGCACCCCAAGGTCTTGAGTTCGTGAATGGCTAAAGGTATGGATACCCAATACGTGTACCCCAACATCCTGATTTCAGGGACTGGTCCATAAACTACAAATATGTTTGGCATTACTACAAATCTCATAAACACTTCTAAGACAACTTTGATCACTAAATCACTGTGTGTTTGTGAATCATGGTTTATGTCTTAAGTGTTAATGAACAGGATTTATGCTTGTAGTTTTATAAGGCATATTGCCATGAACTATCATTGTACACGGTCCCAGTACCCTGGACCAAAGTGTATTCTTTTGTGTATTTTCAGGGCGAACTTCTCAGATGCTTACATGAATTCATAATAAGAAATTTTATCTCTAATGAGAAAGTGTTTGCTTGAATCTAAAGTTATCTTGGATTTAATTCAAAGCTACCTAAAGCCTTTAAAATTTATAAATAGAGATGCTCTTGTAACTACAAATTCTTAATCCCGGACACTTATGTATCCTAGTTGCTTGCTAGAGTCGTCCTCTATTAACCTAGGTTTCCTCTGAGAAACATAATTAGGTTTACGACTTAAAGGCTTCACTTACGGATTCGTAAAGCCAGGTTAGACTATCTTTAACTGATAGTATTTGTATCCAGATCTTGTTGTTGTTAATCGTCGAGATTTTTGTAACCTCCGATCAAGAACGAGATGGATAGAAATCACAAAGTTTTATTCGTCTCAGATTCTGTGATTCCTCAATATAGATGTCTAAAAGTCATATTCATTGATCAATTTAGATTATTCTTGAGAGGTGGCTAGTAATCCAGGCTTCTCAGCTAACTGAGTGCTCCGAATTCGTATGGTTTGCTGGACTTTATCTATTGCAAACTGATTTCGAAACCAAGATCGAAAGATTAAAAGAGAAATTAAATAGGCTTATCTGTTGGAGGCTGATTGGTATCAAAATTCTTCACTTAGGTTGAAGCAACTCTTAGGCTGTAAAGGACATTAGCTAAGAGAATCAATTGCGTAGAGCTTTGCGAGGTTCAACAGGCATAAGGAGCACGACTGCATCTAAGTTGATTGGAGGGTTAATACGGTCTACATTCCAGTCCGAAGTCTAATAGTAGATCAGTGTCTGTAACGACTTAATACAGTTTGGTGTTCAAAGATGACGAGGTCCTGGGGTTTTTATGCAGGTGAATTTTTCCTCATTAACAAAACTTTTAGTGTCATGTGTTTTTCCTTTTCTGCATTATATTGTTTTATATATATAGTAGGAAAAGCACAAATAGTACGTAATCAATCTAGGTAGTTTAGGTCTTTATTAATTATGCTCAATAAAGAGACTTGTTCTTTTTGAATTCATTATCTTTAAAGATAGATTACAAGTTTCATACATGTTAGAATTTTTGATACGACCAGATTGATCTTGGATATTGATTTATGAAATCGTCCAAGAACTCTTCTACACAATCAGGTTCATGGACTTCTTAGTCTAAACATATTGATTGCGGAAGAGATAAGAGAAAACTATATATACATATTGTTTAAGGATCTTTAATTAGATCTATTCGTATTTGTATTAGGTTTTATCCACACAAGTTGCTAAACTAAAAAGTTGGTAGTGTATTTGGTACCCTCTCTTTTTCACCCCTAAACTTAAATATGACATTTTTCCCAATGTTCTAAAGATAAATGATTAAAAGCATGAACAAGGAGAAACTATTACCTCTTAAAGGAAAGGAAATAATGAAGGATATTGTCGAGTCGCATGAGCATGGGTTACCTCCAAGCAAGTGCTAAGTTTAAAGTCTTTAGCCAGACTAAGAAAGGATTAGTCACCTCATAGAATCATATATAGCAATAACCGGAACAACTGTGGGTCATCAGAATCATATAGTGCTATCCCAAATAAAAGGAAACTCCAACATGCCAAAAAATGAACAAACAGACCACAACCTTATTTAGTGTTTTGTTTAAGAAAACTACATCTAGTTGTAGTTCAGGTTCAGGCTCTATAAAAGGATGTAGATAAATCTTTATGGGATGGATTTCCTCTGTAATGACCCGTCCCTCCACCGATATTATCCCCACTTATTCACTGCGGATATCCGGCAGTGTGGGGTTTTCAACGGGCATCGCTGCGGTCATCCAACAACAACTTACCGTGAGGTCACCCATCCCTTGATTGCTCCAGCCCGAGAACGCTTAACTTTAGAATTTTCTGCCAACTCTGGAGCCATGCTGAAAAGGCCTCGGTGTTAGGAAAGGATAAACCATTACTTATATTCTATTCGGCTAACCACTGCCGAATATCGGGGTATTACAATACCACCACCTTAAATTGGAGTCGTCGTCGGCTCCAGAATATATTCGCAAGCCCAGATCTGCGACGCTCCCTTCCCCTCATGAGAAGCACCTGGACCAACCCCGTCTAGCATACCTTCCCACCCTCGGCAGGTATCCCGTCGTCAGTTCTGATACCATTTGTAACCACTGCCGAATATCGGAGTATTACAATACCACCACCTTAAATTGGAGCCGTCGTCGGCTCCAGAATATATTCGCAACCTAAATCTGCGACGTTCCCTTCCCCTCATGAGAAGCACATGGACTAACCCCGTCTAGCGTACCTTCCCACCCTCGGTAGGTGTCCCGTCGTCGGTTCTGATACCATTTGTAATGACCTGTCCCTCCACCGATACTGTCCCCACTTATCCACTGCAGATATCCGGCAGTGTGGGGTTTTCAACGGGCATCGCTGCGGTTATCCAGCAGCAACTTCCCGGGAGGTCACCCATCCCTGGATTGCTCCCGCCCGAGCACGCTTAACTACAGAGTTTTTTTCCAACTCTGGAGCCAATTGTGTTGAAAAGGCCTCGGTGTTAGGAAAGGACAAACCATTACTTATATTACATTTGGCCAACCACTGCCGAATATCGGGGTATTACATCCTCATTGACAGAATCCGTAGAATCAGGTTGCAGAGTTTGGAAAAACTCAACTAAGAACTTAGAAGCACATTGAAAATGTGGGGGTACCAAAATACACCACCAACTTTTTCTTAGGCAACCTGTATGAACAAACTTAAATACAATTTTGAGAGTTCAACTTAATGAATCTCAATCAGGGAATAATATTTAGAGTTATATCTCTTTCTCTCGCAATCACAAAATTTACAGAGACAAGTTCGTGAACCTGATTTGCGTGTGAGAGTACTTGGACGATTCCAAAGATCAATATCAAAGAATCAATCAAGTTGTATCCAACAAACAAGGATGGATGTATCTACTTTGATTGATTAACGTACAACCTGTGATATTTAAATTAAAAAGATAAACAATATAATGCGGAAAAAAATAACAAAGATACCAGAAATTTTGTTAACGAGGAAACCACAAATGCAGAAAAACCCCGGGACCTAGTCCAGATTGAATACCAAGCTGTATTAAGCCACTACAGACACTAGCCTACTACCAATTAACTTATGACTGAAATGTAGTTGAGACCGAATTAAACCCTCACATCAATTCAGTTACATTCACGTTCCTTATTCCTCTTGAATCCCAGCAGGACTCCGCGCAATTGATTCCCTTAGATGACGTCCTTTATAGCCTAAGAGTTGCTTCAACTCAATTGAAGACTTTAAACCAATCTGCCTCCCACAGATAAGCCTATATGTGTGATTTCCTTTTTGATCGTAGATCAAGGTGAGACTGGAAATCGATAGCAATAGACAAGGCTTAGCTAACCTCAAATATGGACTTATGCTTCCCGAAGAACATCCAAAATTATTATTCACCTCACAAGTATTAAACTTATGGAATCAACAAAGTCTGAGAAGAAGAGAACTTTGTGATTTCCATCTATCTTGATTGATGGAGCAAGCTCAACAATCAATCAAGATCAGGATACTCGAACTATCAAGATAAAAGATAGCTGGACCTGGCTTCACGAATCCCTATGAAGTCTTTTTAGTCGCTAAACCCTAAAAAGGTTTTAGGAAGAGGACGACTCTAGTTTACAACTAGGACACACAAAGATAGTGTCGGGATTCAAAAATCCCAGTTGTTTGTGGTTCCCCTTTTATAGACTTTCAAAGCATATGTTGCTTTAGGTTTAAGCTAAGATAGCTTTGGAACTAAGCAAACAATATCCACTGTTAATGAATCTTTGAAATGTGATTGACATATCAAGATATACACTCGGGTTAGGATGAACCGTAACTGAACCGTATACAAAGACATTGTTCATAAACGGTTAGCCGAAACTAGACGATTGAACTATAAGCTTAATCATATTTATAAACACTCAAGAATTTTAAGTTTGATTCACAACCATAAGTTATAATGTGGTCAATCATGTCTATATAGTGTTCTTAGAGATTTATTCAAATTCTAATTATCTCACAGAAATAATTTTATGTGCATCTGAAAATATTCGACAGTGTAAGTACGTGTACATGTACTTCAACCTTGTTCGTGACTATATTTTTCATGGTACATGTACCGGGTATGTGTACCCTTAAGACAAATATAAGTTCCGGAACATATAGAACTTTTCAGGTTTGCGTACCGGGTATAGATACCACACCAGTTTCTAAACCAACAGTTCTTTTTCGGCATGCATACTAGGTATGCGTACCATTCCAGGTTCACGATTTCACGGACTTTTTGTGGTATGGATACCGGGTATGCGTACCACTAATTCGCTGTCGAACTATAGCTACGCCGGTACGTGTACCGGGTACATGTACTACGGCTACGGACCTATAACAGTTTTCCCAGTTTGTGAAACTGGTATATATACTGTCTTGTATCCATATTTTCCAGTAGTTCTATATTTCTCTTTAAATCAATCAAAACATTCCCAAATAACATCAATGACACATATCATTGTTCCTAGTTATTTTTGAATCATAATCTTGAATCATAATTTAGATTGCGAACAATAAATTTTCCTCATCAAGTATGAACAAATGTTCATTAAGCTTAGTCATATATATCTCGAGAACTAATTACCAAGATAAACTTGACTTGAAATTCTTGATATGCTTACAATATTCTAATTAGTTACGCGACAACGTCTCATAGATAGAAAGATGAATATAACTTGAGAAATAGGTGGTTCAGTCTTCACTTACGTTTTGTTGAAGAAGTTTTCCAAAAGCTTCGGTTGATCTTCGACTTCAAACGGTAGAACGTGGTGATGTCCGATTCTCAACTACATATCTTCTGTCCAAATCTGAGACTTAACTAATTGTAGACTAGAAATGAAGATATAGTTTTGACAACAAGCTTGATATAACAACACTTGTGAGTTCGACCGAGAAATGCTCTAACACACATAATAATTTTTGGATCCTCAAAGTTAATCATATTTGACTCACACATTTGACCACAATGAAAGTGGTGGTCATTCTTAAGAAAATGTGTCGATTCAAATTTCCTAAAGTATTTAGGCTTGCAACTCATACGCTCCCATAATTGGAACCAAAACTTTCGGTGGGAAAACAAAGTCAATATTGATATTATCACCCGGGTAAACAACATCAACCAGCGGATTGGTTTCTAACAACTGAACTTCTTTTTGGACATAATTAGGTTTGGAAAAACATGTACCAAGATGATCTTGTAAAATGGAAAAGGCACGTATGTCTAGTACCAAGTGAGGGATCTTTCTAAGATTCAAAGGTGGAGCACATGGAGAATGATAATCACCCTCAAACCTAGGATTTTCAGCGTCCTTAGATAGACTAGCCATAATTTTCCAATTTCTAGATTGTCGGATTTTTGAAAATGGCCAATTGCTTCTTCTAGGTTATCATCAGGTGGTGCATCCTCACTCATATTTAAAATCTCTATGAGTTTATATTCTTTGTGTAAGACTATTGTTTCTAAATCAATGGACTCCAAAACAGTATTCTCATGATAAATCTATTTCTTCAAACCATCATCGTCTTCATAATCATAAAGAAATACCACACCATCTAAAACAATGGTATCTCAAGTACAATCCTCTTCCTTTTGAATAGGTGATAAGCACGTAAGTGCTACATTTTATACCCATGTTTATATTAGCTAAGACTCGATATTTTGGCTAATGACATTATTTTAGCGCTTTTGTAGAAAGTACAAACGAATTCGATCATCCGGAAGAATAATGGCTAATTAGAAGCTGGAATGTCGACAAAAATACATGTTGCAGTTCACGGCACAAGCGAGTCTATAGCTTAAATTGGGAAGCCATGTTAGTATACGCCAGATGTTGTAGTCCATATACATTTGAGTGCTTCTTGGAAAAAGGGAGGAAAGACTACTTGGGCGTACACTAAGCGTATTAATCCTTCTCTTTTTATCAATTGAATTTTGACCAGTTCGAGATGAAAGCAAGTTGTGAACCTCGCTGGCGGTGATGGTTATCTAGCCTGAAATTGGGATCGTTAATTGTAGCTGGTGGCGTCTTCTACTTCATAGCGGGGGGTTGAATCTACTGAGAAACATAGATGAAAAAGGAAGAATGGGTATGAGGCTGAAGAAATTTGAGTGATGGTTTCTAGTGTTCGATTTCGAAAGACTTAGCAGTTAACAAATGAGGTTTTGTTGTGGACCTCGGATGTCTTTATTGGTAACCATCTGTGGCTGAGTTTAGGAGAGGATGAATATGGGTTTTCGAAGGCAAGAGTGCTGGCAGTATAGTGTGTATATGAAGATGGATAGAACAACAGCAGCAGCAGATGAGTTCGGGTGTTAATGGTGGCTGTTGTAGATCGCGGATGGATTGCACACAACAGATGAGAAGTATGGATTGATTAACGGTGCTTGCTAATGGTCTGAGTTGTAGTCGACAGACGAGTGTTGATGTCAGGTTGCCTTATAACGATAACTTAGAGCTTGGACGTGACTGAGATCGAAATGGAGAAAGGTGTTGTTGGCTGGATAGACGTGAGGAGTCGGTTAGAGTTGAAACCGAGTAAAAAAGAATAGAAGATACAGAAGTTGAAGACTAGGAAGGTTCAGTCTGTTGTGTTGCCTGGACTGTTGGTTGGTGGTTGTAGATGACAGTTGTCGGAAGTGAATTGCAGTGCTGTTGATGATTAAAATGGTTTTTTGGCAGCAGAGATACGGATGATGCGAACACATAAGGGGCTCAGAGAAATGTTAGAGGAGCTGTGGCCGGAGTTGAGTGTTGCCGAGACGAACGGAGACAGAAACTATTAGATTGGATTTGGAAGATGGAGTTAAAGATGAAATAGATGGACTGGGCCTTGCAATGGCAAGGTCGTATTTCAGAGTTTAGACTCTTCGCAGCAGACAATATAAATGAACAGAGAAAGAAAAGAAAAATGAGGAGGTCGGCTACACAGTCGTTTGACAGAAGAGGCGACGGCTGGCCGCATAGCCGAAAAAGAGAAGAACAGTGTTGCGACCAAGATCCTAGCATAACAAAGAGAAGAGAAGACGACGATTCCCTTGGTTCAATCTCTCTATCTTGGCTTATTTATTTTAATGGGTTTTAAGATATCCATTACCATGTCTTGCTAGACTTTTCGTAACTAGGGTTTATATTGAAACCACATGGAGTTTTAGGTTATTTTAAATTGAATAAAATTGAGCAAAAGACTATTATGAATTGAATAAATTAGTTCTTGATTTTTGTTTATTGATTTAATGATGATATGTGTTGTTGCTTCACCGGTTTTGTATAACCTATGCGCATAATTAATAGGAATGCAAATATATTTGTCTACTTATTTGATATTCCATGCTCGGGTTAAATTCCTTGATGGGGTATGCTTAGAATAGCCTGGTATTATTTGTGAACCTATATTTAGTTTCATATAATTTTCTCACTAACTCTATGTGATGGCACATACTTGGGTTTAGTCTTTTGATGTGCCATGCTTAGGGTGTCATAGTGATATTTGCGACTCTAATCATATAATAGGTGATGTCAATAAAACAAACAAACAATAATTCATGAATTATGTTTCATTTCAGTAATCTGATAGAATAGTGGTGGATACTATAAACCCTGGTTACCGACTTTTCCATTGAATTCATTCTATTAGTTTAGTTTAATTTTATTAGTTTATTTTCAATTCTAAAAATCCAAAAATATTTTTTCTGATTAGTTTATTAGAGATATTGATTATCGGTATTTCCACCGCTCTCAGTGGGTTCGACCCGTACTTGCCTCTGTCTACTAGTTAGACACCGTGTGATTGCGGTTATTACATATAGGTAATCCCGAAAGCCTATCAATAGGTGAATAATCATTAAAATCATTATAATTTGAACCAGAAATAACAATATCATCATGAAACTCAATTGGAGTAACAAATTCCCGATCACTATGCCTACATATGTCATATTCTTCATCAACAATATCCTCATCATCATAATCATAATAACATGAAAGATGGTCATACCTCATCTAAACAAGTAGTGTTACAATTTTAACCTCATCATCATGATTACATGAATAACTATCCTCATTTTCAAGGGTAATACTGGAAACACTATATTGGTAATTAAGAACATTTTGAGCAATACTCATCGTTGCATTTCTTTCTTTCAACTGTAACTCATGGCTACGTATCAGCTCAGTTAACTGCTTGAGGGTATTTTCTAGAGGAATATAAGGATCATAAAAATTACTAGGTTGCAATTGTTTGAGTGAATCCTCCAAATACAGGAAACTAGTGTTATAATATTTCTTATTTCCCCATTCGTATAACCGTTGTACGCACGAATAGTAATTGGAATCACGATGGTATGAGCCATAACCTTCAAAAGATTGGTGGTGGTTCCTAACACTATACACACTATGGTTATGGTATGAAGAATGTCCATTTTGAAACTCAATACAATATTCATTGTACTGGTTATCGTGATACTAGTTCGACATCCTAACTAGAAGGGAAATTTAAACAAGCATAAACAATGAGGACTAGACCAAATCAAACCTACTGAATCTATCAAACAAAAAGCATGATGGTTCCACTTACATCGTTTCTATACAACTTTTATTCCTCGAAAAGGCACCTAGTTACAATTCTAGCAAACCTCTCTAGAACGATCCGAATTAGATTAAATCGAAGAGAAACAGGATAAGCTCAGCGAAGCTTGAATAGCCCTACCTCTTTGACACATTTCCCTGGGTTACAAGGCGGCGCTGATCAACTTAAAATAATCTTCCTGATCATTGAGTTAAGCTAATAAAGCAACCAATATAATCCTTTCGAAAGATTTTCCAAGAATCTCGTTTACCTATCGGTCTTCTTTCCAGTCAAATTTTGGGTTTAGGTTTGCGTTTGGTAACGTGTTTCTAAAGCGGGAAAGAATGATACGTTGATGAAACCCGAATGCTTATCTTGTATGGCCACTTTTTTTCCTTTACTAGAAAATAAAATTTGTTTCAGATCATCAACATATATGCACACGAAGGAATCCACAAAACCCACTAACATGAGATTCATGAGTTGTTAAAATCTTACCTCTTGTACCAGACATACGATGAACCTTTAAAGTCAAAATGGGCCACTAACTCCGTGTCAGTGTGCGTACTCGTGGGGGAGAGATAATATCGGAATTATCGTATACCCAGTATGCATACCACGTCTCTTTTGATATAGTTCTATACCTTCTATTTATAAGAGCAAAGCACATGAACTGCCAAGGGTACGCATACCCGGTATGCATACCATGTTAATTTTGATAAAGTTCTGGAACTTTTAGTTTTAAAGGCAAAAGTACACAAACTGCCTAATAATACGCACACCCGGTGCATACCTTATGGTTTGACAAAGGCTAAAGTTCACGAGCCGTCCAAGGGTATGGATACCCACTTTGCATACCAAGTCACTTTGGACATTATTTGTACACTTTTTGAGCAATCAAAAAGAATATTAATTTCTTAGGAGCCCTTGTACTTTTGTTCACTAATTATTGAGGCATCCTTGCATTTGCTAAATCTATCATAAACACTTATGAGACAACTTTATTCAAAATCACTCATTGGGCTTGTGGATTATTGTTTATTCTTGACTCTTAAGTGTTCTTGAACACCATTATTGCCTGGACGTTGATGATCTTACTTGTCCTTTGTGAAATATCATTCTGCACGGTTTCATTACTGTCCAGACCATAGTGCATATTTTTATGTGTAATTTAAAGGGAATCTTTTTACATGATTACATGAATTCCTAACTTCAAATTTCATCTAAACTTGGAAAGTGTTAGCTTGGATTCTAAGCAACCTTAGCTTAAATTCAAAGATACCTCAAGCCTTGAAAATCTATATAAATAGAAAGACTATTTGATTTATTTACGAGATTGTATTAGGTTAGGATTTTGAAGACTTCACTTAGGGATTCGAAGCCCGGCCAAACTATCTTTTACCTAATAGTTTTTGTATCCGGATCTTGTTCTACTGATTATTATAGTTCATGAACTATAGATCAAGAACATGATAAACAGAAATCACAAAGTTCTCTTTGTCCTAGGCTTTGTGATTCCACAAGATAGATATATAAACTCTTCATCGATTTATTTGAATTGTTCTTGTGAGGTGGAGATAGTTTAGGCTTTTATTTGATAAGAGTGTAAGTTGTCTGAATCTGTGAGGTTTCCTAAACCCGTTATACTACAAACAGACTTACAATACTTGATTGAAACATATAGAAAGGAAAACCAATAAGCTTTCTGTTAGAGGCAAATAAATATCAAAAGTCTTCACTTAGGCTGAAGCAACTTTTGACTGTCATAGACCCGAGTTAAGGGAATCAAGTGCTTAGAACCACGTTGGGTTCAGAGACGTAAGAAGCGCTATTGAAGCTGAGTTCTTTAGAGGGCGAATTCAGTTTCAACTACTTTTTAGTCCGAAATATGATAGTGAGATAGTGCCTGTAGCAGTTTAATACTGCGTGTTCAAACAGGACTAGGTCCCGGTTTTTTTTTCTGCATCTGCTGATTTCCTCGTTAACAAAATTTTGGTGTCTTGTATTATTTTCTTTTCCGCATTATATTGTTTATCTTTATAATAGGAATATCACAAGTAGTCCATAACTAATCTAGCTAGCCTTTGAGCCCAAATTGATTGAGAACCTACAAGGCCAGTTCTTGTTGAATTCGTATCTTTAAATATAAATTACAAATCCCGTGCTTGTTGGAATTCGGATCTTGTGCAACTCGGGTACATACTAGATTGATCTTGGATATTGATATTTGAGATCGTCCAATAACTCTTTTACATAATCAAGTGCATGGGCCTTTGGTCTATACATATTGATTGTGGAAGAGAAAGTGAGGAACTCTATATACAATAGTCTTTACTGTTGATATACTTGTGATAGGTTTTGTCCACACAGGTTACAAAACGAAAAAATTGGTGGTGTACGTACTTGGTACCCTCTCCTTTTCAAATCCCGCAATAAAAAATTAATCCTAAATGAACCCTAAAGAACCCATTTCGTGTAAACCCACAACCGTCACTAATCTAATAGCAACCCAACCTCCGGAAAGAACCGCGATGGTGTTTCTCTCGATAACATCAACGATTTTTGAGCCATTGAATTTCTTAATCATCATTGTTATAAAAAGGTATGAGGTTTGTCTCCATGATAGCCAGGGCTATCAGACGGACGACGTTGAATGGGGGCCATCATCCGGCGGTTGGGATATTCCGGATGGGTTTTACGATTGGATGGCTAAGAAACTTACAATATTGTTAGGGGGTCGATCTTGGTGACAGAAAATTGGGTGGTTGTATTTTGTTTGTGCCATATAAACACTTATGTCTTCTTTCTTCCACTTCTATTCCTTTTCCTCTATATCTCAGAAACCCAAGGGTTTTTACTTCTCTCTGTTCTTTTTTGCGCTTCTTCTTTGTGTGTGATATAGGTTCTTATAATAGATTCATATGTATATGTCGTAATTGAATCATAAATCATCAGGGATTCTTCATATTTCGCTTCAACGACCCGTTTGATGATATTGAAAACAAAACCCGGGGTTCCATTCAATTCTTTATAATCAAACTGATAAATAAAAAAAAAAAAATATATTCAATGAAGAAATTAAGCAATTGTGAGATAGAGATCAAAATAAGGTTAAAAATCGAATTTCTTCTTAGAAATTTTATTTAGAGCAACAGTATCATCCTTAACAATAGATCGTACCATATATGATCAAGAGATGTGGGGGGATTTCATTGGATGCGAGTTCTTTGCAGGGAAATCGATTTAGAGTAACTAATCGAGCCGTAAAGAGGAAACCAATACCACCAGTTGAAAGACACACAAACTGCTTGAAAGAAAGCCTGAACACCGGCTTAGTTCCACTACCTCGCTGTCATGGGTATGTTGGCTGATATTTTCGAGCGTCAGATGCCCTTGGGTAATGTCGACACTAATTGTGTATAAAACGTTTCTTCGCATATCTCTGTTTCTGTAAATATAGTTCTGTCCAAATTCTAATACCAAAGAAGATATATCAAAGACTTTGCCTGATCATTCTTTATTCACTGTGTTAGATTTCTTTGGTTGATTATACGTATTATAACTTTTTTAAAGAAAGATTTATTTGTCGCTATTCCAATATGAGGTGCGTATTGATTTCACTTCTTTAAGATTACTTTAGTTATCTGTATAACAGACTATATATGTTTTTCGAATTGTTGTTGTCTGTTAATTTGTTTCTCAGAAACCCTTACGCAGTATCTTCTTCTTGGTAACAATCTTGATAATATCGGTTACAAGTAAAACTATTTAGTTTGTTTTAGGGTTTTTCTTGATTCTTTGTTCTGATAATTTTTGTTGTTTGATGAAGGTACTACTGTTGTCAATGGGATGGAGATCATGATGTAGATATTCGCGGTTGTTTTTTGAATCATTATTCGCGGTTGAAGATCATAGAATTTGAAGTGGAAGTTATTAATGAATTCCTAGGGTTTTATTCGGGTAAGCTTTTTATGCTTCTTAATTGGAGTTTGTTTTATGCTGCAATTCATCAGTTTGGCCGGGAAGTTGATGAGATTTGTTAATAGAATAATTGCTCTTATGATGCGTACATGAACATCTAAGTTATCCATCTACTGAATAAGCTTTCTACGAGCAATCTCTATTTGAATTTGGGGAACATAAAAAAAAACGACTAATTGGTTGGGAAAATATACAAGATAGAGTGATTGATACATGCTACCAGCCAATCCAAAAGATTTTCTTATTATCCTCTATCCAGTACCTAAAATACGATCATTATGGATTGTAATATTTTATATTTCATTCGTATTAGGTTTTAAATATGCAATTTCCTTTTGTCTTAATAGGGATTTTTTTTGCAAACGTGCCAAATATAGATTCAAAGAAACACACATTGACCTTGATGTGATTTGAAATTCTTACGATTTTTGTTATCCTTCAGGGATATTCGCCATGCTTAGCACTGAATAATGGTTTAGAAGACTAGAGTTAGTGGTTTGATTCGCAACGAGTGTAGGAGATATAGGAGTATGTGTAGATATGGCTCCTAATTCATCTTATTTTCTGTGTTTGGGGTTCCAAATTAAAGATTGCTATTATCCTATGGTGAACCCATCTCCTACGGTGGTAGAAGTATGCTCCCTTTTGTGAAGAAGTGTCAAGGTAGTTTGTTCCCTTCCATTGACTTAATAGTTATCCCTTAAACATTGCTCGTTCCTTCGCATTTAGCCCTTTAACATTGTTCATTCCTCCATATTCAGTGTGTTAGGGTTCTTACAAACTTAGTTTTGTTGTTCAATTTCAAATTTTCCAAGCACGCATGTTATATTTCTCTATCATTTTCCCTTCATATACCAATATTTTATATCTGATCGTCAGAAGAACAACTAAGCTGACATATTTTTCATTTACTTTAGATGGTGATTTTCATGATATGGCCTCCCTGACTTTTGGTGCTGAGATGTCTTGCGTTCTCAAGGTATGATTATTAGCTACTAGGGATAAGTCACCTAATTTAATGCGGTTATAAATTTTATCCATGTATCGAGGCCTTGCATTCTGAACTGAATGTTTTGATACAATGTTTTCTCTATAAAATTTCTGTACATGCAAGTTCACCAAGATATGTAATTTGCACATATATGTTCATCCGTACAGTGTAGCTAAGCTAGGGCAAGGCCTCCAGCTGAACGAGTAATTTATGTAGATTAAATATCCTAAAGATAAATATATTTGATTTTTAGCCATAGCTGACCGAACCGTTTTTGTATTATGCCTACGGTCTCTGTTTTTTTCAAAGCTTTTTATGTCAAGCCTATATAATGTTTTTAATTTCAGTACTTAAAGATTAATTCTTGCATGTCAGTATATGTGTGCTCTGCTTGAGTTGGATTATCTTTTGGATATTTTTTTGAATGATTTAATATCATCTGGGATGATTTTATTTGGTGATGGAGTATAAATTTGTATCATACCAATAAAACTATGTACCTACTTGAGTGATGTTCCCTTACAAAATGTATCTGCATCACAGGGGTACTTCTAAACATAGTCAGTTTGTTGTCCATGTAGATCATAACACGAGACTTCAGCTCATCCTCTCTAGACTGGATTCAATGTGAAGAATGTTGTTGTACCTCAGTACCCTAGCATTTGAACTTTTAGGATGTGTGGGTTTTCTTTGTATGATGTACATTCGTCTGATGGTGTTTTATTACGCTGATGGTGGTTAGAGTTCATCCAAACTACGAATGCCAACTCCCTCTCTGGAATCAAAAGTATTATTTGGGTTACTACTATCAAGGGTTCTTAATGTCTATGATTGAAGGTTGTAGATCCTCAAGCAGATGATCAACACTGGAGAATGCATGAAGATTATGAACGTCCAAAAGGTAACATGGTGTTTTGTTTGATTCAGTAGTCTATAGTGAGCAAAACTCTAAGATGAAATTCTATCCAAATTTTTGTATCACAGAAATTAATAGCAAATATGTGCTCCTAAATTAATATTTCAAAATTTCAAAAATCTGATGATAATTTGAGGTGTCACGAATCATTTGTAATGTAATATAACCGCATGGTAAGAGAGGAAATATTATTGAACTTGGATCTTTAGGTGCCCTTTGGCTGGAGTTCCTTTATACGCAAGTGGTGAACAAAAGTGTAGTCCAGGATTACGTAAGTAGATGACCCAAATATGGTTTATATCCGATACTTCTAGGGAGTTTATGGCTCAAACGCTCAGACTTGACGTCATGCAGAAGACAAATAAATTCTGCAGAAGATTTTTCATGCATAATGAATGTATGTGTAAGAACCAAAAGTTCTAGATGCGACGTGCGAACACAAATTATAGGCAACCAAAATCGAGAGAGAAGCTATAATAGAAATAACCAGAACTAGCTAGGGCCAAGTGATCAAATTAATGTCAACAGGCAAGGATGCACTAAATTAAATGAAACCAACCAGAACATAGTAAGAGAGAAGTAGGTACTAAAAGGACGAACTAAACAAATACAAACCCCCAAACTGAGGAGATGGAAGTATAATGCAACAAGAATATATGACACAAAAGATAAAGATGTGCAAAAAAGAATGAGAATCAATATTTATTCTCCACGTTTTTTCGTTATACTCCAAAAAAATAAAAAACTAAGGGCCACGGAAGGGGCTAGCCCCCGCTAATTTGATCCGATCAAGAAAACATCAAAGTCTATTAATTTCCAATTGAAGAGGCCACGGGCGGGTCAGTAAGCCCTGACTAATTTGACCCGATCAACAAAATATCGGGGCCCGGCCATAGGCCCCAGATAATTGATAGGCTTAAACTTTAGATTTCAATCAAATCACAACTAATATTAATATAGAGACTGCGTTAGCCTCTAGAGTTTCTAATCCTTGACCGGGGCCTTAGGCCCCGACTAATGTGACCCGACCAACAAAACACCATAATAGCAGGTCCCAGCTAAGCACTGGGCCGTAGGTCCCGACTAACTGTGATCCCCGCCTAACCTACATGTTTATTATATATCTATATTTCAAATGCCTGCAACTGTATAAATAAGTTGAATTAAATCATGAGAAACTTTATATCGGGTTCAACTGCTGAAAAAAATAAAATAAATTGGATTGCTTGGGATAGGCTTGCAAACCAAAGCATCTTGGTGGTTTAGACATCAGAAATTTAAAGCTGACCAACAAGGCTCACCTAGCTAAATGGTCTTGGTGATTTGCAAAAGAAAAAAAACAACTCTAGAGAAAGGTCATTCAAGAAAAAATGCAGACTCCACATGAAGCATTATGGGTGGAAAACTCAAACAAACCTCAAGGAAGAGGTACGTGGAAAAACATTCAAAAGAATAAAGATATAGTGGATCAAATCTCAACTCCAGAGATAAATAAAGCTAATGTTGTTAGCTTTTGGTGGGATAAGTGGATAGGAAATCAATCTCTTATTAGGTTTCCTAATTGTTTTGGGGTAAAAACCGATTCTGCTTTTTTTGGTAAATTTGGGTGTGTTGATGAGAAACGAATTCAAACCCTAAACAAATGCACTTCACGGGAGTACTTTTAGATTCGAGAGATCAATCTGTAAGATTCTGGCCTAAACCAAGAAATGGCCGTTCCAGATTCAATTCGGTCACAAAGTGAAGGAGAAGGGTTGATCTTAGGGAGGGAAGCGAAGAAGGTGTTGAGATCAGAATGTTGAATTAAGAAGGTGTGGCTGTTTTATGACTTGTATCAGAATGTGGAACTGGCTTGCAGAATGTAAGCTATCAGTTCTAGGTGTTTTCTGGATACTTGTGTTGATAACATTCTTTCTTTCTTTTTTGAAAATAGGTTGAAAAACCTATTTATACAAGTCATTGAGCGCACCCCTGATCTCGTAGGAAGTGGAGGAAGTTAAGTAGTGGAGAAGTGGGGTTGTGCAAAAGGTGGTGACCATCACGTTTCCATTATATGGGAAGATGGGTCACCCTTTCACCCACTACTCCCTCATTGCTTAACCGTCCGTCCTTTCCTGACACTTTCTCGTAATGGGCGTGTTGCACGCCGTACGCCGTAAACCACCAGACCAATACCCCAGTAAGCGTCCCCCAATTTGTGACATGTTTGATGTCTCGAGTGAATGGGTCAAGTCGTGAAACTTGCCGCTTAAAGTAGCACATAGTGCTTTTAGGTCAAATAATAAAATTATTTGTGAGATCAATATTCATAAAGCATCGTTTATAATTGATGCACATGAAGCATCGCTTTTAAACAAACTGCTGAAAACAATCGATGTGCAGGAAGCATCGTTATTTTAGAGTTCGTCAAAATTAGTCGCGAGTTGAATGTCTTATAAAAAAAGCATGACCGGCCACTTTTGGGCGATCGTTTGGGAACCCTATGAGCAAGCCACAACTTGGCCGATCATTCCTTGTGGAGTAGGGATGGCCGGTGATTACAACGATACCCTGTTGGCCTCCTGAAAATAAATCTAGACCATCCGACCAGGCTAGCGAAGTTGGATGGATGAGATGATTTTCGGCAGTTGCGTACTGCCGTTGGATTATGCAAACATTGTGACCAGCTTCTTTTGGGTGATCATTCGGAGACCACATTAGAAAGCCGTGGCTTGGACAATCGCTCCTCGCGGAAGAGGGGTGGCTGGTGATCACAGTGTCACCCTGTTGGTCATCTAGAATCCGATCTAAGTCATTCGACTAAGCTGGCGAAGATGGACGGACGCGATTGATTGGTGGCCGTTGCATAACGTCGTTTATTCAATTTAAGGCTTTTAAAACACGCGCGATCACCCTACTTTGGGCAATCGTTTCGATGCTCCTATGGATTTCCGTGTGAAGTTCGACCAGCAAAGGATGAAGGTGAGTTGCCGGTGAACACACTGGCGCTTCTTTGATCGTCCAAAAAACGATCTAAGCCGTCCAACTTGGCTTGCTAAGTTTGACGGATGCGGTAGTTTTGAGACCGTTATGGTCGGTCTTAGCTCGTTTGAGTTTTTTTTTTCAACATCACGATCACCCTAACTTCTGGTTAACGACCAAGGATGCTATGGGTGAACTATAAGTATCCCGATCGGCTGAGGTAATAGTGGGCACGCCGGTGGACATTATGGAGGTTGCCTAGTTCCGTTAGGAAGAGGCTAAGCTTGTTGAATTGTGTGGCCGCGATTGCTCTTTAAGACTGACATGGACAGTTTAGATTTTCCTTAAGGAATCTAGGCGCGTCGATCGTGCTATTTAATTAAAAAGCGCGTTGACACAAAAATCTCTTTATCAGATAGTGGTGTAGCCTTTGCAAGTGTTTTCATGCGGGTCTCAATACTGACACTTCGGGAGATTCGTGTTACTCCGCTGCGAGTGAACATTAATCGTTATGTTGATGGTTCTGCTGGGGAACATAGCATAGGAAAATACTAGACAGGTAATGCATTAGTAAATAATGCTGGTGGAAAATAAAATTCATAGAATATTTGGGATTGTTGCTATATGCACCATTCTGAGTGAATTATATATATATATACAAATATATTGAATTGCTCAATACATTTGTGAGCGAATAGGTTTATGCACTCATCACTTTCAAATGGCTTCTGTTCCTTTGCAGGATGATATCACATTAAAAATAGGGTTTCACAATTTTAGCCCTGAACTGAAAACCACCATCAACATTAAGTCCCCTTCTTAGCACGTAATAATGAAATTGTTGCGGGGTAAGCACTAGATGGTGATAGATGAAAATAAAATTCATGAGAAGAGTAAACAGACGTTATCAGTAGAGAGAGGCCGGCTTGTCCTTTGAGCAGAACATGTTTAATAAAACGTCGATGCAAGTAGCAATCACCCTTCTAGTACGTTGATGCTGAGAACACTAAAATGATGTATTTAAGTAGTAGAGCCTCTACTGATGAGTGTTAAGGCAGTTGAGCCTTGAATACAAAGATGAGTGTTGTAGTGGTGGAGCCGTCAGCACTATGATGTGTTGAGGTAGTGACGCCTGACAACACGAGTGAGTGATGAGGAGATTGCACGTCTCAACACTAAGATGTGTTGAGGCAGTGATGTCTGACAACACAGTAGTGAGTGTTGAGGAATTTCTTCGTATCAACACTAAGGTGAGGATATGTTGAGGCAGTATGCCTAACAATACAGTAGGGAGTGTTGAGGAATTTGCACGTCTCAACACTAAGAGGAAGGGTGTGTTGAGGCAGTATCCTGGCAACACAGTAGTGAGTGTTGAGGAATTTGCACGTCTCAACACTAAGAGGAGGATGTGTTGAGGCACTATGCCTGACAACACAGTAGTGAGTGTTGAGGAATTTGTACGTCCCAACACTAAGAGGAAAACGTGTTGAGGAAGTATGCCTGACAACACAATAGTGAGTGTTGAGGAATTTGCACGTCTCAACACTAAGAGGAAGGATGTGTTGAGGCAGTACGCCTGGCAACACAGTAGTGAGTGTTGAGGAATTTGCACGTCTCAACACTAAGAGGAGGATGTGTTGAGGCTCTATGCTGTACAACACAGTAGTGAGTGTTGAGGAATTTGTACATCCAAACACTAAGAGGAAAACGTGTTGAGGCAGTATGCCTGAAAACATAATAGTGAGTATTGGGGAATTTACACGTCTCAATACTAAGAGTAAAAATGTGTTGAGGCAGTACGCCTGGCAACACAGTAGTGAGTGTTGAGGAATTTGAACGTCTCAACACTAAGAGAAAATCGTTTTGAGGCAGTATACCTGACAACAAAATAGTGAGTGTTGAGGAATTTGCACGTCTCAACACTAAGAGGGAGGATGTGTTGAGGCAGTATGCCTGGCAACACAGTAGTGGGTGTTGAGGAATTTGCACGTCTCAACACTAAGAAGAAATTGTGTTGAGGCAGTATGCCTGACAACACAATAGTGAGTGTTGAGGAATTTGCACGTCTCAACACTAATAGGAAAACGTGTTTAGACGGTATGCCCGACGACACAATAGTGAGTGTTGAGGAATTTGCACGTCCAAACACTAAGAGGAAAACGTGTTGAGGCAGTATGCCTGAAAACACAATAGTGAGTGTTGAGGAATTTGCACATCCCAACACTAAGAGGAAAACATGTTGAGGTAGTATGCCTGTGTTTTGGGGTAAAAACTGATTCTGCTGATTTTGGTAAATTTGGGTGTGTTGATGAGAAACGAATTCAAACTCTAAACAAATGCACTGCACGGGAGTACTTTAGATTCGAGAGATCAATCTGTACAATCCTGGCATAAACCAAGAAATGGTCGTTCTAGTCTTGCTTCGGTCACAAAGTGAAGGAGAAGGGTTGATCTTAGGGAGGGAAGCGAAGCAGGTGTGGATATCAAAAATATTGAATTTTGAAGGTGTGGCTGTTTTATGACTTGTATCAGAATATGAAACTAGCTTGCAGAATATAAGCTATCAGTTCTTGGTGTTTTCTGGATACTTGTGTTGATAACCAAAACTGTGTTGTTGGTTCAAATAGGTTGAAGACCTATTTATATCAGTCATAGTTGCACGCACCCTGATCTCATAAGAACTGGGAATAGTTGAGTGATGGAGGAGTGGGATCGTGCAGGATGGTGAAAACCACGTCTCCACTATGATGGGAAGACTGGGTCGTTTTGTCCCAATACTTATCTATCATCACTAACTGCCCGCCTTTCCTGACACTTTCTTGTAATAGGCGTGTTGCACGCCGCACGCTGTTGACCGCCAGACCAATACCCTGATGAACATCCCCCAGTTTTTGACATGTTTGATGTCTCGAGTATTTTTGTGGAAAATATGCAGCAGGCTGTTGAATGGGTCTTGTTTGCATTACCTAGTTATTCTTACCAATCACGCGCAAGCTAGGTGGCGGGTCGTCATGTGTGAGTAGCTGCCAGGAGCTATCTATGTACATTAAAGATGTGGTGATCGGTCCCTATACGAGAATGGTGGATTGTAGCCATTTTGACATCCTATTGGTTAGCCCAAATTTAATCTAAACCGGTTAAGTTGGCTAGCCAAGTTGTATGGCTGAGATGATTTGCAGAAGTTTGTGCTAATTCATGAAATTTCGTAATCAGAAAATTCAGATGTGAGACCCTCACTAAAACTGCTGTAGAATTCTCATACGAACTCGGATTTTGACGATCCGCACCTCCATTCTTATCAGAAAAGAATTTCCTATCTTCCAACGAGGTAATATTTAGGTTTTAAGCTCGTTTAGGAGGTGAAAACAGCCCGATAGTATAAACTCAGGAAGAATTCAGGAGAAATTCTGTCAGTTTTCAGCCATGACCTGGGTCGTCTTTTAAGCTGTATCTTTTAGCTCGTTAATCCGATTGATGAGATTTTTTTGTATGTTATGCTAGACATCCATACGAAACTTTTGGAATGTAGCTCATACTAAAATTGTTTACCAAATGCTCCCAGCTATTCGTCCAATCTTTGGGTGATTGTTCAGAAGCCATATGGGTAGGCCGCGGCGTGGCCGATTGTTCCTTATGAAAGAGGGGTGGCCATTAATCATGGCCACAACTCTTTATGGAAAAGGGGGTGTCCGTTGATCAGGACCACAACTCGTTGTGGAAAAGGGGGTGGTCGTTGATCATAGCCACAACACGTTGGAATAGCATGGCTTGCCAATTAGCATGCCGGTGCAATTTGGCAGGTTGATTAGCTAATTGGCATGGCGGCCATGTTGACACAACGACCACTAGGTGTTAGCGCAGTTTGGCTTTATTTAATGCGTATGGCCGGTTTAAAGCGACATGATTGGTCGATAGGAAAGGGGGCCAGCAAGCAGCATGGGCCCGGTAACACTCCAAGTGTGTGCAGCGCATTTAGAGCGACCTGATTGGTCGATTAGAAAGAGGGCCGGCAAGAGTAGCATGGGTGCGTGGAAATCTGTAGGTGGCGCCCGTTAGGGTAAACTGGCCGACCTTTTGGCGTGGCCACGCCTCCTCTTATTGCTGCTCCTATTTTTCGTGGCTCCTCTTTTATTTCTTGTTTTCTAATTTTTGGTATGACTTTGCTTCTACTAGTCCATGGCGGATTAATTGCCTAGCTTGCCTAGGTTTAGTTTCGACTAGCAGGGTCCGAGATATTGCGCAGGCGCAAAAAACCTAATTTTTGCAAATTAATTAGGTTAATATTTGAATTTTGTGTATTATCACAAAATTGATTAAATTCGGTGAGTTCTGTATGTTGACATAGAGTTCTTTAAATTTTATTATCAGAGAGCAGCATGCTTTCCGACTGAGTACTTTCATGCAGACCTTAATCTTGATACTTTGATAAATTGATGCTACTCAGCTGCGAGTGAACACTAATTGTCATGTCATATCAATATTAAGGGTTCAGCCGGGGAACATGGCACATGAAAGTATTCAATGAGCCTTGCATTAATGAATAATACAGGCGGGATATTGAAATTTACAGAATATTTGGGATTGTTGCTACATGCAACATTCTGGATAAAGTTCATGTAAATATATTGAATTGCTCAATATATGCGTAAGTAAAAAGGCTGGGCACTGATTACTTCAAATGGCTCTGTCTCTTTATAAATAACGATACATTAAATACAGGGTTTTACAATCTTAAGCCCTAAACTAAAAACCACCATCAATAGCCTGACAACACAATAGTGAGTGTTAAGGAATTTGCACGTCTCAACACTTAGAGGGAGGATGTGTTGAGGCATTGTGCCTGGAAACATAGTAGTGGGTGTTGAGGAATTTGCACGTCTCAACACTAGGAGGAAAACGTGTTGAGGAAGTATGCCTGACAACACAATAGTGAGTGTTGAGGAATTTGCACGTCTCAACACTAAGAGGAAGGATGTGTTGAGGCAGTATGCCTGGCAACACAGTAGTGAGTGTTGAGGAATTTGCACGTCTGAACACTTAGAGGAGGATGTGTTGAGGCAGTGTGCCTGGCAACACAGTAGTGGGTTTGAGGAATTTGCACGTCTTAACACTAAGAGGAAATCGTGTTGAGGCAGTATGCCTGACAACAAAATAGTGAGTGTTGAGGAATTTGCATGTCTCAACACTAAGAGGAAAGATGTGTTGAGGAAGTATGCTTGCCAACACAGTAGTGAGTGTTTAGGAATTTTCACGTCTCAACACTAAGAGGAGGATGTGTCTAGGCAGTATGCCTGACAACACAGTAATGAGTGTTGAGGAATTTGTACGTCCCAACACTAAGAGGAAAACGTGTTGAAGAAGTATGCCTGATCACACAATAGTGAGTGTTGAGGAATTTGCACGTCTCAACATTAAGAGGGAGGATGTGTTGAGGCAGTATGCCTGGAAACACAGTAGTGAGTGTTGAGGAATTTGCACGTCTCAACACTAAGAGGAAATCGTGTTGAGGCAGTATGCCTGACAACACAATAGTGGGTGTTGAGGAATTTGCACGTCTCAACACTAAGAGGAAGGATGTGTTGAGGCAGTATGATTGGAAATACAGTAGTGGGTGTTTAGGAATTTGCACGTCTCAACACTAAGAAGAAATCGTGTTGAGGCAGTATGCCTGACAACACAATAGTGAGTGCTGAGGAATTTGCACGTCTCAACACTAAGATGGAGGATTTATTGATGCAGTATGCCCGGCAACACAGTAGTGGGTGTTGAGGAATTTGTACGTCTCAACACTAAGAAGAAATCATGTTTAGGCAGTATGCCTGACAACACAATAGTGAGTGTTGAGGAATATGCGCGTCTCAACACTAGGATATTTAAAATTTATTTGATATGCCTAATAGATATAAAACATTTAGTTTAAGGATAGTTACTTAGCTCTGTCTCCACTATGTATGTCCTTCACGCATGATTGGGCTTTGGGTATATTAGGCTATCCCGTGAGTAAGCAGCATCATGCCTTAGTGATGACATCAGGATGACGACGGATTGATAGATGGACAAAAGTCCCCAGGTCTTGATGGGACGAAAAAATAGTCGGTTGTGAAAAGAGTTGTTCAACAAAACTTACTCGTGGAACCTGCGAAGCTACACTCTCTCCAGGAAATTGCGTCACATTTGCGAGTTGTCCATACGGCAACAAATAATCTTCAGGATTGGACGGCTTGTTTGAGACCCTCTTAGGTATATACTTTGGCAGGGAACATACTCCTAGTTTCGCTTTGTTGCTATGTATCCATGAGCGCCCCAGAACCATATCATGATTCGGGTATTCCTTGACAATATGAAACTTGGCGTGTGTTAGGGCGTCTCCTATCTTGATTTCGAGATTAATGTACCCATAAGCATCTATCGACCTTCCTTTTGAGTTTTCGATCATAGTCGGGCAGTGAACAACTTCTAGCTCTCAGAGTCTTGACGGTGAAAATGTTGAAGTCAGAGGCCGCGTCAATCAGTGTGCTTTCAAACTCGACACCTTTCAGGCGAGTAGTGGTTAGGAGTCCCCATACCTTCCAAGAGAGACTAGGATTTCAGGGTAGCTTCTCTAGTTGAAAACAATCGCCTGCCCGACACAACACGGTTGAGGGCTGAAAATATATCTCGGCGCTGCTCTTTGGAAAAATAGAGAATCTCACACATATGCTCCATCATAGATTGCACGGTTTTGTAAACAGAGTCCCCAGAAATCATTAATGCACAACTCCACCAATTGATGTTCAGTCACATTTGGATCATGACACTCTAATGCCTGAATTCTGAATTCCTTGGTATAATCATTTAGATGTTCTTTGTTTCGCTCCTTCTGAGTTTTGGCCATGTCTGTCTGAGTTTTGGCAAGAATTTCCTGTCTCTCCATTAAATCGATAATGGTAATGGGAGGTTGGTTTCCTATGGCTCCTCCAGTCTCTCGTACTGACGAAGAGGTGGTAGTAGCCCTGGTGATGATTGGAGGCGTCATGCTCGAAGAAATATTAGGAGTAGCGGCGGCTTTGGCTCGAGTAATAGGAGGCGTCACGCCAGAGGGGATGCTTCCGGTGCTGCTGGTGTTGGTGTTAGAGAATGTAACGCCATGGGATGTGTTGACTGCGCTTTCGGACGGTACATTGGTGTTGGTCATTCCCTTTTTCTCTCGTTCGATATGTCCACATACTCTGTCTGCATCGTCGTTGGCGGAGGCACAGACCTCAAACAAGGATTCAACATTGTTTGTGTCATCTCTTAAATTGGTGGTGATCTTCGAGCGAATGTTTGTTGGCTCTTGCTACAGCCGGTTTGCCATACTCTTTAAGAGACAAAACATCTCATTTTTCAGCTTGACAATATCATCTTGATTTGCGACAACATCTTCTAATATTTTTTCCTTACCTTCCATAGTGATTGGATTTCGAGCATTGGCGGCTTTGGAAGTGTTTGGGATGGCCGGGGTAACTCATGAAGCAGAAAGTTGGGATTGGTGATTGAAGTGAATTCTGGTTAATGATTGAATTTATACCTAAGATCCACCATCTTGAGTTTGGGAAGATTGGAATGAAAATTGAGAAATTGGCTTCGCAACCGAGAGATTAAGATCCCACTGTGGTCGCCAGTTGTTTTGGGGTAAAAACTTATTCTGCTAATTTTTGTAAATTTGGGTGTGTTGATGAGAAACGAATTCAAACCCTAAACAAATGCACTGCACGGGAGTACTTTAGATTCGAGAGATCAATCTGTACAATCCTGGCCTAAACCAAGAAATGGCCGTTCCAGTCTTGCTTCGGTCACAAAGTGAAGGAGAAGGATTGATCTTAGGGAGGGAAGCAAAGAAGGTGTGGAGATCAAAAATATTGAATTTTGAAGGTGTGGCTGTTTTATGACTTGTATCAGAATATGAAACTGGCTTGCTGAAGGTAAGCTATCGGTTCTTGGTGTTTTCTGGATACTTGTGTTGATAACCAAAACTGCATTGTTGGTTGAAATAGGTTGAAAACCTATTTATATCAGTCATAGTTGCATGCACCCCGATCTCATAAGAACTGGGAATAGTTGAGTGATGGAGGAGTGGGATCGTGCAGGATGGTGAAAACCACGTCTCCACTATGAGGGGAAGACTGGGTTGTTTCGTCCCGCTACTTATCTAACATCACTAACTGCCCGCCTTTCTTGACACTTTCTTGTAATAGGCGTGTTGCACGCCGCACGATGTTGACCGCCGGACCAATACCCTGATGAACATATCCCAGTTTTTGACATGTTTGATGTCTCGAGTATTTTCATGGAAAATATGCAGCAGGATGCTGAATGGGTCTTGTTTGCAATACCTAGTTATTCTGACCAATCACGCGCAAGCTAGGTGGCGGGTCGTTATGTGTGAGTAGCTGCCAGGAGCTATCTATGTACATTAAAAATGTGGTGATCGGTCCCTATAGGAGAATGGTGGATGGTAGCCATTTTGACATCCTATTGGTTGGCCCAAATTAAATCTAAACTGGTTAAGTTGGCTAGCCAAGTTGGATGGCTTAGATGATTTGCAGAAGTTTGTGCTAATTCATGAAATTTCGTAATCAGAAAATTCAGATGTGAGACCCTCACTAAAACTGCTGTAGAATTCTCATACGAACTCGGATTTTGACGATCCTCCCCTCCATTCTTATCAGAAAAGAATTTACTATTTTCCAACGTGGGAATATTTAGGTTTTATTCTCGTTTAGGAGGTGAAAACAGCCCGACAGTAAAAACTCAGGAAGAATTCAGGAGAAATTCTGTCAGTTTTCAGCCATGACCTAGGTCGTCTTTTAAGCTGTATCTTTTAGCTCGTTAATCCGATTGATGAGATTTTTAAGTATGTTATGCTATACATCCATACGAAACTTTTGGAATGTAGCTCATAATAAATTTTTTTACCAAATGCTCCCATTTATTCGTCCAATCTTTGGATGACCGTTTAGAAGCCATATGGGTAGGCCGCGGCGTGGCCGATTGTTTCTTATGGAAGAGGGGTGGCCATTGATCATGGCCACAGCTCTTTATGGAAAAGGGGGTGGACGTTGATCATGGCCACAACTCTTTGGAATATCATGGCTTGCCAATTAGCATGCCGGTGCGATTTGGAAGGTTGATTAACTAATTGGAATGACGGCCATGTTGACACGACAACCACTAGGTGTTAGTGCAGTTTGGATTTATTTAATGCGTGTGTCGGGTTTAAAGCGACCTGATTGGTCGATAGGAAAGGGGGCCGGCAAGCAGCATGGGCCCGCCCACACTCCAAGTGCGTGCAACGTATTTAGAACGACCTGATTGGTCGATGGGAAAGAGGACCGGTAAGAGTAGCATGGGGGCGTGTCCATCTATAGGTTGCGCCCGCTAGGGTGAAATGGCCGGCCATGTGGCGTGGCCACGCCTCCTCTTATTGCTGCTCCTATTTTCCGCGGCTCCTCTTTTATTTCTTGTTTTCTAATTTTTTGTAGGACTTTGCTCCTACTAGTCCATGGCGGATCAATTGCCTAGCTTGCCTAGGTTTTGTTTCGACCAGCAGGGTCCGAGATATTGCGCAGGCGTAAAAAACCTAATTTTTGCAAATTAATTAGGTTAATATTTGAATCTTGTGAATTATCACAAAATCGGTTAAATTCGGTGAGTTCTGTATGTTGACACAGAGTTCTTTAAATTTTATTGTCAGAGAGCAGCATGCTTTCCGACTGAGTACTTTCATGCAGACCTGAATCTTGATACTTCGGGAAATTGATGCTACTCAGCTGCGAGTGAACACTAATTGTCATGTCATATAAATATTAAGGGTTCGGCTGGGGAACATAGCACATGAAAGTATTCAATGAGCCTTGCATTAATGAATAATACAGGCGGGATGTTGAAATTTACAGAATATTTTGGATTGTTGCTACATGCACCATTCTGGATAAAGTTCATGTAAATATATTGAATTGCTCAATATATGCGTAAGTAAAAAAACTGGGAACTCATTACTTCAAATGGCTCCGTCTCTTTGTAGAATGACGGTACATTAAATACAGAGTTTTACAATCTTTATCCCTGAACTAAAAACCACCATCAACAGCCTGGCAACACAATAGTAAGTGGTTAGGAATTTGTACGTCTCAACACTAAGAGGAAAACATGTTAAGGCAGTATGCCTGACAACACAATAGTGAGTGTTGAGGAATTTGCAC
>JAJJMB010011676.1:624237-663764 GCA_023531105.1 Papaver atlanticum | reverse complement strand
TGACAACACAATAGTGAGTGTTGAGGAATTTGCACGTCTCAACACTAAGAGGGAGGATGTCTTGAGGCAGTATGCCTGGCAATACAGTAGTGGGTGTTGAGGAATTTGCATGGTTCAACACTAAGAGGGAATGTGTCGAGGCAGTATGCCTGGCAATACAGTAGTGGGTGTTGAGGAATTGCATGTTTCAACACTAAGAAAAAATCGTGTTGAGGCAGTATGCCTGACAACACAATAGTGAGTGTTGAGGAATTAGCGCGTCTCAACACTAGGATATTTAAAATTTATTTGATATGCCTAATAGATATAAAACATTTAGTTTAAGGATAGTTACTTAGCTCTGTCTCCGCTAGGCATGTCCTTCGTGCATGATTGGGATTTGGGTATATTAGGCTCTCCCGTGAGTAAGCAGCATCAGGCGTTAGTGATGACATCAGGATGACGACGGATTGATAGACGGACAAGAGTCCCCAGGTCTTGATGGGACGAAATATAGCCGGTTGTAAAGAGAGTTGTTCAACAATATTTACTCGTGGAACCTGAAAAGCTACACTCTCTCCAGGAAATTGCGTCACATTTGCGAGTTGTCCATACGACAACAAACAATCTTCTGGATTAGATGGCTTGTTGGAGACCCTCTCAGGTATAGACTTTGGCAGGGAACATACTCCTAGTTTCGCTTTGTTGCTATGTATCCATGAGCGCCCCAGAACCATATCATGATTCGGGTATTCCTTGACAATATGAAACTTGGCGTGTGTTAGGGTGTCTCCTATCTTAATCTCGAGATTAATGTACCCATAAGCATCTATCGACCTTCCTTCTGAGCTTTCGATCATAGTCGGGCAGTGAGCAGCTTCTAGCTCTCAGAGTCTTGATGGTGACAATGTTGAAGTCAGAGGCCGCGTCAATAAGTGTTCTTTCAAACTCGACACCTTTCAGGTGAGTAGTGGTTAGGAGTCCCAGTTACGTTTACCAGCTGTACCTTCCAAGAGAGACTAGGATTTCGGGGTAGCTTCTCTAGTTGAAAACAATTGCATGCCCGACACAACACGGTTGAGGGATGAAAATATATCTCGGCGCTGCGCCTTGGAAAAATAGAGAATCTCACACACATGCTCCATCATAGATTGCACGGTTTTGTGAACAGAGTTCCCAGAAATCATTAATGCACAACTTCACCAATTGATGTTCAGTCACATTTGGATCATGACAATCTAACGCCTGAATTCTGAATCCCTTGACATAATCATTCGGATATTCGTTGTTTCGCTCCTTCTGAGTTGTGGCTATGTCCGTCTGAGTTTTGGCAAGAATTTCCTATCTCTCCATTAAATCGATAATGGTAATGGGAGGTTGGTTTCCTCTGGCTCCTCCCGTCTCTCGTCCTGATAAAGAAGTGGTAGCAGCGCTGGTGATGATTGGAGGCGTCATGCTCGAATAAATATTAGGAGTAGCGGCGGCCTGGCTCTGGTAATAGGAGGCGTCACACCAGAGGGGATGCTTCCGGTGCTGCTGGTGTTGGTGCTAGAGGATGTAATGCCATGGGATATGTTGACTGCGCTTGCGAACGGTACATTGGTGTTGGTCATTCCCTTTTTCTCTCATTCGATACGTCCACATACTCTGTCTGCATTGTCGTTGGCGGGGGCACAGACCTCAGACAGGGATTCAACATTTTTTGTGTCATCTCTTAAATTGGTGGCGTTCTCCGAGCGAATGTTTGCCGGCTCTTGCTAAAGCCGGTTTGCCATACTCTTTAAGAGACAAAATATCTCATTTTGGAGCTTGACAATATCACCTTGATTTGCGACAACATCTTCTAATATTTTTGCCATACCTTCCATGGTGATTGGATTTCGAGCATTGGCGGCTTTGGAAGTGTTTGGGATTGGTGATTGAAGTGAATTCTGGTTAATGATTTAATTTAGACCTAAGATCCACCATCTTGAGTTTGGGATGATTGAAATAAAATTGAAAATTTATCTTGCAACCGAGAGATTAACCTCCCACTGTGGTCGCCAGTTGTTTTGGGGTAAAAACTTATTCTGCTGTTTTTGGTAAATTTGGGTGTGTTGATGAGAAACGAATTCAAACCCTTAACAAATGCACTGCACGGGAGTACTTTTAGATTCGAGAGATCAATCTGTAAGATTCTGGCCTAAACCAAGAAAAAGCCGTCCAGATTCAATTCGGCCACAAAGTGAAGGAGAAGGGTTGATCTTAAAGAGGGAAGCGAATAAGGTGTTGAGATCAGAATGTTGAATTACGAAGGTGTGGCTGTTTTATTACTTGTATAAGAATTATAACTGGCTTTAGTGCACCCATGATCTCGTAGGAAGTGGAGGCAGTTAAGTAGTGGAGAAGTGGGGTTGTGCAAAAGGTGGTGGCCATCACGTTTCCATTATATGGGAAGACCGGTCACCCTTTCACCCACTACTCCCTCATTGCTTAACCGTCCGTCCTTTCCCGACACTTTCTCGGAATGGGCGCGTTGCACGCCGCACGCCGTAAACCACCATACCAATACCCCAGTAAGCATCCCCCAGTTTATGACATGTTCGATGTCTCGAGTGAATGGGTCAAGTCGTGAAACTTGCTGCTTAAAGTAGCACATAGTGCTTTTAGGTCAAATAATAAAATTATTGTGAGATCAATATTCATAAAGCATCATTTATAATTGATGCACATGAAGCATCGCTTTTACACAAACTTCTGAAAACAATCGATGTGCAGGAAGCATCGTTGTTTTAGAGTTTGTCCAAATTAGTCGCGAGTTGAATGTCTTAAAAAAAACGTGACCGGCCACCTTTGGGCGATCGTTTGGGAACCCTATAAGCAAGCCACATCTTTGCCGATCATTCCCTGTGGAGTAGGGATGGCAGGTGATTACATAGATACCCTGTTGGCCTCCTTAAAATAAATCTAAACCATTTGACCAGACTATCGAAGTTGGATGGATGAGATGATTTGCGGCAGTTGCGTACTGCCGTTGGATTATGCAAACAGTGCGACCAGCTTCTTTTGGGTGATCGTTTGGAGACCACATGAGCAAGTCGTGGCTTGGCCGATCGCTCCTCGCGGAAGAAGGGTGGCTGGTGATCAAAGTGTCACCCTGTTGGCCATCTAGAATCCGATCTAAGTTGTTCGACTAAGCTGGCGAAGATGGACGGACGCGATTGATTGGCGGCAGTTGCATAACGCCGTTTATTCAATTTAGGGTTTTTAAACACGCGCGATCACCCTACTTTGGGCATTCATTTTGATGTGCCTATGGATTGCCGTGTGAAGTTTGACCAGCTAGGGATGAATGTGGGTAGCCGGTGAACACACTGGCGCTTCTTTGATCGTCCAAAACACGATCTAAGCCGTCCAACTTGGCTGGCTATGTTGGATGGATGCGGTAGTTTTTAGACCATTATGGTCGGTCTTAGCTCGTTTGAGCTCTTTTTTCAACAGCGCGATCACCCTAACTTCTGGTTAACGACCAGGGATGCTGCGGGTGAACTAAAAGTATCCCGATCGGCTGAGGTAATAGTGGGCCTGCCGGTGGACATTATGGAGGTTGCCTAGTTCCGCTAGGAAGAGGCTAAGCTTGTTGAATTGTGTGGCAAAATCGTGTGGCCGCGATTGCTCCTTAAAACTGACATGGACAGTCTAGATTTTCCTTAAGGAATTTAGGCACATCGATCGTGCTAAACTTTAATTAAAAAGCGCGTTGACACAAAAATCTCTTTATCAGAGAGTGGTGTAGCCTGTGCAAGTGTTTTCATGCGAATCTCAATACCGACACTTCGGGAGATTCATGCTACTCCGCTGCGAGTGAACATTAATCGTCATGTCATGCCAATATTGAGAGTTCTGCTGGGGAACATAGCATAGGAAAATACTAGACAGGTAAATTAGTAAATAATGCTGGTGGAAAATAAAATTCATAGAATATTTGGGATTGTTGCTATATGCACCATTCTGAGTGAATTATATATATATATATATACAAATATATTGAATTGCTCAATACATTTGTGAGCGAAGAGGTTTATGCACTCATCACTTTCAAATAGGTTCTGTTCCTTTGCAGGATGACAGCGCATTAAAAACAGGGTTTCACAATTTTAGCCCTTAACTGAAAACCACCATTAACACTAATATTTTCAATCTAGCAAAGAAGAAAGAAGCTTCAATTCAGGATATGATTGTCCCTGAAGTATGGGATCTGAATCGAATAAGAAATCTAACTCAACAAGGGATGCCTGAGATGATGGAGTTTTTTGCAGTTCTAGGCTCTCTTCCAACTCTAGATGATTCTGCAGACGATTAGCTCATATGCACAAAGCTTGGAGGTTTCAAGGAACAAGTATGCTAGCAAAGGCTCATTGAACAACTTCTTGCTACATATATTGAAGTCCCTTATTCATGCATCTGGATCAAGTTTGTTATGCCAAAGCTTCAATTTTTATGCGGTTAGGAGCTCAAAATGCCAAATTCAGATCACAACTTGCTCTCTCTGCAACTCCCATCAAGAAATAGTCAATCATCTGTTGATGCATTGTGAATACTCACATAAAATCTGGAGCTATTTTATAAATGGATATAACATAAGGTGGGTTCAAGGAGGAACACTTACAACACAATTGTAGGGCGTGGAAATTTCGCAGAGGGAGGAACATGGGAAGAAAATTTGTCCCTTGATTATTTTTGTTGTTTGCTGGGCACTTAAAAAATGAAAGAAACCACAAAGTAATGGCTCACAAGAGACCAAATGAAGTTGCGAAAACTATCATTGAGGTCAAAAATCAGATTTGTATATGCGGAAGCAATGAAAGATGGTTCTGAGCACTCTGTTTTCGTGATTTGATCATACACTGGAAGGTTTTTACTGATTCTAGATAATGTATACATAAAACAAAGTCATCTTTTATGCCGGGTGAGCCTTTTACTTGGAGGCCTTTGGCCTTATTATATTTTCTATTTATAAAATCATCACCTTTAAAGTCAAAAAGAAAAAGGAATTATTCGAGGTAATGTACCGTCAAATTTTGTAATTTAGTAAGTTTAATTTTGTAATTTAGTAAGTTTTGAACAATTTCAGTTACACATAATCCAAAATATTGGAGAAAATTCCTGACACTGGTTAAAGAGCATATCAATACCAAAGCCATCGTCACTTTGAAGGTTGTTGCTGTAATACTGCAGTTATTTCTTTTTCCCAAAGAAAACTTCAAGAGGTAAACTTTCATCTTTTATTAGAAAACTCATACTATGAGGGTTCTTATTAATCAAATTTTTTTGTTGTTTTTATGAATTCAATTTGTTAGAAAAGATAGTGAAGTTTTGATGTTTTAGGTAATATTAAAAACTGCGAAAACATTGTTAGTTTGGAATATCTACCAAATCTAATCGAGGGGGTTTTCCTCTTTATTTTATCAAATTTAGTTTGGATTAATATGATTTTACTTTGTTTGCATCGTGGAAGATGTTATACGTTGTGGTCTCTCATGCTCTCGGTCATGAATGAGACAGACACAAGTCTACAGACTTTACACATATGACGTGCGTAATTCTAGAAAGGCTTGACAAAGGGACTACGGAAAACAATCCTTTTTGAGACAAAGGTTTATCCGTTTAACTAATTTAGAAGAAAATTATCATAGCGTGAACTAAACACTTTATACTTTGGATTTTAATTTTTAATAGTCCATGTTTGTCAAGGGCGTAGGAATAGTTGCACCCCAACAATATGTTTTCAGTTACATATATAGTTCATGTGTTCTCTATATAACCAGTAGCATATAACCATTTGAGTTATGGGGATCCCATGGTTGGATCTTCTGGACACCCCCTAACTGTTTAAACTAACCCCTGATTTATGTGCAAGAGTATGAATTTATGGCGCAATAATAGCGTGTCTGACTCCGTGTTCGAATCACGTCAGATTCACTACGACTTAATAAAAATAAAATAAATTAGATACTGAAGTTGAGACAGTTCTGAACCTTTTGATCATATTGAGTCGTCCTCATGACCTTATATGTAGTTGGAAAATAATTAGACTGTTCGGGCATGTTAATTTTTGTCCTATCTTTTATTATATTTCAATATTTCAATATTTCCTTATTTTATTTTGTGAAACTACATAGCTTTTTTGTCGAGACTAGATCGACTCCTTTCATGGTTTCTTCATTTGTGGTACCAAAATTTACTATTAAGGTTGTAGATAACTATGTCAGTATCAGTGAGGAAGTTTTTATACTATACATTATCGTTTACAGCTACGCTCCCAAAAAAAGGAAGCGAGTAATAATGACAAAAAGATCGATTGAGGAGAAAAGATGAAGATGGTGATTAAGTTGCAATGTATGAAAAAGGAAAACAATAATAGAGACTATAATTGTCCTACTAATTAACACCCTTGATGTTAAGCCATTGTTTCCGGTTCTTGATAGGAATGTGTTGATTGAACTTTTCGTGATATAATACTATTGCGGCCACCCCTATTTTATGCAAGACACATACCGGACATACAACACTGGTGTAGATAAAACCTGGGCTCAAAAAAGGAAAACAACTATACAAAAATAGTGGAATGCCAAAGAGAAAAGCTTGAAATTCATGGATGGATCAAAAATGTAAATATTCACTTTTGCGATTAGTTTTTAATGGATCTCAATTCTATTGTTAATGATGTTCTTGGAAAGCAATTCTATAGCTCCATTTTACAATATTGTTCATATTATAGTGCGGTGCGGTTCACCAGGTTTTTGGCTGTTTTAAAAGGAATTAATTAACTACTTATTGGAAAACTTCAATAGTTTATGCATTATTTACCTTACTGTTTACCTAATTGTTATTTTGATAATTTAAATTTTTATACACATCGGACTATTTTTTCTTCAAAATATATTTCCTGGAAAAAAATTAAACTCATTACTTTAAATTTTTTAAAATAATTTTCCTTCAAAATAGTTTTTTTTATTTGTTCAAGCAAATAATTCAACCCTGGGTAAACAACTACATGTATATTCAAACTACGCTTTCCTATTCTAATTAATTTGATAAGTAAAAACCCTGCATCATCCACGTAAGTTGGGTTATGCGAATACTTCTAATAGGTGGATGATGTTCACGTTTTATCAATAGTCACTTAACTTATCCTGGATGAAAAAATAAACAATCAATGGTAATATCTGGATATTAACATAAACATATTAATGATTTTTTTTTTTTTTAAATTCACAGAACATATCAGGTTAAAAATCCTGAGTTGTATGTCAGAAAACTTTGTGGCGCATGACACTGATCACAGGTTGAGCCGGGGCCATAAGGCCCCGGTGATACCTAGTATTCTAATAAATTCACAAGAAAAATAATAAATCAGTAACAAATAGATCCAAAACAAACAACATAGAGAGAAAGACATAAAGTAGACAAGGAAGAAGAGAGACATACAAAGCCGTGTCTCTGTTCAGCACTGATAGCATATACAAAATCAATAAGATGAATACTGATTACTAAGATTAGTATTCATGGATTAAAATTAGGAGTTAATAATTTCATATTATTTATTTTTTTGTCGATTCTTGTTCTTACCTTAACTAGTTCAATAAATTGGTTATTAGGGTTCCTGTGATTGTTAGAGATAATTGAAGTTTTGATTTAGGATGTGGCAGTTTGATATTTGTTGGAATCTAAAGGGAAAGAAATGCTTTCATTTTATAAACCGGGGCTGAATCGATTCTTTTTGAATTTTAGTGTAAGTCATGGCCGAGTCGATTAAGAATCAGAAGTGCGAAGGAATCAATGTTATCTCATTAGCTATCATTATTGTTGCTCTCAAGTATTCTTTTATTGCTTCTCTTCTTATTTTCATTCTTATTACTCTCTTATGAATGTAGTATCCCATTCTCGTCTTGTACATATGTGTTTGATTGTTTCATTGATTTTTTGTACATGATAGGTAAAGCTTGAAGCAAAAACAGAAGAAAATGAAGGAGACAAAGCTCAGAAGGGGTGGATTTGTAAACTTAAAAATAAATAAACGATAATTAGAGAAAATAAAATAAATATTGGTTAAAAGAGAATTTTAACAGTGAAATTATGATTTATTAACAATATAGGTACCAACCCTTAATTTTCAAAATAATACCAAACCAAACTGTTGGACATTTACCGGGTACCAACCGTTAAATAACCTGCCCGTTAGACTAGGTCTTATGGAGGTTCCTATCCTCTTCCCAGCTGAAAAAAACGTGGCCTAAACCCCTTATTCCCTCTCACGCTCTCTACTCTGTGGGAATCCCTGCGGGAAGAGTTTGCCAACTGACAATGGTTATCTATTTTGAAAAAGTGAAAAATGTAAAATCATTGCCCGTTCTGGTCTTAAAAATCGGACAATGATTGTCCGTTCCATAGGAACGACTGGCCATTAACCGTTCTCGGTTTTATTGAAATGGCTAGCCATTGTCCGTTCCTTGACCTCTTTTGGTTTGCACTTTGTTAATACCAATTCCATTTTTAGTATTCTTCGGCCGAATATTATCGACACTCTCTTTACACCTGACCGGGTAAACGGTTCTGGAGCTTCGTACGACCTTTTTTGTAATGTTTAGGACAACATGTTTATGGTGCATGATGCTTACCAAAACTTGCAATGACAACGTAGTTAATGGTGTTTCCCCGAAACCATATACTGATAATGAAGAAGTTTTCATCGATATATGTATGTTTAAGCGAGGATTATTAATTCCGTTGAATTCGAGTAAGATGAAAAAATAATTTTATTAATTTCTAATATGGCACAAGATATAACACTGATTAATTGCTGAATTTTTAACCTTAACTTACTATCGGAGGCATCGCAGTTGCATTTAGCTGGTGTAGCAAACCTTTAAACCGCTAGGGACCATAACGATCGAGTTTTGTCTCGGGAGGGTTTATAAGAGGTTACCCACAAAACCTATCATCCAGATACGATGATATTAAACGTCATCACCATCTTCAGGTTGATCACGACATAATTCCTCCGGATTGCACGCGTGCATCCTCTCCTTCAGCAATAAATACCATTCATATTTCGCCTCCCGTTCCTACATGAAGCAAACAAAAACTCATTAGTGTTTCATTAAAATAGTGTTTTTAATATAATTTTAGGTAACTCTAAATCACTTACACAATCATTCCAAATCCAACCATTTGGTAGGTTTTTATAAAGTTGCAGTACAAAGGCTAAGTATCGTTTCACTTTTTTTTTTTTAAATAGATGTAACCCTGGTTTGTATAACCCGATTTTTTCTTTGGTTTGAATTTTCATTTCTAATCAATAAATGTTGAACTACCAAATCCCATAAGTTAACGCCTGCAACAATATTTTGTGTAACATCTTCTGCAACAAAAACATTCATCCAAGATTGAATGATAGTCGTGTCTTCTTCGGTAGTGAATCTGTCGATCATAACTTATAAAAAAATTAAAAGAAGATTTAGAAAATAAAAAAGAAGACGTAGAAGATGTAGAAATTATAGAAGATGTTGAGAATTAGATTGTGTTATTTTGGTGGAGAGTGACACAATTTATACTAAATTTAGGGATTTGTTTTATTGACATTTCAAATCACTTTACTGATTTATGTCGCCTCTTCTACTCGCTCCTGTTACTGATGCCTGTTGTCAGATGAGTTTTCTTATCACCCCATGTGTTTGGTTTTGTCATACCGCTCATTACTTTGTCACACTGTCGATGATTTGTGTAGATGAGTTTTCGTATCAATGTATCTGTTTCGTTTTGTCATATCAATTTATATTATTCATCACAAAACTTAACAGTAACCATATCAATTGAACAACATGAATCAAAATTAGGGATTATTGAGTTGATAAAACTCCTTAATACCAATTGGAACTAGCAATTATAAGGTCCAAGAGCAAACCCAATCAACGAATCGTGAAGAATCAGAGGGAAGATAACAGTTATATGAAAATTTTAGGCTTTTCTCCTCATGGAAGTTATAGAATGAACCCTGGTCGAGTCCTCCGTGAATTTTGAGTACAAATATGGAACGGACAATGGTCGTCCAGTTCAATCGACGTTGACTGGTCAAGGCAGCTGGAACAGCTAATGAATATCCGTTTTATAGTACACGACTAATGATAATCTGACTTTGATAGAACGGTTGATGATTAACCGTTATTTTTGCAAAGAACGGCTAACCATTACCCATCCTATGCGAATTACTGCTGGGCCTAGGCTCTTCCCAAGCTGACGCGGAAAAACAATTGGGAAGGGCTAAAAAGAGCCATGAGACCCGGTCTTAGATTATTCCCACTGGATTTGCCCTAACATGTAAGTGCCACATGAGTACAAGTGAAATCATGAGTTATGTTCCCTCCTTTGGGTTTGAACCTCTCCTTCCTCATCTTCATCGCCTACAGAGAGACCGAGAGAAACAAATAATTTATTCGAAACCTTAATTGAATGGTGCTCCTCCACTAAGAAACTTCAAGAAATCTTAGCTTAATTCTTTCTAAGAGAGATAAAAGTGATAATAATGGCTTTAAATTTAAGTAATACTTGGTTTCCATCTCCTCCCCTCTATTGTCATCCATCTCCACGTATATCAAAGATACCTACTTGTAAATATCTTTGTTTCTCAATTCATTCGACGACTTCAACTCGTTCTTATAACATCAGAGTTAAATCATCTTCTTCATCTTCAAGTGATAAAGGAAATGAAATCCCTGAGGAATTGGATATGAATTTGTTGGGTGATGAATTGATTAACCGGATATTGAGTATGAAAGATGCTGATGAAGTTTTGGAGATGATTTCTGAGAAATATCAGAAAGATACAGGTGTTGTTGGGACTTCCGATTGTTGTATGATCATAAATTCTGCACTTGAAAGGGGAAATTTCTTATTGGCTTTATCGATTTTCTCTGCAATGCGATCAAGCTTCGAGCAAGGTATTAATCGTTTCTGGTTTTGATTATATTGTTGTTAGCATCTCTAGTTCACTGTGTTTGTTAGTAGGGCATTTTATACTTGAATTACTGAAATTTAAACACCCTACACTGGTTAAGCAGAAGTGACCACATTCACTAACTGATATATTTGTGTAGGGAGATTAACTCACATGATGTGCTAAATGGGAATTACATAATATATCTGTTTAGAACACGATAGATTCTTTAGTCTTGCTTCTAACTGGTTTGAGTGAACAGATTCTTCTATCAAGGATTGGAAGTGGAGTAGGCCAGATGTGCGGACTTATGCGTCACTAGTTCGAGGACTTGCAGCATCTTTGCGGGTCTCTGATGCTATTAGGATGGTAAATGAGGTTTGCCGAGTTGGAGTTTCATCTGGGGAGGAGGTACATAGTTTATCCTTCTTCTTTATTGATGGGCAATCATCCCCTTTCTCAATGGCAGTAGGTTTTATGTAAGACAAAGGTTTCTGTTAATTTAGATTCTTTCGAGTATATTCACTTCCATTCACTTACTCGTGGAGGAGTTTGGCCGGTGCTAGGAACTAACCTACTGAATTTGTTGAAAGATTTGATCAATCTTCGTTTCTCATTTGATTCTTTGAATCTTCAAATGATAAGCGGCAGAATCCAAATACCAAATCTAACTTTCAGTGCATTGAGTTTGTACTCATACCATGGGGTCCAAAGAAAAGGCAAAACCAAACTAGGATGAGCTGCACATTGTGTTGTACTGTGGCAAGAAGCCAAGAGCATTTAACCACCTGCGACTTCAACATAAACTTGGAACTAACCAACCTCCACTATCAATCTTAAGCAGCAGCTCATCAATACCTCGGCAAAGCTATTACCTCTTTCATTTTATAACCAACCCTGTGGGTTCTTGTTAATCACCTCTTTGTTAATGTAGTAATCTGTTCTTACATTCAATTCTATTACAGTTATTTTGTCTGTGTTTACTTTTTTTTTTTAAGCAAAAGAACATTCTTACTCTCTGTTAGCTGGCACATAATCATTTGCAGGTGCCTTTTGGTAAGGTTGTGAGATGTCCGAGCTGTACGATAGCTGTTGCTGTTGCACAACCTCAACATGGTAGTCAAGTATGCATTTGAGAAATCTCTTTTGTTCCAGCTGTTTCCTGTTTATGTTTAAAAGTGTCTAAATATATTGAGTAGCAACACTGTTCTGCTGCATAATGTAGTCTAGGTAGTCAACACCTCCAGTTTGTTTTTTCATATAGGAGTTGGGAAACCTTATACGGTTATACCTACAGTAGCATTTGTTTCTGTTATTTTCTGTTCTCTTTCTCACACCTATCTTTAGTTCTCAACTTACCAAAGCATCTATTTTCTGCAGATAGCATCATGTGCCAAGTGTCGCTACCAATATGAGCTTGTTTCTGGAGATATAGTTAGTATTGAATCAGAAGAAGTCAGGTTAGATTTCCATTTACTGTAAATTCAACATATTCATTGTACATAAATTTGGTATGTATGTCGGTAACAGTAAGTCATACTGATTCTATCTTCTGCTTGAGAATTATAACGTCTAGTAATTGCATAGGTTCTCCAGGCCCCTTGCCAATCTATGAGCATATACTTTCTGGCACCCTTTTTCTGATTGATTTTTGCGTTAGTGTTTGTACATGTCCCATTTTGGAGGGTGATGATAAAGTTATAAAGATCTAATGGAAATGTTGTCTGGATTCTTTTAATCATACAAGTTAATGGGGGACCTGACCCCATGGGATCATTGATTTACTTACACCTGTTGGGTGTTTTTCTTTTTCTTTTCAGTTCTGGTCCATTAAATGATTATTATGTTTCATCTTTTGATCTTGGAGTATTCACTTTTTCTAAGGATCTCCTCCTGCCGAACGCAGCATGGATACTTCGTCTTGGGAAAGGGGGCTGAGGTTCCTGCAACTAACGAGGAAGAACATTCCTGCAGCTGTTCACTCTATTGTGGTACATATTCTCATACTAAATTCTCAAAATCCGTTTTGTCTTTCTTAAAATTATTGGAGGAGGCATATTTCATGACTGTACAACAGAGTATTTTCAATTGTGTGGCACTCTCTAGTACATTTCTGGCACGCTTGTTTTACATGTAATGAAGCAGACCAGCGAAATGAACTGTTCACAAGTTAATGGTAAACAGTTGATAAGAAAAAGAAAATTAGGGTGACTGTTCAACCTGGGTGTATGCCTGTTGAACTACTGCCTGATTTTCACGTTTCTATAATCGAATCTTTGTTTTCCATTATGTACCCAAACAACTTTGTGATTGAAACCCCGGTATAAATGTATAGTGTTTCTTTACATTTATCATATTCCAAGGCTTTAGGTTGTGGCTGGATCTCATTCTGCTAGAAATCAACCATTTCACTCATTGCAGTTAAAGCGTTTCTTACGAAACAAATTATCTCATGTCAGATCTTCTCCAGTGAATGTGAAACAAGATTTTGCATTATCACATGCTTAATCTGCTACTGAGTGTCATGTGTTCCCCATTCAGGTTCAAACTCCTACTGGAACAGCTCGCACACACAGGTTTGCTACTAAAACAGTGGAACTTCCTGCACGAGAAGGAGAAAGAGTAACTATTTCTCTGGCAGCTCCATCAAGTGTTTATCGGCAGGTGGGCCCCCTAAAATTTACTACAAAAGCACCTGGATTCAACCCAGGGGAACCCATGTGTTTGACAAACCATAATGATGGTCGAGAATCAGAATTACTACGGGCCCCTTCAAAGAATGAACGTTTGTCTTTGCTTAGCCCTTCAGTTCTCTTCCCTGTACTTGGGGTACTTGCTACTGGAGATGCTGCTTCAGGGATTATTAATCCCAGCTTGCCACAATTCATTTCTGTTGCTGCAGTTGCTTCGGTTGCTCTAGGAACTACTTTGAATACTCTAGTTCTGCCTCAACTAAATCGGGTATGAATGTGGAATTTAATCACTTCCAATTGACTGACCATGATGGACTATTCCAAATTCAAATCTATCTTTTATCTAAACCTTCCGCTTCATGTTTTCAGCTTCCTCAGAGGTCAGTTGATGTTGTTGCTATCAAACAGCAGCTTTTGTCTCAGTATGATATACTTCAAACTCGTATAAAGAACCTAAGAGAAGCTACGGAGAAAGAGGTATAGCTTCGTGGAAGTTATCTTCTTTACAGTTTCTTTTGATCAAATTATTTACTATAAAATTTGATCTCCATGAGTCGGGAGTTGAGGCAGTGAAAAATGTGATTTTCACGAGGTAGAGAGCAGGACGGAGCCAGCCTTACCAGTCCATAAAATTTCCGACGATTATCGGGCATGGAAGTTACAGTTTCTTGTGGCCAATTTATTTACTAAAATTTGGATCTCCATGAGTGGGGAGCTTAGGTTAGTGAAAGATGTGACTTTCATGAGATAGAGCAGGACGGAGTCAACCTTGCCAGTCCATGAACTTTCCCGAGGATTGTCGGCCTTGCTTTTCTGTTTGTCACTACATGATTGTTGTTATTATCATTGAAGATCCTCAAAGTAGAGCAGAAAATTTTATTTGTTTATGCCTTCAGATAGTTTATATTTATGCTTTTAAACATTCACGTCCACGATTCTACCTTCAGCTGTGAGGTATAAAACTTTTTTTTTGACAGATATGGATGTTGGCCAGAATGTGCCAACTGGAGAACAAAATCTTAGCTGTCGGCGAACCCTCTTACCGGTGAAATCCTCTAAGCATTTCCCTTGCAACATCAAATTGTATCAATTAAATTTTACCTATCTTCTTTTACTAAATTTACACTTAACTGGTATATGTGTTGGAATGATGGTCTCATTATCTATTTTATTTTTATAAACTGATGGCCTCATTTTAAACTCTGTCTTATAATTTTTCTTGTTTTCATTTGTTTGTTCTAGTGCTCGAAGAAATAGAGTCAAAAGGGTTCGAGAAAGCTTGGAAAATTCTCTAAAAGGGCGGATTGAACTGATTGACAGCTATGCAAGAGTAAACTTTCCAAAATACTAGTGTAAAGATTTATTTATTTTTATATTATATTTCTCATTTTAACGTAATTAACCCAATTGGATTGTCAGATTTCATCTATGATTGAAATTGAGGTGGAGTTGGACTCTGATGTCATTGCTGCTGAAGCAGTGAGCAATGCGGTCTGTACCAAAATCACGTTTCTACTTTGATGTTAATGGTGTCCGTTTTTAACAATATGTCCCTTTTTCTGTGCTGTTCTAGTTATTATACATTCTAATCGTGACTGGGTTAGCAGGAAAATATTGTGGAACAGATTGAACAAACCATGGAGCTAGAAAACCTTGAACAGGCAAGACAATTGTTACTGGGAACATCTTTCTCAGAAACATCAGTTCGTTCTAAACTGAGATGTATGAAGTTGCATAAGCCTAGTTGATTGATGTGGTTTTCTGATGTTCATTATTAATCCAGGGGTGGAGGGAGCAAGTTGAGGCGAATGATGAGGTAGAAAGACTTCTCAGTTCTCAGCCGATGCCCACTGAACAGGTATGGGCTATGTTAGGCTACGTTTTGGTACACAATTTTCAAAATTTTGTTAGGTTCAAAAACACAAAGGCCAATCGTTTTAACTTTTAATTTCAAAACAAGCTTTGCAATCAATTGAAAGTGACCTAATAGTGGATGTGATATAACATATAAAATGGTTTTTTTTTTTTGGTCATCTATGGGAAAGTGTTTTGGGAAAAAAAAAAACTTCTGGACATAGTATCTAGATCACACAAACCAACTACCACCCTGAGTTCTCATATTCTTGCTTTATGATTTAATCATATGGATAACGTAGGTTTATCTCTTATATGCCTGTATAGATAGGCGGCCTGTAAATTTGTCATCACCTTGTCAAGAACTTACATACACATGGTCATGGGCAAGAAGAAGGTAGTTTTCTCAGATGGTTGGTAACTCATCTTACGGACATCCCTTTTGCTGGCTTCCAAAGTAATGGCAGTTACAGAAACACATTGCGCTGATAAAGTTTTCTTAAGCGATGGTAGCTTGCTTCCACCAGGAAAAGGAGCAATAGAATTCCTCCCCGCAAATTATACTGTTTTTGTTGTTGAATGTAACGCATTTTCTCATATATATAGTTCATTTCTACAGGATAAAATTTACTTGCCATTTTTCCGTGTACAAATTCACTTTTTGGACCCTACTATTGCTAAAATCTGTCCTAATTTGGACCCTGATCTCATTTTGGTTTCTGATTTAATTGATGATGTCTCTCTATCTTGGAATGTGGCTTTGGTAAACAGGAATTTTCCTCCTCATGTGGCATGTAACATTCTTAATATAAGGCTCCTCTGTTCTCAGTATGGGGTTTTATATAAGGATAAAATTAGATGGAAGTTGGAAAGTAATTGAATTTTTACCGTAAAAAGTTTATATGCTAAACTGTGTGAGCCAAAGAATGTTAATGTTAATGTTGTTTGTAGAAAAAAATTCTAGAAAAAGGTTTCGAATCTTGATATTTCTCCAAGGATTAAGCTTTTCTTTTGGAAATGCTTAAATAATGCTTTGGCCTTTGGAAATGCTTAAATAATGCTTTGGCCACTAGGCAACAGTTTCGATCAATTTAGGGGAATAGACACCTCTTGTCATATGTGTGGTGCTGCTGTAGAGTCTTTGACTCACTTGTTTTTTGATTGTTCTTATGCAAAAGCTGTTTGGATGCTCCCACCAGCACCCAATGTTTCAAATGTTCATAGCAGTGATTCTTTTCTTGATCATTACAATGAATGGATCAAAAACAAAGATTCTTCTAGTTTGTCTTTAGAATTAACAGCAACTAAAGCTTGGTTCATATGGAAAGAAAGGTGTGATAGAGTTTTTTCAAATAAAGCTAGTACTAGTATTAGTTTGTCGATCCAAATTCAGAGGTATATTCAGTTTTGGACCCCCTCTGGGATGACTGATCTACCTACTGCAAATATGATTATTCCAAGTATAGTTAAGCCTTTGCCTAATAGACGATGGAAAAGACCTTTAGGCGATACTTCTAAGATCAATGTGGATGCGGCATGGATATCAAATGTTACTAATGCAGGGTATGGGTTGATTTTTAGGACTGCAACAGGTTTTGGAGCGAGAGGAGGTCACTGTAAGGCTTCTTCAGCTGAAGAGGCGGAAGCACTAGCTGTTTTCGAAGGCGCGAAATGGGCGAGAGAAAGATCCTTATCAAATTTCTCTCTTGAAGGGGACTGTAAAAAGGTGATGGATTATTTGAATGGAAAGAAAACTTCAATCTCTTGGCAGGTTCAAAGGTTATTAGAGGAGGTAAAAAGAATGATGGCGGAGGTTACAAATTTTTTGGGCTTCCAGTTCATTCATCGAACTGGTAACAATTCAGCAGATCTTCTCGCAAAGGGGGCTAGGCTGTCTAGCTTTTCTCAACAAACGTGGGTGCAAATTCCAGAAGTGATTAGGCGATCTTTGTTAATTGAACAGTCTAATGAAATATCTTCTATTTCTGTTTCTGAAACATCTTGTAATCTTAACAACTTGGTTATTTAATTGAATGAATGTTTTTGTTTCTCAAAAAATAATAATTCACTTTTTGTTTTTGTTTTGTCCAACTACTGTATAGAGAACAACATGTACATGGTCTGCCGCAAATACTACTCAAAATTTTAGCTATTCATTTTATTTTTTGTTTCCTAAAAGTTGAGTTATTTCATTAAACAAGGTAATATTTATTTTTTTTAAAAGGTAATATTTTTAATTCGTATAAAAAAAAGGGTAATATTTTTAAAATTACCCCGTGATGGTTGTAATACAACTCCTGTTATTAAATTTATCTATTATTAGTTTTTGATTAATACAAAGAGGATGGATGATGTCCCAATTATTAAGATTATAAACATAACTTTTAGCATGTTTGGCAACAGTATTAGCCATTGTGTTACCTGATATGTGCACAAAAGAAAACCCCTGAAAATTTGGGAAAAAATCTGTAATCCTTCTTGTCTCCAAAGTAGTTTTATTCTGTGAAATGACAAGAGTACCAAGTACACCGTAATTTTGTCCATATCAACCTATATGACAGATACTTTGCGTGATCTAATATAGACAGAGACTGTCAAGAAGATAGCAACCACAAGGTATACACTTGGTATATAAAATCGGTATGGAACCCAAACCTATCCAATAGGGATCAACCAGAGTGTTTTGATTCACGTACATGTGCAATTACTTTATTATAACCACAACAATAATAATAATTATAGTACGGAAAGTAAAAAGTAACAGCACGCAACAATATTTTGTTTACGAGGAAACCATGAAAACTCCCAAGACCTAGTCCATTTTTGAATACTCTCAGAATTAAGTTGCTATACAAAAACCACTACCAACTTCGTATAGTTGAGACCAAGTAATCTATTCCTAGTTACCTAGCTTCCTCAGTATCCCCGTGTATGTAACCAATCTGTCCAACGCACATCAATCCTAAGATAGAATCTACTATCTTAAGTTGCTTCACCCGCCGTGAAGACTTCTTGCACAACTCCTTTGGATCGTATTATGAAACAATAAAGGACTAATCTGTATTCGGTAACTTCTCTCTCAGTCTCAAGAAGTAAATCAGAGATTTTATGTCGAGTCAAGCAAAGACTCTTCCTTTTGATCTAATAAACTCCTTTGTTTGGTTAGATATACCAGGATCTAGATTATCAAGATAATTAGATCTACGTATACGAACTATGAGATTCAGATACTGAAGAATACCACCAAATGATAGTTTGCCGATCTAATACGATTAGCAATAAGATGTCTATCAAAAGATAAACAACGCTAAATCGGATCCCATCTGATCAAGTATGTGCACGAAGTAAATCACAAAGATAGGAAATTAATAAGAAATCTTTTTTTCTACAAATCTTCAATATCTTCAATGCACCTGCACAAACAAACTTAATTCCACTTATGATCGATCTAACACAGAACGGAGTATGTTAACGATGGATTATCACAACTCTATCATCAGATCTAAAAACAGATTTGAACCATTGTTAATCCTTTGATCTAGTTTGAGTGACCTTATATCAAAAGAGAAGGCTCTCAAGAATAATCAAACTAGGTGCAATCAAGGTTTAACAAATGCTAGTCAATCAAATCAATAATCGAAACTAAAATAACAATACAAATTCTAGTTTCCCACCAAAGGTACAATCTAGACGCTTCTTGATCCCACAGAAGTCTTTGTACTAGTGGAAGTAAGAGATTTCTCCTAATTAGGTTACTCTTCTCTCCATGATAACATTATAAGTAATATTATTAGTTGGCTACATCAGTGTCTACAAATGAAGTGCGTTCCTCAGGATAAGTTTTTAATAAGAACAAACTTCACCATTTTATAGACCAAGGTAGTTTGGACACTGAGGAATTTCCATAACCGGAAAATATTCTCAAGATATGCAATAAGCACCAATATTCGGTTTTGTCTAGTTCCAACCAATATCCAACTGTTGTACTGAAATCCCTTATGGGTAACAACTCAATATTAATTGGTATACAAGTAATAATTTACTAATATATGCTCTAGAGATATGTTTTACTTGCTGGAAAAATAAAACATACTTTATATATTCAAAAATCTAAATAGAAGATTCTCAAACATTTTGGTTTCGGGTCTCACCTTAAGTATCAAGAATATCTTTGAACAATAAAAAAATATGATTACACATGTTCAAATTACTCACTATGTCGACATCTTGAACTTTCCTATTCAGCAAACCCACATTCCGAAAATCACACAAACCCTTGAGAATACTTGAAACCGGAAATATGATTTTTCTATGGGTATCGGTTCTGCTAGACATCCCCAATAGGGATTGGTCCTGCTATAGATCCCATATAAGTAGGGGTCGGTCCTGCTATAGATCACCATTAGGGATCGGTCCTGCTATAGATCCCCAATAGGAACCAGACCACCAATCTCATTGATTCGTTTCAACTACAAAACAAGTTTCCGCAAGTCTACTTCCTTAAACTCATGTAATTACACATAGTTTTCTAGGTGTAGAATCAATCCTAAATTCATCGCACAATCTAGTAACAAGTTACAAAGATTCTATATCGCAATTATGAAGTTCAACAGATAAGTGTTAGATTTCGTAATTAAATATACCAAAGTTGTGATACAACTTGTATATTCTTCCTTGACACTTTGATCACAATAAGATGATCAAGTCTCTAATACTAGAGATCATATATATAACTTTAGCATGTTATGTTTTCAATCTAAACGAATTGAATATAATGTAGATAGAAATAAAAACAAGTCAAGTCTTGTACTACTAACCTCGGGTAGAAGGATGATGTGTTCGTTGTTATCGATACTCTTCGGATTCTCCAAGTCTTCAAACTAATACTTGTATGTGTCAATATTTATAGACTTCTTAGTCTAACCTAACTAAGTCCTTAAGTTTTGGAACTAAAATATGACAACCAATCTTGACATACTAATGCTTGGTGGGTTCAACCGAGCAATGCTCTAACACTCTGTTAAGTAGATTTTTGTTATAGGAAGAGCAAAATGCTATTTGAGGAGTGCAAAAATCGTAGTTGACTCATTGACTAGATACGATTCCAAAAAGTTTACGCGAACCGGAATAAAATAACCTTATTAATATACGGTTTCTTCGCACAACTACATTCTAGCAATAATGATTAACCTAATCCAAGATGTTTGGTTCATGAACTTCCACTCATGTCTCTACACCACCACTACCCTCCTTCTTTTGACTATCAACTTCTACCTTCCTATATCATTTCCAAATGCTCTATTAATTTTCTCTCTTTAATTTCAGTCATTGCACGACGGTTTGATGAAAGTTAAAGAACGAAATATCAACCAAGATTGTGAGTTGTTATTTAATATGTTTCATCGTAGATGTCATTAGGTTAAAATTACTTATGAAAGTAACAGATCTTACGAGCTCTTTCCTAATTATTTATACATTTAAAAAACTGGTACCAAAGGGAGTTATACTTTAGAGGTATTTATAAAATTCAGTAATCAAAGTTTTTGTCTGATTGAATTTCTTTTTCCATTAGAGAACACCTAATTGAATATATAATACGTTTGACATAATTTTGATACTCTTCTTTCATAATTAAATAGTTACTTCTCCAATCATGGTGGAAATTGAGCAAGCGGTGGTGGTGGCATCATGGAAGTGATGGTGTTTATGGCTGGGAAAGTGGTGATGGAACAAAAATGTTGGAAGTCTAAAGTTCAGGTCGATCTTTTTAGTGAGCGTACGAAGAATCCATGTGTTATAAAGGTTATTTTTGTCCAAGTCGCGCAAGCATATTTAATCGGTCCAATTAAGTGAGTTAACCATGATTTTTGTTCTTCTCAGATCCCAATTTGATCTTCCTCCAACAAAAATCGCCAGGTAATAGTAGTTGGTTTCCAATTCAAATTGTCAATCAACCTTTGTAGTCACTGAAAAGGAGAGAATACCAAATTCACCACCAACTTTTAGTTCGGTAACTTGTATGGACAAAATCCAATACAATCACAAGTAGGTTAACAATAAAAACCCTTGTGAAAGATTGTATATAGAGTTTATTCCTTTCCCTTCACCAAATATGTATAGACCAAAGGTTCGTGTACCTGATTGTGTAGAAGAGTTCTTAGACTATCTCAAAAATAAATATCTAAGATCAATCTAGTATATAACCAAGTTGTACAAGATCCGAGCTCCAACAAGCACGAGACTTAGTCTATATTTCAAGATATGAAGTCAACAAGAACGAGTCTTGTAAGATCTCAATCAATTAGGGCTCAAAGACTAACTAGATTGATGACGTACTACTTGTGATATTCCTATCATAAAGACTATATTTTTCCCCATGCTATGCACTGGGCGTGGTTAACTTCTGTTAAATATTTTAACCCTGCTTTTATTTTATTTTACTTTTCCCCCTTCCTCCTGTTTTATAAACTGATAAATCACAGGAGATTGAAAAAAATGCGAGCGAAACGAAATTGAAAATTATGAATTCATAATTCAAACAACAAAGTAAATTACATATTGGGTCGAAAGGTTAAATCGAGCAAAGGCCTGACACTACGAAAATGACTATGACCTCAATAAAAGTTCGACTATTACCTAAAAATAAGTGGGATAAAAAATAAAATGACATCATTAACCAATAACATCGAACAATAATGACAAGTTTTCATGCCAACTTCCAATTCTAAATCGCCCTATGTCCTTAGGCACATTATAAATTTTTGATTACTTTGTACCAATATAGATACAATAAATTCCACGTAATATACAATATATATTTCCATATAAAAAGGATGCACATGTATTTTGTGTGAGCTTAGATGCTAACATGTTGACTTAAAGAGTTATTAGTCCAAGTTTTATTGTGGTATTATTACTTTAATATTTATTCGAAGTACTTGCATAGGTATCGGTAGATTAGATTGAATGCAAATGCCCGTATAACCAATTATAAATGTTTCTATTTCATCAGCCTACATTGGATAATTTAGTTTGTCATAATATGAAAGGGAAGTACAAAATAGAATCAATAATACCTCACCACACTGACCGGATATCCATTTCGTTAGCAGACACACAGAAATAAAAAGTTTGCACTAACATAGACAGAAACTCTAATGGATATAAAGTTCACTTTTTTCAATATCAATGCATTAATGTTATTTCAGAACCAATACGATGTTAATCACCATCCTACTAATGATTTATCTTATTATCATCTGATTGCCAAAATAAATTCCATAAAATGAATGCAGACATTTGTAAATATATGGTAAGATACAGATGTGTGAAATTGTGGATTCCCCTGGGAGCCTACTAAACTCTGTACTGCAAATTTGTGGTGACAAAAAAAAATTATACTAAAAACCTCATTAGTAATTCTTACATCTCTTACCACTATAAAGTCATTTGCAAAATAAAATGAGGATATAAAAAAAAATACAAAACGATATTTTAGAATTACTGAAATCTGGAGTCAGGGTAGGTTGGCGAACCATCTCGCAAACTATAAATATCTCATGTTCAGAATACAGGAACGTTGGCGAATTAGTTCGCAAACCGTAAAGTTCTGAATGAGACAGTTGACCAACCCAGTTCACGAACCGTGGTGATCTGAAATTGGTGAAAGGCCAATGATTGGCGAACACATTTCACGAACTGTTGTCATCTGAGTTCACGAGTCGCTGAACGGTTCACGAACCATATCACCAGGATTCATGAACTGCCTAATGGTTCAAAAACCGTTTCACTAACGGTCCCAGTAAGCATTAGCAGATGCTCAAACACTTATTTTTTAAATACGTTTAGCATTGCTATGACTCTCATAAACACCTCTAAGACATCTATGATCTCCAAAATACCTTATGCATGTGCATCATGATTAAAGTCTTAAGTGTGTAAATGAACACGATATTGCTTATTAGTTCGAAAGGCATATTTTCCAAGAACTAATTTTACATGGTTCACATACCCGGACCACTGTGTATATTCTTCTACGTGATTTTAATACAAACTTCTCAAATGCTTACTTGAAACCCTAATAAGAGTTTCATCTAATGGTGAAAGTGTTTGCTTGAATCTCAAGTTATCTTAACGTGAACCGTTCAGTGCACAGGATTCATGAACTGCCTAACGGTTCAATAACCGTTTCATTAATGGTCCCAGTAAGTGTTAACAGATGCTCAGAGACTTATTTTTTAAATATGTTTAGCATTGCTATGACTTCCATAAACACCTCTAAGACATCTATGATCTCTAAAACCCCTTGTGTATGTGCATCATGATTAAGGTCTTAAGTGTTTAAATGAACACGATATTGCTTATTAGTTCGAAAGGCATATTTGTCAAGAACTATCATTTTACATGGTTACGTACCTGGACCACTGTGTATCTACTTCTATGTGATTTTAAGACAAACTTATCTCATGCTTACTTAAAACCCTAATTAGAATTTCATCTAAATGGAGAAAGTGTTTGCTTGAATCTCAAGTTATCTTAGCTTGAATTCTAAACAACTCTCAGTCTTAAACATCTATAATTAGAGAGACTCATTCAACTGGGAAAATCAATCCCTAACACCTTGTGTTCTAGTTAATTTCTAAAGTCATCCTCTATTGACTTAGGTTTCCTCTGAGAAACATAATTAGGTCAATGAGTGAAAGACTTCACTTAGGGATTCATGAAGCCAGGTCCGACTATCTTTGCCATGATAGTTCGTGAATCCTGATCTTGATTTTATGTCATCGAGGTTTTCATTATCTCTTTCAGGTAAGATAGATAGAAATCACAAAGTTCTATTCGTCTCACACTTTGTGATTCCTTAAGATAGATATCTGAAAACTATTATTAATTGATTAGTTCACGATTGTTCTTGAGAGGTGGTTAAGAATCCAGTCTCATCTAATTGAGTGTAAGTTTTCCATATTTGTGAGGTTTGCTAGCTTTGTCTATTGCGAACAGATTTCTAAGCCTTGATTTTGATCTAATGGGAAATCAAATAGGCTTATCTGTTAGAGGCAGATTGGTATCAGAAGTATTCACTTAGTTTGAAAAAGCACTTAGGCTGTAAAGAACGCCATCTAATGGAATCAATTAGGTTGAGCCTTGTAAGGTTCAAGAGACGCAAGGAGAACTATTGTAACTGAATTGCTTGGAAGCTGAATTCGGTCTCAAATATATGTTAGTTCGAAGTCTGATATCATGCTAGTGTCTGTAGCGGCTTAATACAGCTTGGTGTTCAAATATGGACGAGGTCTCGGGGTTTATCTGCAGTTGCGGTTTCCTCGTTAACAAAATTTCTGGTGTGTTGTGTTTTTCCTTTTCCACATTATATTGTGTCTCTTTATTATAAGATTTACACAAGTATTACTGATAGACGCATTTATGTGTCTATTTTCATCTCTATTGTATATATTTTTAGTACCCATTTTTGTACTTATTATGGTGTTTTATGTCTTTGTAGGTATTTTTAGAGAAATAAGCTCTTGCGACGGAATTGGCTCGTTAAGTGGTGTTTTACACCCCAGGATGAAGTACTAAAGGCACCCCAGAAATGCACCGGAAGCACCCCAGAAATACACCGGAGGAACCCCGAAAAAAATGTTGGAAACACCCCAGAAAAAGTGTTAAAGGCACCCACAAAAATTACTAAAGGCACCCTAAAATTGGATAAGGGCGCCCCCAAGGCAGCCGAGCTGTTAAAGGCACCCGAGTTTTGGATTCAGGGCACTTCACCTTCATCATTTGAAAATGGATTTTTGGCGGGAAATTTTTTTTATTTCACTGGCAGTGTTTCGATCGATTTTTGATGATGTTATGAAGAGATTAAAGGGCTGATTTCTTATGGGTAGTTGTGATATGACCTAATAAACATGTTTTGGGCTTTAGGTTCGACCAAATTTGGCTGAGTAATCCGCAAGAAGAAAACAGGGAGAAATGAATATTTCACGTGTTGAGATGATTTTGTGGAAGATTTTGTGGAGTTTAGAACGAGTTTAACACGTCTCCAGCGTGCAATAAGTGTGTGGAGATCAAACAGATGCGTGGAGGAGATAAACAGGGGAAGAATCACGTAAATATTATCCCCGAGTAAAAGAAAATATTTTGGATTTATTAGCAAGATTTTTACGTGTTGATTGATATAAATAGGTTGATTGGGGTCTCACTGAAGGAGGGGAGTTTATAGAGAGAGTTGGGAGCAGTTAGGAAGAACCAGAGAGTCGAGAAATCAAGTTGCAGGAAAACTCCATTTTCTGCTGCTGTGAAGAACACGAAGAACATTGGACGCACGCAGAACGTCGTTTTTCAACAGTGACAACGACAACTGTTTGTGGGTCGTATTGCAACAGTGTCAACAACACTTCATTTTTATCGTTCTCTGTAACAGCTCGGTTTGTAATGAACAAAAGTGTTACAAACCCGGTTTTTATCAATTTTTCTCCTATTTCATCATTTGAGAACCATTTTTGAGCATTAATAAAGATGAATTTTGAGCATATTTCCATGATAATGATGAGCTAATTCTCGCGTAACCAAGGCATGGAGGAAGCTATTTATGCATGAATAATTGGTAACTATTCTATTTTTCTCTAATTTGTATTTTATAATTCACTCAATCACTACTTTGTAGAATTTTAATTGTTTGCATAATTTTCCTAATTAGTTGTGATTCAATTAGATAGGTTATGCTTTGATTAGATAATCTATGCTTAAGGGATACAATTAATGTTTGAGAATATGCTTGATAATTTGTGAATTAAGAAAAAGAGATTTTAAAAATAATTAGAGTTTTGGAATCTTTATCATCATTTATTCATGTGTAATAGTGGAATCTAGTGTCTTGGTTATTTTCACTCTAAAAAAACAAAAACAAATTTGGATTAAAATTTTCTCTACTTTTAGTTTAAATTAATCTAGCTTTCACAAGTCTTACGAACTCATTCTTACCACTATTAAAAATTATATCAATTACATATTCAATTCTGCTAGATACATCCGTGTAATTAAGATTAATTATGAGACTCGTTTCTAGTAGAATTTGTATCTTGAAAGATAGAAAACAAGTTTCATACTTGGCAGAATTAGAATCTAAATATATTGGATACGATTAGATTGATCTTGGATATTGATTTTTGATATTATCCAAGTAATCTTCTTAACAATCAGGTTCATAGACTTTATTATCTAGACTTTCTGATGGAGAAGAGATAGATATATAATCTCTTTATACGTATTGTCAAGGATCATTAAGTTGGTCTACATGCAAAATTGTATTATGTTCTGTACATATAGGTTGTTGAACGAAAACTTTGGTCGTGTACTTGGTACCCTCTCCTTTCCAATTGGTAACAAATCATGCAAACACCTTTAAACCTTACAAGTCTGTGTTTATGGCGATGTGAATTATCGACAAGAGTGTAATCTCGATTAACGTACCACCAACCTTCGATCGCAAAAATTACTTATGGTGGAAAATAACTATGTGATCCTTCCGACAAGCTTGTGATTTCAAAACATGGGTTCTTGTTGTAAGAGGGTATGGTGCCCAATGGTTGAACAATACGGTGCAATTGTTGCAAAAGACATAGCTACATATAACGATGATGAAATCAGTAATGCTAAACACAACTCTGTTAGACTAAATGCTATCATCCACAACGCCATAAGCCAAGATCTTCAACATTATGTATCTACGTGCACTAGGTCAAAGGATGTTTGGGATATCTTAGGAACCGTACTTGAAGGAATAAAGCATAGAAAAAGGAAAGGCTTCAAAACCTAATATCTGACGTGGATGGCGAACATTCGTTCGAGGAATTTAATCACAAGTTGTCTGAAATAGTGAATGCTTGTTATGCACTAGGAAGGACTATTCCTGAAAAGGATATTGTGATGAAAATTCTGAGATCTTTACCAGCTAGATACGAGTCTAAAAGACATGACATCACCGAAATAAACGATCTTGCTACATTTTTCATAAGAATCCTCTTTGGAAAGATAAAGATCTTTGATCACGAGCAACTCACAGCTAAGGAAAAGATTTTCGCTCTAGAAGCTGTGACCAAATCAAGCTCTCCTCCTCCAAAGGTTAGCTTATCTTGGGCTGATGAATGCTGTAAAGATCACGAAAAGTTAGAAAATACCATGTCTATGATAACACAACATGTCAGAAATCTTCTCAAGAGACGGAGAGAAAGACGATTTGGAAAACGGGTCTATAGATCCAACCTTCGAGATGAATCTTCTTCTCAAGATAAAAATATTATTTAGTGCTTTAAATGCCGTGATTTTGGACATGTTCAAAAGTAATGCCCAAGTAAGTGCTCTCATAGTTTCTCTTGATTATATGCCTGATGAGATTCTCTTGAAGACTACACAGAGAATTCTTCTCTTACAGCAGAAACACCTGTAGATCCTAATTCTGATTCAAATGACAAATTATTAAGGAGATTCTTGAGTTTTTGAGTGAAAAAAGAAGAAGTTTATCGTGAAAACCTTCGTATAAAGAAAGACTTGGGAAAATCCAAAACATATTTTCGTGTGAAAAATCTATCTCTGAAGGAAAAAGATATTGATACCCTTAAGTGTGACTTACAAAGGCTCTTTGGAAGTTCTGATTTAATCTTAGCTCTGATGTTTGGTCAAAATTCCTTTGGTAATACTAGTGGTGTTGGGTTTCAGAGTAACACCTCTTTCACCAAGAATAACGCCTTCTTTCTTGCAGAATCTAAGGATGATGTTAATAGTTATGGTGATAAAAAAATAAGTCGTACCTCAAAGTGATTCTCTTTATTCACACTGCCCATTCTATGGAAATAGTTGACATTTTAAAGGGAAGTTCTAGAGATTGGAGAAAAATGACAAGATTCTTGTTAATCTTCAGAATGACATGCAAAGGATGAATCTATACCTGAAAAACATTACAAGCACCTCAGAGCAACATCGAGAGAAAAGAAGAAGGAAGCAAGGAAACAATAAGAAACTACCTGATCGTTAATGTGCAAACGACCTTGTTGTGTTTACTTGTGACACAAATGGTGAGTTACCAACCCATCACTATTTAAACATCATGATGTGTGCAACCTTATTATATTAACTTGAGAATATGAAGTGTGCACAAAAATACATCATGAGAACTATGTTTTCTGATGTAAAGGTTGCTCAAGTATTCTTTACTGGTTTCTTCTTATGTGTTGAACTATTTTAAATTTTTTAAATGGAATCCAACAATTAAGAGTCTCTTTATATGAAAGACGATAGCTAAAGGTTTATTTCATATGTTGAGCTTCTGCTCCTAGAAATTAAACTACTTCAACACAAGTGTCTATCTTATGCATGAGAGTTTCCTTAATCTGCACTATTCTCTTTGCACCATAATTATTATATTTGGCTAGGTGGTATCACATCTCTCATAAGTCCAAAATGTAACGACTTGATGCAGGTATCAGCTTCCCTTGTGCTACCAATTTTAAATTCTCCCTGCCTATCTGACTCCTAAGCAAGAGACGAGAACAAGATCCATGGGAATTCTTAGTCTATGCTTAATTACGCGCTAAGACTAATCATCTTACCATCATGTTGGTATTAAAACTTAATCTTTGAGAAAGTTTCTATGTTCATAGATAAACATTCAATATTGAATTCAATCCAGTAACCATGGAAGTAGTCAGTGTTTGTATTAGCTTTGATGTTAAGGGCATACTGACGGTTTGGTTCATCAACTCGTGGCATACTGGGTCACAAACTTCCTTATGGAATGTTATGATACAAAGACCAGTTTCCTTATTTTCATGAAATTCTCGTCTTAATGATTCACCTCTCTATATATGTCACTCAAACTCTTTGTAAGAAGGTAGAGAATTAAGGCTCCAATAACTAGAGGTGTTACAAAGAATGATGCAACAGATGCTGACAAAGTTTTTCTTTGTGAAGGGATCAAACATCAAGAACTAAGAAGGAGAAATCATCAGGAGATGTTGAATCCTCCTCATGCACATGTCTATTTTCAACTTGTTATCATGACAATAATTTTAGAGCTACTGTGGAGGAGTTCGTAATCAGGAGAAACGATGTGAAGTTCAAGATCAACTACTCTCTAAAAGAGGTAACTCATTATGCACAAAGGCTTAATCTGTGGAAAAATACTTTGAGTAGTCTTGAAGTAGAACTTAGTGAGTTGATTGACATCTCTAAAAATTTGAGAGAAGTGAATGATCCAATCATTAATGAGTTCTTTAACAATGAGAAGCAATTCTCCGCTCAAGCTCTGAGAAGTGAGTTGATGTGTTACTAGTTAACTCCTTGTAGGAATTTTATTCTTATTGTTTAAGGAGGAACACTAGTGATGTAATTTTAAATAGTGGTAAGAATGGGTTCGTTCAGATTTGTGAAGATTCGAGTTTTTTTAAAATTAATAAAAATATACAATAATATTACAATTGGTGCAAGAGGTACTGGGACTGAGGATTAATTTTTAGAGTGAAAATAACCAAGACACTAGATTCCACTATTACACATGAATAAATGATGATAAAAATTCCAAAACTCTAATTATTTTTAAAATCTCTTTTTCTTAATTCACAAATTATCAAGCATATTCTCAAACATTAATTGTATCCCTTAAGCATAGATTATCTAACCAAAGCATAACCTATCTAATTGAATCACAACTAATTAGGAAAAATTATGCAAATAATTAAAATTCTGCAAAGCAGTAATTTGAGTGAATTATAAATTGCAAAATTAGAGAAAAGTAAAATAATTACCAATTATTCATGCAACAATAGCTTCCTCCATGCCTTGGTTACGCGAGAATTAGCTCATCATTATCATGGAAATATGCTCAAAATTCATCTTTATTAATGCTCAAAAATGGTTCACAAATGATGAAATAGGAGAAAATTGACAAAAACCGGGTTTGTAACACTTCTGTTTGTTACAAACCGAGTTGTTACAGAGAACGATAAAAATGAAGTGTTGTTAACACTGTCGCATTACGACCCTCACCCTATTGTCGCTGTCACTGTTGAAGAACGACGGTTACGTTACGTCTTATGTTCTTCGCGTTCATCATCATCAGCAGCAGCAGAAACTGAGTTCTGCAACTTGTGATTTCTTCTTCTCTGGCTCTCCTCAGCTCCCCAAACTCTCCACACCCCCTCTAAGTCTCCCAGGGACTCTATTTATACCAAAAACAGGCGTTAAATCTCCTCCATTAATTCCGAAATATTCACAATATCTTTTATTCATGATACGGGAATAATCAAGATTTTCATTCTCTGTTTAGCTCCTCCACGCGTTTTTAGAAGTCCAATCTCCTTATTTGTATCCATTACGGTCGAACACACTCCAAACTCGTGCATTACAGGCATCGAACTCACTGTAATTCATGTTATCTCGTGAAAATGTGTGTAACTCTGTTTTGCTCCATGTGATGATTACAGCCAATTCTAATCCAAACAGACACCCATAACAGCTTTCTATGGTCATATCACGTCTACCCATTAAGTTTCAGGGATTGAATCTCACTAAATCACGTCCAAAAATCAATCGAAAATTTGACAGAGAAATAAGTTTATTTTCCCGCCAAAAATATTCTTTTGAATTTGAGAAGAACATGTCCTCCCCCTAATCCTGCACGGGTGTCCCTTTAGCACTTGTCTTATGGGGTGCAAATAGTAATTTTTGGGCGTAGAAAGTAATTTTTCCGGGGTTCCTCCGACACATTTTTGAGGTGCTTCCGGTGCATTTCTGGGGTGCCTTTAGTACTCTATCCTGGGGTGTAAAACACCACTTTTCGAGCCAATTTCGCCGCAAGAGCTTATTTCTCTAAAAATACCTACAAAGACATAAAATAACAAAATAAATACAAAATCGAACACTAACAATATATACAATTGGGACATATTAGACACAATAATGCGTCTATCAACTAGCTTTTGGAGTAGTTTTTATGTGTTGCATTAGCTATTCCAAATACTATCATCTTGCATGTTTAAAATTTATTTAATTAAGTTTTATTCTGGAAGATGACTCGCAATACCTAATCTTCATGGATTATATATATATATATATGTATTGCTAATTTTGTGAGATTTTTTTCTTTGCTATAATATTTTGAGAATTACAGTATTGGTCTCTCCACGATTACACTTTGCAAATATACTGCTAAGGATTCCGTAAGATGTCCTCTAGGATTTTGCTTTCCTCCTTGAATATAACTGGCAAGAAATAAATGGCGAACTTTGATCACTACATCCGTATATAACTAGGGAAAATATTATTATTATGTTAATCATGTGGTGTCTAGATGTTCAAATCTTAATTTATTATATTGGCTGAAATGATCTCATCGTTAAAATTACCTAAGTCATAGATCGAATTTTGTAGATTAAAACAAGGTAATCAAATTATCAAACCCAACGTTTTTATTTCTTCTTTTTGTCTCGGCAAAGATCTGTCTGTGGGATACGCAATACATATTAGACACAATAATGTGTCTAATATGTTTTGCTCCATGCACCTTAAACTGATGAGTGATGTTGGATCATGAATGGCACTGTCTTGGAATGTTTTTCCATGGAATAGAATCCCCCGCTTGCAAAGGCAGTGCTTTCTTCATCCCCTTCTTGGGATCATTAGGGGAAGGTCGGTAGTGTTTCTCCTTTGACCGGTTCCTTTGCTTGTGTCCTGATTCAAGCTAAAAGTCATAACATCCCATAAAAAAGATTATAGAGTGCTTAGACACTTGGAAAGTTGCACCGAAAGGGCGTTCAGATGCAGTGGCATAAAAAGGCTTCTGCTCGAATCCACAGTGGACTACTACGTCACTTTACGAAAGTGAGTTAGGGTTGTCAAAACAATCAAAATGCAAATAACAATAAAGAAAGATAATAATTTTATTAGAATCAAATCCACCACATTGTTGGAATAAATATATATGCTGGTATTTTCTAAATTGTGTCTGTCAATCCACGGATCACATGCTAGGTAATTTTTAAATATGTTGCCATGATCATATGATGCATGTACCATTTTTCACCAAACTTGATATGGAATTTAAATAAACTTTATGAAGAAAGATGATGATTCTCTTCCCGCTTTCCAGCAAAAGTGCCACCTAAGCTAGAATATCTCATAATTCTAAAACTTAAAAATTGGAATCGTTCCAGCACTGGCAGTGGCATATGCCTTTTACTCTGAGAGAGTCTAGCTTGATTGGAGCATAACATGGTCAACAGACTCAACACTTTTGCGAACACAGATGTAACGAAAGTATCATCGTGTCCACAATCAATATTCGCAGTTTCGATGAAATACAATATTTGGGAAATAAATAAGAAATGGTACATAAACTGAGATTTACACTCTGAGCCTGCGGGCTCGTCATCGTGTTGTTCCTACTTTGTATCATAAATATGAATATAAGAACAATATGAAGAACACAAGATGGGAACATGTTAAAATGGTAAGTGCAGAATGTAAATGAGATGATGATTTACGTGGTTCAGCACTAAGGCCTATGTCCACGGGTGTTAGGTTTTTCACTATGGATTGAATTGGATTACAAATGATAGTCGAATGACTCTGAGTCAGGAACGAAGGTAGAGGGAGATAAATAAAACTCATACCTAGTGATTACAATCTCTCTCTTACTTAACAATCGTTCTCTCTTCTAAAATTGGTCGACCCCCACTCCTTTAGTTGAGCAAGGTATTTATAGACTTTTCGTGTGGGTCCCCCTCTTGGCAGGTATGGTTGCTTATCATCTTGGTTGATGTGCCGACCCCGAAGATAGTCTTCGTGCATTTCCGATGATGCCCAATGGTAATGTGCCGCAACGATGGTCAACCTCTACTTCTTCCATGGGAATGTTGACACGTGCCCTATATGTGTAGCATTCAATGCGGGTGGTTGGGACAGTCTGCACGCCTTAGACAGCTGTTGATGCAGGTGTCACCTCGATGTCAACTATGTTTTATCTCGTTCGTTCAATTTGAATCTGTCTCGGGATCTACCATCCTTCTCATGTATCTTCTTGTTGCGTACCCCCTTGCTCTTGGGCCATTGGATTCGCTTCTGGTCAGACACGTGGCTGATGGTGATGTGCAGTTCTAGATGCTTTAACGTGGAATCATTCTTCGATGCTCCCTTCATCTTATGACGTCCACGTGTATAACTTTCGACACGTGGTAGGATTTATGTGTATACAATTTTCCCATTTTCTTCTAAATTTGGTGAGAGTCAAGGTTTTGAAGAAAAATTCTTCACTCTGCACGTCTTCCATTCCTTGCAATAACTCCCCTAGATTTTTTGGGCACGTTTCCCACTCCTAGTAATAACTTCTCCTTGAATTTCGGGACAGTTTTATACACCTTTTATTATGGTTATAAATATGAGAGAGGGTATAAGTGAAATAACTTTTATCCTCTCCTCATTCTCATTCTCACCTGTTCTTTTGTCTGTCTTCTGAGAAGAATTTAATTTTATTTCAGATTTTTCTTTTTGTTCTTCACTTCTTCTGGTAGTGCACCTACTTCGTACTGATCATTCCTTGGAGATATAATCTTGCCTGAATAAATTTGATCGGTGATTCCTCTCTTCAATCTTCCGATTCTGCCATTGTTACAGGTAGGTTGATCTTTACTACTTTTCTTCATGATTTCATCAGTTTTGTCTCTATTACTGTTGCTTCTGGGTTTTGTGATGAAGAACATAATATATAAAAGTATATATACTTTCCCCTGCTCTTTATCACAAAATCTGGAACTATTTTATTGATTTTTGTCGTAGTGTATTTCTGGGTTTTGTTGGAGATGTTCCTGATGTAATTCAGTGTTAGTGGTTCCAATTTTGACCTTCATTTCTGCCCTTCTTAGGTTATTATGGCAGATAACGAACGAAGTACAATCCCTTATAGGTCTCCACAACGGAGCCCTTACAGATCTCCTCCGCCTAGAAGCCCCAATGTGTCTCCGCTGAAGGGTCCACCACCAAAATCTTACCAATCAGATCTTCGTCCTCGGAAGCCTTCTTCATCGTCCAATCTGAGGGTTTCTTCTCAGCAAAGGGGGGAAGTTGAGAGGGGTTCCCGTTATGCAGTTTATCGTCCCACAAGCAGGTCTTCGCAGCGTTCAAAGCCGTTGGCAGCCCAACCTCTTCGTTTTATTACTCCTGATGCCCCTTTGGTTTCTTAGATGTCTAAACCTTCATCGAAAGATGCTTCGTCGAAGAGCCTGAACTTGTCGAGGAATCCATCGGTGAAGAGAAAATCTTCGGACGTGAGTCCTCTACTGAATTCATCATTGGATAAAGCAGCGTCTTCTATGGTTGCCCCTTCGGCACCAACTACTATGGCTCCTCTAAAGAAGAAACAGGCTTTTGTCTCTTTTAGGAATATTGACCTTGAAGCTTTTAAAGTGAATAATGGTCTTAAGCGCTTTGAGGTTCGTTTTTACAACCACAGGTATGATCTTACTTATGACATGATAACAAATTATAAGTACGATTCCCAGCACCCTTGACCACCATAGGAGCGTTCGAGGCAGGTTTGATGCTTTCCCAGTACAAATGGAATGACTCGTTCTATTACGATGTGCTGGCTCGTCGGGGTGATGGTTTTACTACTCATACTCACTGTCGCTCAGTGGTCCAACTAAGTAGGAACTTCTTGAGATGTATTCGGGAAAGCTATCTTTGAAACAAAGGTGAAACTTTGATGACATGCTACAAGCCTGATCCTAATCAAAATAGTTGGTGTACTGCTGAGAACTTCAATGCTTCGTTCGGGGACTATGTTAATAGCAGAAACTGAAAGAGATGAAGCGTTAGACTTCGTACCATCGTTGCTCCTCGTGGTGAGATTCGTCTTTTAAGTGAAGTAAGTGACACAAAATTGCGGTATGTTCCTGGTACCGAAAACTCTGAGAAGCCGAAGATTTTTCCCCTTAAGGAGCATCTTCGTCGTAACCACGATCATGAGTGGCACGCTACCCCCATCGATATTATTGGTATTTGGGCCTACGGATGGGTTCCTGGTGATCATGGATGGCGGCCTACTGATCAAAGAAAGCCTCGTGCCGATCCTCCAACCCGCTATGGTGATTATTTCCTTTGGGCTTTTAATTTTGCCGGGATGAAGTTTGATTACCGGACTGAGGTGCGTTTTACATATTGTTGTTCTTTCTTTCATTTTACTCCGTAATGTTTTTGACTTATCAGTTTCTGGGGTTATTAGGATGATGGTGACGAAGAAAGATCTGAGGTCGTTCTTCCTTCGAAGGGCAAAGCTGCTGTCAAGGTATGATTTTGATCTGATGTGTTGTACGTATGTTTCCCCTGGAATCATAGGTTGACAAGTGCTTCTTGTAGGCTTCGAAAAAGCAAAATCTCGGTCTTGTTGAGTCTTCTACCATTGAGGTTGAAGAAACAGGGATTCCTGAAGTTACTAGTCCAGCGGGTGATGAAGAGGAGGAGTTTGACGATGGGGAGGAAGAGGAAACCGATGAGGAAGAACGCACCAAAACTACTCCCGATGAGGAAGAAACAGAAGAAGAGATTGCTCCTGGGGGACAGGGTGATGATCATATGGCTGATCCCGAACATACCCCTTCTCCTTGTCAGGAGAATGAGGATGCTGGTCCTCAGTCATCGATTCCAGTGCCGATGAATATTTTAGAGCCGAGTCAGGAGTTCTCTTTTGGTAAGATCTACTCCGCTGGTGGCCATCTTGACTTGGGCGCCATGATGGGGATAGCTTCTGAATTTTCACTGTTGTCTCCTAATGACAACTGGGAGGTGGAGGTCGAACATGATGGCGAGAAAGGGATCGAAGAGGATAGTTCTGATGGCGAAGACACTGAGCTGCGTGCTGCTAAGGAAGCGAAGGGTAATGAGACCGCTGCTGGTACATCTTCTGAGAGTTTTGTGAGTGCCATGATGCGCGATGGAGATGATGAGACCTTCGACTGGTTAAAGAAGAAAGGTCTTATGAATGTGCCCCATCCTGCTCCTGTCTTCCCTGATGAGAGGGATTCTGATTCTTTTACTCGTCGGCATATGGAGTTGTCGTCTCGTGAAAAGGTCGACGAAGCATGGCGGCGTAGTTTAGGCGCTACTGCTCCATCTAGTCTTTTGGCCACTCCTCCTTCATCTATTTTTGTGATGATGGCCATAGCTGATGGGCATCAGTACGTCTTTTCTCAACAGCGGGTTCTTGAGGTAAGATGTTGCTCTGGTTTCATTATAGATTAGCTCGGTTTTCTTTTTTAGTGATTCTTATGCCCCTAGTCACTGCAGTTGGTGAACAACGAGTATTGCAACCATACTCTGTATCAGTTTTTCAGAGCTAAGACGCTTAAATTGGAGGCAAAGCTATGTCAAAGGGATGGTGAGGTTTACTCCGCTCAAGAGTCTCTTGTGGCTAAGGATAAGGAGATACTAGAGTTGAAGGAGAAGCTGAAAGGGAAGCAGCAGGCTGGTACCGCTGAGGAGGAGCTTCGTCAGGATGTGGCTTCTCTTCGGGGAGATCCGGAGAAAGCTCATGCCGAAGCTGCATCGACGGGAACTTCGTCTAAAGGTTTTTCCCTTTCCTTTTCTTCTGCTTTTGATTTTTAGTATTCTTTCTAAGTTAGATGGCCCTGTCTTCAGTGGGTGGTGCCAAAGAGTTAGTGTGGCTTCAGAGTGAGAGGACTCGTCAGGCTTCTCGTATTAAAGAGTTGGTATCGAAGGTAATTGAGGTATCCAACAAGTGGAATACACGTGCCGATCAGCATAATAAGTTGTTAGCGGGCTATCGGAAACAAAAAGACCAAACGTTTGAAATGCGGAATTCAGTATCCGCCGCTCGTAGTCAGTTTAAGGGTACCATGGAATGGACACGCCAATCTCTTTTTGAGGCTCGGGATGAAACTTCTCGATTAGAGGCTAGAGTGGCGGATTTAGAAGTATAATTTCGTGAAGCTCGCTCGTCTCACGATCCTGAGGTTCGGGACTACATACAACGGCTTGTTCGTGAACGAGACGATGCTAGGGCGGAGGCACATGCTCTAAGTAAGGATTTGCCCGCCTCTCGTGATGATGTATCTCATTTAGTAGAATCAGAAAAGGATCTTGAAGTCGATATTTATAGACTCACAAAGGGGATCGAGAGGATCACCGATAAAGTCAATCATCTTCTTCATTTGGATTCGATGAAGCAGGTGAGTTAGATCAATGCAAATTTGATCTCGAAAACTGTTGCCTCGATTATGAGAAACTTTCCAGCGAATATGATTTCCTTGATGATGCCCAGGACGCAGTTGTAAATGAGTTTGAAATAGCTTCGGCTGATGTCGAAGGTATACGTTTGTTTGGTCGTAAGTAATTATTCATCTTCTTTAGCTTACAGATTGTCTTTTCTTTGCAGAGCTCGAGAGACAGCTTCGCCTTGCAAATGAAAATTTTGAAGCGACTCAATCTGAACTAGTCAAGCAACAGGGTCGGGTCAATTACTTGGAAGGGTTATCCGGGACTTTGGAGGTGACCGCAAATGAATCTGCTAAGGAGGTGGAGCACCTTAGATCCTTTTTGACGAAGTCTGAGCTCAAGATCAATGTTATCACGCATGAGGCTTGTCGTAAGTTGGCTTTGGAAGTTAAAAAGATGTTGGTTCAGATATAGCAAAGGCTTTTGAAAGAGGGTATCACCAAAAGGTATAAGAGTCTTCCTGTGCCCGAATCTCTCAAGACTATCTCCGATCCATCTTCTGGGGGAGTGTCCCCTCGTCTCAAATGGAGCGATCCGGTGATAGTGCCGAGCCTTCGGAGAAGTAAACCTTTGTTATCTTCGTGACGAGAAAGCTTTGATCCTTGTTGATTACATAGCCTTGGGATATTTTTTGTGCGTTTCTTATATTTCTTGCTTATCGTCCCCACACTTGTAATAAACTTTGTTCTTCTTTGAAATGGATCATCAGTCTTTTGGTATTTACAACTTTGGTTTTCCTGTAATGTTATGTTGTGCGTTTTTAATTTATAAAAGTATAAAAGATGAAAAAGGATGAGAGTGTATTGTAGAATAACGAAGGTGTGTACCTTCCATTTTTGGACCTGTCTCCTCGTTGGCCAGTCCGGGGCCAGAGGACTACCTAACGGTGGGGGTTATGCAGAGTTCTCGAATACGTGGTGTGTTTATAGATTATTTACATGCACCCGTTCCGCCGATCCATTGCATTGTGTTAGGTTGGGTATCTCTTTCTTCTGGAAGATTTCCCCATGGTCGTACACTCATGGACGCTGATAGGGGAGTCCTGAGAGATTTTACACAGGTACTTTCCCCAATGTAAACTTAGGAGTATGAGATCGTTACGGTGTTTTCCGAAGATTGTGACAAAAAGATTCTTGTTGGATTGATGTAATGAGGTCTGCTATTCCTCATCTAGAGATAAAAACATGTCAAGCGGGTACGCTGTCTTCTTCTTCTGGTACTCTTCGCGCAGATGCAGAACTGCGTTGCTTCACGGATAGTATGGCTTGAGGTATTTTGCATTCCAAGGGTGCCTTAGGATTTCTCCCTTTAAATTGCGCAGGTAGTACGATCCCTTTCCTGCGATATCGTGTATTACAAATGTCCCTCCCCATGTTGGTGCTAATTTATAAGCACGTGTGTGACGCATTTTCACCCATAACTACATTATCTAGGACTCATTTTATTTCTAATAAAGTTGTTTTAAGTCTTTTCTAGGGAATAAGCTCTTGCGGCAAAATTGGCTCGAAAAGTGGTGTTTCACACCCCAAGATAGAGTACTAAGGCACCCCAGAAATGCACCGGAAGCACCCCAAAAATGTGTCGGAGGAACCCCAGAAAAAATACTATCTACGCCAAAAAATTACTATTTGCACCCCATAAGACAAGTGCTAAAGGGACACCCGTGCAGGATTAGGGGGAGGACATCTTCTCCTCAAATTCAAAAAATGAATTTTGGCGGGAAAATATTTTCATTAACAGCA